>CM050999.1:18549459-18596959 GCA_027704905.1 Muraenolepis orangiensis
GGTTGGTGAGTTGAGCCCAGAAGCGTGGAGCTAGTGGGAGGAGGACATGACCGCGGGCAAGAGAGAATGAAAGGGCACAGAAGGACAACTCACCGGCCCACTAGTTGATGCACAACCAATTCCCTTTTAGAGAGGGAAATAGAAATATACAAATAAAAAGGAATAATTTCATGGCAATGACCTTCAGTTGTATGTACATGTGTTCCACATAGGTGGAACAAATGTTCAGCTTCTTCTAAATTGGTGTAGAGCAGAAGATGTTCTATGAATGTCCCAATGTCCTCGTCTAACGATCGTGTAAAGTGACATCAAATGATCTCTGAGAGGGCGGTGTTAATTCTACAAAGAAATCCAACATCACGTTCTTGCTCACTGGAGAATGAACGGTGTGCAACATTTGCGAGTATGTTAGCGGCGTCAGATGGCAATATGGCGATATGTTTGCCTGTGGTGGAAACGATTGCGCTATCGGTTAGGTAACCAAAGGACTGCGGTCTAAAAATGCTTTGCATACAAGGTCAAATTTGCATGAATATGTACCGTGTCTTCCCCCATCTAAAAAAACCCCCAAACAAATCATAACAGCAGAGAAGAACTTGAAAATGGACCTGGTTTTAAATATAATATGTGTCAATATTTGCAAACAAAACATCCCTGAAGAGTAAATTAGGTGGATAGAAATAAAGGGAGCAAAGGGAAGGCTCTTCAACACCATAAATAACAAAGACTTGTTTACAAAGACTAGAACAACCTTTTGCTGCTAAAATAATGACGTGAGTGTTAGAATATTCACTGTTGTTACCAACTGACAGTGGGTACGGTAACCACGGCAATGTCACATCCCAAATCTCGCCACCAGTAGACTGAGGCTTCTAGAACGTTGGTGGCAATAGACTCAAACATAATCCCAATATCACCGTGGTGTCTTTGAATCTGCAGCCATGGATACACTTTGACTTGTGTGAACATGAAGGAGACTCACGGTGCGTGACGCCGGCCAGGGTCTGGTAGAAGGTGGGCGTGTCGCTGTCGTCGGTGAGGGTGACACACACGCCGCCGGACAGCAGCCACCGGGAGAAGGTGAAGGCCTCCTTGTTCTGCAGCAGCCAGTTCCTGAAACGCTCATAGTTGACCTTCTCGCCCTGGGATGGGGAATAGACAAGTCCCATTATTAACTACACAAAAAAACATAGAAACACAAGAGAGCAACTACAACTACCCATATAAACATAGAAATACAAGACTCGATCTACAACTACACATAGAAACAAGACAGGAACTACAAGAAACATAACAAAAATATTAGCATTCCTAATTGGTCCTTCTCTGCTCTTAGAAAATGTAAAAGATAATAAAAAAAAATTACCACCAATTACATTTTGAAAAAGATCTGTGATGCTGTCAATGTATTTTTGAATGATACATACCACTGACTTATTTATTTAGCAGATGCTTTTTATTGATGTGAGAAGGTTTTAAGTGGATTGAAGTTATACACATTTAGTGAGTAGGTGAGGGTAAGGTTGTGATGTTAACTGACCTCACTAAAACACTTCCTGAGAGAGGGCGGGACTTCCCCGTCCAGGGCCCGTAGGACCGCCTCCATGTCATCCCTGGCAGCATAGCCGCCCTGCTCGCTGGCAAACAGGCTGAAGAGGTCTGCAAACACCCACACAGAAACATTTCACTCTTTCTTATCACAGATAAGCAGGCTGGTAGGTACAGAAGTCACAGCACTGGCAGTCCAGATAACATTATCACAATGGAAAAACATCCCATTCAGAGAGAGCGCGAGAGCGAGAGCAAGAGAGCGAGAGCGAGAGAGAGAATTGGGAAATATGTACATAAACACCATGTGGAGCTTAACACACCATCCACATGTGGTTGTAAACAACTGTGCACATGAGGATGGTAAGATGATAGCCGCCATACAGGTTGTCGTCATCATCATGTTTATCGGGTGTGTGACATGTTTCTCAGAATTAATATAAAAAAAAACTCATTCATGAAACTAATTCTATGGCAATAATGAATGAAAAAATTGTGTTCACATCCTGTGTGGGGCCACCAGCTGTACGTGGAATTGGCTACTGCAGTCTGACAAAAACATAATAATACATATATTATGCACCACTTACTTAGTGTGCGTCGTGACCATAAGAATGCAGAGCAGAGACATGATCATATAGGATATACACTTTGATAACGGTGCTCCCACAAGCCCACTTATTTGACATCAGACATGCACGCTAATAGCTGTGAAGGTATCTGTCTGATCTGGGACTTACACTTGGCCTTCTCCTCATCCCTGCCTCTGGTCAGGAGCACCAGGCCTACGATCACATTGTTGAAGTGAAGCCCTTTGGATGAGCCGCCAAACGAGCTATAGATGACCTGATCAAAAACACAAACACCAACAAAGATAAACAGTTAAACACATCTGGCAAAAGGCATGATCAAATGTACCCACCTTTAGCTAGCCCCAGTGATTCAATCATCTTGATGATGGCTTTAGAGCAATACACATACCATTGACATTGGCAATTCTGCTTTAATCAATGGGAATCTGTATTGATCCTTAACAGATATTTTATATTGGTGTAGTTAGCGGTCAAGTTTCAAAGCGGTATGCTAAACCCAAGCGTTTGTCACTATTTATAGGTTGTTCGTGTTCAGGCAGGATCAATTAAAGAAACGTGACAGAAATATACAGAATTATAGCCCCAACCAGGCAGGGAAAATTAACTACATAGATTTACATCCTTTAAAGTTGTACCACAATAAATTACAATTAATTGAATGTTCACATAAGAAAATATATTTGTTCTCAGCAGTCAGGCTGATGGTTATAATGCAAGTTGATGATCATTACGAAGGGTCATTGGGAGAGAAAGAGAAAGGTTTCCCAGAAAGAAGGAATAAGGATATCAAATAAAGCCAGCGTAAATCCTGCCAATCATTTCCAATGAAGCTGAACCCTTTCTGTAAGTGACCGCATATCTTGTGGCTGGTGTCAGCAAGGCCTCTGGTGTCCTTTTCTGGTCAATATCTTTCACACACGCTCCTCACATGAACCCTACGGCCCTGATTCCCGTCGATGGACCGGCTTCAACTGAAGTGTGAAGGGAAATGAGGTGAGGAAGGTGTGTTGTCTACAACCACCATCAACAACACAAGACACATCCACCGGAGGGAAACAGAATGGGGTAATCGCATGGTTCATTTTAGACTGTGTAACCAGCCGTGTGACTGACTGACTGCCAGGGCTGATGCATTGCACATGTGTGGTGTTGAATCATAATCCGATTCAGAAGAATTATATGTAGTAAAAAAAAAAAATTACATGGGGAGAAAAACACTGTTGAGAAGCAGAAATATGTCTTCTAGTCACGTCGTCACATATGTTTGTTCTGTATCCCACAGAGCTCAGTGTCCTGGTGTGGCCATGACCTGCTATCATTGGTCAGTGGCTAAACCCCCTGGGCCCCATCATGAATGAAAGGGTTTATGTCTAGTCAATATACCGGCTCTACAGAAAGGTCCTCTCTCACATTCATCCTCCAGGGACCTTCGGTTATGGCCCCAGCATGATTAGAAAACAAACACAGTAATTCGGTCTGCCTATAAAAAGCCGTCCTTCCCCTGTGTCTGATGTTGGACCGTGAAGGTGTTGAGAATGAGGCTATAATGAAACATGAAGGACAAGGATAATTATGCTGGTCTGATAGAGCTGGCATGTAGAGCTCCAATAATCGACAGCACCTAATATATACAGTATATATAGCATTTTGTTTTTTTGTTATAATAAATATTTTGAAAGACTCCCTCTATACAAAACAGAGCAAGAGTACAGGAGGCCTTGCCAATTAAGATCAGGGGCAAATCCTCCAGGGTGTGAGAGCAGAGATTTTAGACCCATAATCCACAGAATTATGAGGCTAATAACTCCTAAGTGCTCCCGCAAAATGGGGAGGTGTTGTGCGACAACCGTCAGGAAACTCATTTCACAAGGACTTAAAATGGAGGACTTTAAATCCCCATGTGGACATATTCTGTATCCCTGTATCTTTGACCTCACCCTAGTAGTTGTAGGCAACCATCAATAAACAACAGGTACATGGATAGAGCCGTGTTGCTCTTTGGGCCAACATGCAAATCTAGCTCTGTTACAGAGCCGGTGAACCCAAAGCCCTATTTTTTTGTTTTAAACGTGCTAGTACGTCGTCTATGATCGTAAACACAGACGCCTATGCCATTTTATCGGTTAGGCCTACTAAAACAATAGCATCATTTAGCAGAAAAAGGTGTACAATAATGTTTTTTTGCCAGTCCCCAGGTTTTCTCTGCTCCAAACCCCGGATGCACTTACGGCGTGTGGTCCATTTCATATACAACATGGATCAGTACAATGCTCATACTCAACAACGCACACTAGCTTAAGAACAAAGGAAAGTCTCACAAAGTTGCCGTGGTTCGTAACCATGGGGATAACACCTCCTCCTCCATCCTAGAACTCTCAGCCCAGAATGCCTTTTTTGTTCTTTAATGTAAGTGTTGGAATTCATGCTGAAACAGGGGGTTGACTTGCACTTTGAGGTGCTTTACACTTTAGGCAGGACAATGAAACCTCAGGTCTATTTGTGTCTGTCCGGTGGACAAATAGTACACTCATAATAGATTTTACGGGTGTACTGCGATGAGTTTCATCTCCCCCACCCCCACCTACCTCAGCTACTTTAGGGGGGACGCTGTCACCCAGGACCTCCCTGTAGAAGCACTGCTGGGTCATGTAGTAGGACAGACCACTGGTCCTCTTGAAGGCATCCTTCAGACGCTTCAGTTCCACATCAGTGACTACATTGGCATAACAGAAGAGAGAGAGGGAGAAAAAGGTGGTTAGTCATGCTTTGCCCGTGGACATGAGAAGATAAACTTCAGTCTTCAGCCACTGAATCGTCGTCCTAATATGTAACTGGGCTCTTCAGTCTTCCTCTGAGTTTGTTTTCACCACTGGTTCGAACATCCGAGGGCCAATGCTGTTCTGTCCCCGGCAGCGGAAGGTGACTTATGACTGAAGGCTGTGGTGGCACATTAGTTTAGTTGTTCTCCGAGTTCAACAACAGTCAAGGGAAGACAAGCGAACCCTGAACAAGAAGCACAAGCATGCCCTTCGGTCCACACAGGGACTGGAGTTAGGTTTTAGTAACATATAGTAACATTTTGTTACTATTTAATCTGCTGATTACCCTGGAAGATAAAAGCTGCAAACCATCCACATAGTCAGCCACCCCCGAGTCCCTGCAACCAAGATATGCACCTTGTTTGTGTAACGCCGGACCGCTCCATCAGGATCAATGACGGTCCTAACTTCCATTCTCGTTATCCATGTAATGGATCACTACATGCAATGCTGGTCACACACACACACACACACACACACACACACACACACACACACACACACACACACACACACACACACACACACACACACACACACACACACACACACACACACACACACACACACACACACACACACACACACACACACACACACACACACACACACACACACACACACACACACACACACACACACACACACACACACAAGCTGTTCAGACAGAGACACTTCATCAGGTCCATGTCTGTGAGACAGTCCTTGTAACACACACAGCCCATGATGTAGGAATGTTGATTAAATGTTTGCTTGATAAAGCAAAGGCTGACTCAGAATACAATAAGTGTTTCTAAAAGGTGCAGATGCTGCATCACAAGGTTTGATTATTTGTTCACCAGACAAATTTATACCCTTTTAGGTAAAATAGAGAAAAAACAGGGACGACAATATATAAAAAAAGAGTACAGTATGAGTACAGGCTGTCTGAGGAGCTTTGGACTCACAGTGCAACCACACCACAAAGTTACGAGACATTCAAATCATTATGTTGTAATAGCATGTTAAGAGCGGTGCAAACATGGAGTCTTTTGATTGGCTGAAACAAAATGGAAGCTTTGAGTATGACCAACAAAAGTACAAAGGCGATGTCAGAAGGTTGTGCCCCGGTGTTTTATACTCCACGTAGGCCAGTTAAGAGTTAATTATAAACTAGTCATATTCATAGCTCACCAGAGATGGGAGCAAGGTGAGCACAACACTGCCGTAGTCAATAGAAGAAATTGGTGGAGATATTTACTACTTCATAAGGTTTTCACTGCTGAGAGCAGCCAGAGATACTGAACATTAAAGCATATTATCACTATATATAACTCACGTAAATGTGCTCTACAAACCACAGCACAAGTTCACACATGTTCTCCATTCCAAGCCTTTGATCACAACAGTGGTGAATTAAGTTAATATTCAAGCTAAAACGTTTCCAGGCATACGTTCTTTGGTTGGAATAATAAACATACAAACATACTGCATTAAGAAATGATAACCAGCAGCAACCCTATCCAGAATCGCTATTATGTTTCAGAGCTGTGGAACATAAACGGTTATAGCTCAGCTTCAGGGCCATCTAAAACTCAACAACCTAGATGAGAGAGGGATGATGAGAGAGATGATGAGGTCTACCACTCACTACGGGGCTGCACTACTGTCACTTTAAAAGCTTTTTGCACCAGCCGCCATATGTACATCCTTAGACATTTCTGTATTGTAATAATTGCTATTTATTACTTTTTATTCTATAAATAACCTTTAGGTGCCTCTGCATATGGTCACTGCATTTAATCCTGTGACGATAACTGAGAATACACCTTGTTGTAAATGTGAAACAAACGTATTAATGTAACAAGTGGATTTTGTATGTGTTAATTACGCACGTTATGTTTCACTACCACTTATAATCTAACCTAAATCTAATCCATTTTACACACAGCGCTTAAATCACTGATCATCAATGAAGCAACGCAGGGCTGGTTGTCCTGACTATCGGTCACGCCGGCTCCCCAGTGGACCCAGGGCCAGAGCCTCTACACTGACAGATTCAACTATAGATATATTATAGTCTGAGTGACTATCAGTCCTTGTTGAAACGCCAGTTTCTTGGCCAGTGACACATTGCAAAAACTCCCAATCCGTGCAGGTTAATTTCACAAAGCTTAGTCGGCCCAACACAGTGTCTATTAAATATTGTCGAGTTTCGATCGTCTACTGCATTGTAACCCCATCGAAAGGAAAAAGGCTAATATAAGAATGTTGGATGATATTAATTACTGTGAGGAGTTTGCCAAAGAAGCATCCAAAAACATTTCAGAAAGATAGTCCTTGCAATAGGTTACTTCTGAGATATGAACCCTTTTGTCACCAGGTTAAAGGTTGAAACTTAAGGGATAAGGATCTACATTCTTAATAGCAGGTCCATAATAATTGTCATGGCCACACTTTACTAAAACATATAGATATAAGTGACGCAGTACTGCAACATATGGACATCCGTATGCTTGCGGTACTGCAGACATATGGACACACATATGGTCACATGATGCAGTGGAAGTACAACATTCTCGCTTTATATACAGCTCTGCTGGGAAACAAGTGGTCATGCTGGTCAGCCTAGGGTTGGTCTACTAACCCCACGGTCTCGCTAATGATTGGCATGTGTCCTACTGTATTTGATTAAACATCAGAGTATACAGCAGCTCGCTTTTAACTGATTGTATGTGAGCTTGTTTTTTGGTTTGTTCGGGGTGTAGTAAGAGGCAATAAGAGAAGTGTACACATAATGACAGCTAAACAGAAAACAAACATGTTCTAGCAGCTTTCAGTTCCGGTAGCAGCAGCTCAGCTATCAGCAGGACCACACAGAACATGTTAATAAACATAAACAAGTAATCACTTCATTAAAAATAACTTATAAACTACTGAACCAACAAAGTGTTGGTGCAGTAGTTTACTAATGTTTAATAATTGAAATGTGGTAACAACAAACCATGTATCTGGTTTTGTCTGACACAAATGTGTCATTTAGACTTAAATAAAGCACCCTGAATCTCATCGCCAGAGTATTCTATGGACGACAATACAGATCAAGTAAGTGGATCCATTTATTTGATTACCTCATCTGTACGTATTGAAAATAAACCTGTGCCTGTGTGTCAATAGTCAATAAGAATACATGTGAGACTGTAACAAGAAATACATGTATGTTCTCTGATGTCAGTCTGTTAATACGACTCATGACAGTCGGTTAATACGACTCATGTCCGTCTGTTTATACGACTCGTATCAGTCGGCTAACTGTTAGCTGTGTTGTTAGCGGGGATGCGACCCACGTCAGTCGGTGGGCGGTGTTAGCAACAGGCTAGTGGCAGCTCGGGTTGTGCAGACATGTTATGGTGGTGAACTGAATACTGGTTACGGTGGTGAACTGAAGACATGTTACGTTGGCGAACTGAATACTGGTTACGGTGGTGAACTCAATGCGCATCATTTCAAACGCTATTGTTGGCTTACAGCTTCGACAAAAAAAACCCTGCACTGCGTGTTTGTTGTGTTAGTGTCAGCTAGCTGCTGTAAGCTAACCCAAGCGTGACGGACCAGGTCTCTGCTCCTCTCTAAGCTAACCATACCGTGATGGGTCGGGTCTCTCTCTCCTCTATCTAAGCTAACCCTACCGTGATGGATCAGGTCTCTCTCTCTCTCTCTCTATGCTAACCCTACCGTGATAGATCAGGTCTCTCCTCTCTAAGCCCACCCTACCGTGATGAATCAATTCTCTCCTCTCTAAACTAACCCTACCGTGATGAATCAATTCTCTCCTCTCTAAACTAACCCTACCGTGATGGATCAGGTCTCTCCTCTTTTAGCCCACCCTGTCGTGATGGATCAGGTCTCTCCTCTTAGCCCACCCTGCCGTGATGGATAAGGTCTCTCTCCTCTCAGCTAACCCTGCCGTGATGGACCAGGTCTCTCTCCTCCCAGCTAACCCTACCGTGATGGTTCAGGTCTCTCCTCCCCTCTAAGCTAACCCTATCGTGATGGATCAAGTCTCTCCGGTCGTTAGCAGTGGGCTAGCTACTGTAAGCTAACCCTACAGTGATGATAGCTCGAGTCCCTCCTCACCTCTCAATAGATAACAGTACCGCGATAGATCGCTAGCAGCAGGCTAAGCTACTGTAAGCTACCGTGGTGGTAGACCGGTTCAACTCCCACCTCGCTAAGCTACCAGTGCTATCGGTACTACCAGTACTAACAGTCCCGTGATAGATCGGATCCCCTCACCTCTCCTGAGCGCCTCGTCGTACGACAGGAAGCCGATGATCCGTGACTCCTTGGCCCCCATGGTGGTCCTCCGTCATGTCATGGAGGCGGTGGGAATACGAGATAATGTCCGTTGGTTGTTGTTGTTGTGGATGAGGAAAAGGAGGTGGAGGATCGGCGCCTGTTGTTGTCCTGTTGTTATCCGTGTATTGTGAAATACTAACCCTCTGTGTCTGTATGTGTCAGTGTGTATGTGGTGAACGGGTGAATGTTGTCGTTGCTCCTCCTCCCGCCAACGCCTCCGCGAGGAGTCACGTGACCACCCGGGGGGGGGGGGGGGGGGGCGACATGATGTTTATATGTTTACAGTTAAGTGTCACTAACAACAAATAATAGTAATAGCCTGATAATAATAATATTAATAATAATAATAAAGAGAATATATTTACTCTCTGTTCCAACATTTTATCGCGTGCACCAAGAAGCACGACAGTGATCTCTAGTGGATGGTTGTTCTAATACACCCCATGGTTTAAACCAGGGCTATTATATGATATTATATCATAACAACTTAATAAATATAGACACGTGATAGACACTCATACGATTGACACACTTTTAGATTAGATTCCAATTTATTGTCAGTGTACAGCACAAGTACAGTTTTATCATTGATGGTGAAAGGGTGGGGGGGAGCGGCTGTGGTAGAGTTCAGGGGTTCATCCTGGTACAGAGTTCAGAGAGATGACAGCTGAGGGGAAGAAGCTGTTCCTGAGCCTGCTTGACTTGGAACAAAGGTTTCTATAGCGCCTCCCAGAGGGGAGGAGGGAGAACAGTCCATGGTTGGGGTGAGAGGGTTTTTTGACAATTTGTTGTGCCTTCCTCAGACACCGTTTGTGGTGGGTAGTGTTTATTGCAGGGAGGGGTAATCCAACGATGTGCTGGGCGGTTTTCACCACCCTCTGCAGCGCTTTCCAGTCAGAAACAGTGCAGTTGCCGTACCACACTGTGATGCAGTGAGTGAGGATACTTTCATTGGCACACAGGTGGGCTTTCCTCAGTCTCCTCAGGAAGAAGAGACGCTGGTGAGCCTTCTTTACCAGTGAGGCAGTGTTGAGGGACCAAGAGAGGTCCTCGGAGATGTGGACCCCAAGGAATTTGAAGCTGGAGACACGCTCAACCTCCGCCCCGTTGATGAGGATGGGGGGGTGTGCGCCAGATCAATGTAAGCCCTCTCATATAAAAACGTGCAACATGACATATTTATGTGAAAGTCATATAAAACAACCTGACCCAGAAACCGAGTTTGACTTACACCAAGACAACAGAGTTCCACATCAGTGACTACATTGGCATAACAGGAGGAGGGGAGAAAAAGGTGGTTAGTCATGCTTTGCTCCTGGACATTAGAAGATAAAATTCCGTCTTCAGACAGTGTGCCGTCGTCCTAATAAGTAACTGGGCACTTCAGTCTTCCTCTAAGTTCCTCTGTTTTCACCGCTGGGTCGAACATCCGAGGGAAGATGCTGCTTCGAGACTTCCCTCTTCTGGCAGTGACAGAGTCACTCCATGCTGCTAGAGTGAACTCTCTTTCCTCGGTCCTGATACTCCTGGACCTGTCTGCAGCATTCAACACTGCAAACCACCAGATTCTCCTCTCCACCCTTGCGGAGATGGGTGGTGGGCTCTGCTCTCTCCTTGTTTGCATCCTACCTAACGGGTCTCTCCTACCAGGTGGCACTTTGAGAGGGTCTGTGTCGGAACCACGCAGACTGACTGGGGTTCCACAAGGATTGGTCCTGGGTCCTCTTCTCCCTCTACACACAATTGCTTGGTTCCTTTATCCACACAACCACTGCTATGCTGATGACACTCAACTAATCTTGTCGTTTCCCCCCTCTGACACGCAAATGGAAACATGCATTGCCGCGTGCCTGGCAGACATCTCGGAGTGGATTATGATGCACTACCTAAAGCTCAACCTGGACAAGATTGAGCTAGTGTTCTTCCCGGCAAAGGGCTGTCCTCACCGAGATCTGGCTGTCACCTTTGATAATGTTGTGGTGACACCTACTCGGACTGCAAGGAATCTGGGTGTGACCCTGGATGACCAACTGTCAGTCTCTGCAAATTGCATCGGTGACACGCTCATGCCGATTCCTCCTCTGTACCATCTGTCACTTGATTATGGACTTCCTGACGGGCAGGCCTCAAGTGGTGAAGATTGGGAACAACATCTCATCCACTCTGGTCCTCAACACCGGAGCACCCCCAGGCTGCCTCTGCCCCTGTGTGGTACGGCAACTCCACTGCACGGGACAAGAAAGCCATCCAGAGGGTCGTGAGGACGGCAGAAAAGATCATCCGGTGTGCACTTCCATGCATTGAGGAGATCTGTAGGACCAGATATCGGAAGAAGGCCATGTCCATCATAAAGGACTGCAACCATCTCTTCTCCCCTCTACCGTCTGGTCGCCGGTTGCGCAGCATCCGTACAAGTACTACCAGGTTTAAAGGTTTTATCCACAGGCAGTGCGCCTACTGAACTGCTAGGAGTGCTGCCACTTTACTTCCACTTTTATAACATTGTCATTAACATTACACTTACATACTTTGCTGGACTTTCTGCACTGCACTGTACTGCACTGTATTCATGATGCTGCTGCACTTCCTGCACTTTAAATGCTTTTCAATCTTTTTGCACATTCTACAGATGTTCATACCATCGATCAGTCCTTTTTTTGGTCATTTAAATTTTTATTGTATATATTATTTTTATGGTATTGTTTTTGGAGATGTATACTGCAGGAGAGAATGGGAGTAAGCATTCCAATGTACTTGCCAACATGCCAAATAATTATCTTGTATCTTGTATCTCTACAACATCAGGAGGATTTGGCCTTTTCTCACTGAAAAGGCTGCCCAGGTGCTCATCCAGGCTTTTCTTATCTCCCGTTTCGACTACTGCAACTCCCTCCTTGCTGGCGCCCCGGGGTCTGCCATCTAGTACCTAAGTTCTCTCACACATCTACCCTGCTTGCCCCATTGCTTAGGGGGCCTTGCAGCCGATCTACGCGGTCACGGCTCTTCTCTGTCCTGGCCCCAAAGTGGTGGAATGAACTCCCCACGTATGTCAGGACTGTAGAGTCACGGCCCATCTTCCGCTGCAGGCTATAAACATACCCCTTCAGGAACCACTAGCGGGTCCTTCCTCCTTGCACGTTCTCTTATCACTTTTTACAAGATTTACTAGTGTACTAGCATGTTACTTAGTAGATTGTTTGCTTGTTAGTTAGTTGGATTTTGTTCTATTGTTTGTCAACTTATTGTACTTTTACCTGAGCACTGGTTCAGTTCTTGGAGACTTGTAAGGAATGAAATGCACTTTTGACTTCTGGTGACAAGTTATCTTACCTACCTTTGTAGGTAAGATAACAACGCACTATTGCAAATGGCTTTGGACAAAAGCGTCTGCTAAATTACTTTAATGGATCAAAATGGATTTGTTTAACTGTGAATGTTTTTCCATTTTATTGGTTTAATGTTTTAGATGAATGTGGGATATTGAATGGGTTAAAATGCAGCAAAACAAATGTCACTGTGTTTACATGTATGTGACCAATAAAGAGGATTCAATTCTCCGGATTCAATTTTTAGATTTAAGATTTAAGGTGTGGATGGCTGGGTGGCCCGGAGGCTTGGCTGGACGTGGTGGTGGACAACCTGGGCAGAGGGATGCTGTGGACCTTGTTGTTTGAGGTCACACCACCACCACCACACTATAAAAGACAATTGCAGCTATATAGCAGCATGCAGTCATGCTGGCGACACTGTGTAACTTAACAAAGGTTAAGGCCAGAGATGGTCGCTGCACATGTTATTGCTGTTAAAGACAATATTAATTGTATGACCTTCTCTCACAGCTGTCATGACTGTGTTGTTTGGTGTCTCTCTGTACAGTGGGGCTGGTTGGTGACTGCAGTGGAGTGGTGTGTGTTTGTGTTACCACAGTGCCAGAGGTGCAGACTGGAAGAGCAACTTCTCCACTAGTCCATATCTAGTGAGAGCCATCATGTCGAAGGGCACTTGTTTTTTTTGTATATTTAATGATAATAATTCATTGCATTTATATAGCGCTTTTCAAGACACCCAAAGCGCTTTATATCGTGTGTGTGTGTGTGCAATGGTAATGGATGCTTATTGACACAGCGCTTTTATCTAAAGCGCCAAGTCAAGCATCACATTCACCCATTCATACACACATTCAACCACCAACGGCAGTCAACCATGCAAGGAGACAGCCAGCACGTCAGGAGCAGTTAGGGTGTTTTGCTCAAGGACACCTCGACAGGTTTTGCTCGGAGGAGCCGGGGATTGAACCAACAACCTTCCGGTTGTGAGGCGAAATGTGATTTACATAACGTGTGGTGGCTGTCTCTGTCCACAGGTGTGGTGTATCTGGGTCCACATCAAACATCTGACTGACAACCAGATACACAAGAGCTGAAAACATTGCAGCCAAGCGATAACTTATATAGCCCTGCCCTCTTCCTCAATTACATTGAGGAAGAGGGCAGCTTTTATCCCCAGGCCTACTGCCATATCCTGTGATGAGTTACCAAGTGAAAAGGCCTTGGTCACACTGGTTGTCCCTCACACCAAGGAAATAAAGCACAGACACTCCACTGTTGGGAGAGATCACAGCTTTATTGAACATCTTTCACCTTGGTCATTCTTGGTTGCGGGAGCAAGTTCCAGTCCGTTGCTCCAGCCTGATCTCAACCTACCTAGCACACATGATTTTTCCTTTCAACACTAATTCCCCAACCTTTAAAGGTCACTTCCCCATCTTACTTTCCGGTGAGTCTGTCCATCTCTTGTGGGCTTCAGTCCATCTCTTGTGGGCTTCAGTCCATATTGATGTGTCTTTGTGGACTAGAACTGTTAAGACGCGTCGTTACTGAGACAACATTATGAAATTATGCCATTTAGTGAAAAGCAAGTGTGCCTCAAATAGATCGGTACCCAGTGGCATAGTGATGCGTCTGTGAGTTAACATTCACAATGGCTCTGAAATGGATTCTTCCTTCAAAGCTTTGATTTAAAATAAAGAATAAAAAAATAAAATGGGTAACATGACCACCGACTACACTGCCAGCAGATAAACACTGAAGAGGCGCGTTATTCCTATACTAAAGGAACGCCAACGCTACGACCTCTAGGGTGCCAAGACTACAAACTCCGGGGACGGGCAAAGCTACAACCTCCTCCGCTAATAAGACCTGGTGATCTCACGTCCAACCGCACAGTGACAAAGAACACAACAATGAGTTCTACCAAGGAGTGACTGGAGAGGAACATGATACTTTAATTGTTCATTGTTTGGAGAGGAAACACAAGTGTGTGGCGGGAGGCTGAACATTTCAATCATGAGAAACTGGTGAGGTGATGGGAGGGAGACAGGCTGAATGACCAGGGAGATCATAGGCTGGCCATGACGCCTCTCACACACACAGCATTGGTCCCCAGCACACTATCATTTAGCACTTAACACAGTAGGGTTCTTCTGCCCACAGACACCTGCAGGCTGGTGTAAGGCTGGTAGTCCCCAGTGGAGCAGAGACACCCACTACTGCTCTGTCTGTTAGGGCTGCGCGCGCGCCGCGCCACGCGCACACGCACACGCACACACACACACACACACACACACACACACACACACACACACACACACACACACACACACACACACACACACACACACACACACACACACACACACACACACACACACCTCAAATATATTAAGAAAAAAAAAAGGAAGGCCAACAGCCTCACGAGGCACCCTGTACACAACGTTGTCCTCTTTACTCCATGCCTTATTCCCTTGTTTTAAAATAAACACGTTAGTCTATTCAATATGAAAGCAAAGTTTTTGAATGAACTAATGTCTGTACTAATGTGAAATCGCCCCTCGGAATATAATAAAGCTAATTCAAAACAAGCTCTCCATTCTCGTGTGTAACAGAATAGCAATCGCTTCAAACAATCCACTGATTATAGTCTGGTAAACTAGGAGGCTGGTTCGTTATCGTCGATAACAAACCGCCGTAACTTTCTTGCAATAAAATAAAATACATCAAACCTAAACTTTACCCTTAAGTGCTCGTCTATCGTTTCAGAAAAGCTTTGCATAACTCTCATTGGACTTATGTTGCTTTACTGTACTGAAAAGGAAAACAGCCACACGTGGATGAGAAGGTGGATGGTCAGGGTGAAGGACACACTCAACAAGACATGTCCTCTGGTCCAGGGTCTGTTCCCTACATGAGTGTCCTGTTGGGGAGGACTTGGTGTGAATCTGTCAAGGTTCATTCATGGCTAGAAAAAAATTAAAACATCCAAATCCGCATAGTGAGGCAGAACACCTGGTCTCCTTTACCATCTTGTTGCTTCTCTTTGAAAAGCTCAACAATGTCAACTGTGGATGGGATGATCAATCTAGGAGGATTATGTTAATGGTTGTTCTGATAAGACATTCTTAGCCAAGCGTGCTCACACTACCCATCCACCTGTCTCTAAAAATGACAAATAAATCTATATATATATATATATATATATATATATATATATATATAGATTTATTTTACAGACTCTATGGTCCTCTCTGAATTCCTCCCTCTCCATCATCGTCCCCCAGCCCATAGGTCCTTCGTCCCTTTAATCTCTGACGGGGGGCCCAAGGCCTGGCCTCGCAGGCCCCAGGGTCTGGGCCAGCAGAAAGGCCTGCACCACTTCCTGGGTCTGCTGCGGGGTGGTGTTGACATCCTCCAGGGCGTCGGCCACCGCAAACTGCCGGTCCCTCAGCCGGTTCCAGTTGGACAGGATGTTGTGGTACTCGAACACCTTCTCGTAGTTGCCCACCGAGTTGTAGAGCTTGATGAGGCCGCGGTAGTCGTACTCCAGGCCGCTGTAGCCCTCGCCGAACAGCTTCTTCCCTGCACAACCACAGAGGAAACGACCATGTGTCTGGGGTTCCCACAAGGAGCCAACATCAATCAACATAAACTTCAATACTGTATCTCTAATAGAACGATATGGTTGTTTTAACACTATATCTCTAGCTCTTTGTACTACTATATATATTTATATATTATTCTATATGTATTTATCCAAAGGCGTGACAATTACAATGTAACCATTACAATGACACTTCATGTCATGACTTGGGCATAAGACTGCCTACCGATGGCGATGGAGCGCAGGTAGAGTCGCTCTGCGTCCTCGTACTGGTTCATGTCGTAGTTGTAGAGGGAGGCCAGGTGGCCCACGGACAGCGCCACCTCGTAGTCCTCCTGGCCCAGGAGCTGCTCCTTGATCTGGATGGCTTTGATGTGCATCTCCTCCGCCTCCTGCACCACACAGCGTCAGTGGCACAACATCTCCGTCTACATGTGACCAAGCCAACTGAAAAGGGTGTGTTGGTACATGTATGTGTTTTCCAACAGCTCCGGTGTATTCTAGCGGGCTCCGATGCTACAGCTCAGTGGAGAACCAACGCTGACTGGACAGAATGACGTTGTTCAGACTGACTCAGAGGCAGACTTGTGTATGCTGTGTGTCTATATACGCACACGCCTACCAGCACTTCTCAAGTCTTCAGTGCTAGGTCAGTTAACTTGTATTTAATGTACATTTTGGGTTAACATTTTTCTTGATATGGATGATTATGTTATTCCATTGTCACATACTTTATTAGTATTATTCAACTACTAGCTGCTGCCTTCCGTCTCCCCCCGCTCTCCTCAGGATGAATTCAGTACCTATCTGTCCGTCTGTCTTTTTGTTTGATTCATGGGAAGTGGTAGCTAATGAAAGGCAGAGTTCTGCTAACAAAGTAACAGTTAAACACAGACACATACACTCCAACACACACACGCAAACTGCATTGACCTTAAACTTCCTCATGGACTGGTACAATCGGCCCAGGTTTCCGTAGTGTTTGGCCGTCTGTACGTTGAACTCCCCGAATGCCTTCTTGGCGAGCTGCAGAGACGAGAGGTGCAGGTCATGCGCCTCCTGCAGCAGCCGCTCCTCAGTCTCCTTGTTGTGGCAGTCGATGGCGATCTCCTCCAGGATCAGCGCTGTTGCAACAGAACAACAGGAGAAGGTCTGAGTCTGCGGGAAGCACCCTCGAGTCTGCCCAGTATGTCAAACCTAAACGGCCACTTCACCAGATGGTAGATAACATTGTTTTGTAAAAAAAAAAAGTTTTGGTTGCAAAGCTCCTACTCGGAGTCGGGCAAGCTATCGCCCAATTATTAGTTTAGGATCAAAAGGAATCCAAAACGACAACCGAAGTCATCCATCAAAATCTAAATCTATCATCTCTACATTCTGAGATGTTTTACACAAATCTTTCCTAGTTATTCTCTACACTCAGTGGATTGTTCCGGAAATGTTTCCACAAATTAACCCTCTCCGTTTTGCACAAGTTTGTAGAGAATAACTACAAAAGAGCACTGTAAAAAAGAAAAACATATATACAAATATATATATATATATATAAATTGAATAAATATATAATATTTTTTTATATAGAATTGAGATCAATGACAGTATTTGGATGTATAGAGGCTTGACTACTGTTTGTATATACTGTATGTTCTATATGCAACTGACTACCAAGTTTTTTGTTCTTAAATGGCTCCAAAAATTTGACATGGTGCATTGTGGAATCCTTTACGCCCGCACGACATCTGTAGCAAGTAGCCCTTTTATTATTGAACTGTACTTGGCTAGGAGCCGGGGAATCGAACCAGCAACCTTCAGGTTGGCAGTCAACACACGCTCTACCTCCTGAGATACTGCCACCCTGGCAGTGCTCTCTATGTGTTACTTGTAGCACTGTTCAGAAGTCCTACGAGTGAGAGTTAAACTCGCTACAAGTCCTTTGAGTCATATGAGCAAGATCTCAAGTGTGAATCGGAGACTCCGCTATAGAGTGGGAAGACTTCCCACTTCATGCGTCTATTCTCTGGCCTCACCTTTGACCCTCTTGGAAGAGGCCAGCAACAGATGGTCCTCAGGGAGAATATGAGTTATGATGTCTATGGCACGTTCTGCATGGAATCTGCAAAATCAAACACATGTTAAATGGAGCACATTGTAGTGTACATATCATCGAATATCGTAATTTGTAAAACATTTAAAGGGGAGTCAATGCCCCATCAATTTTGTTTGATATACTGTATGAGTATGTCCTAAAAACATTGCTGAATTTTAGGATAAGGATTGTAGAAGACTAAAGATAAGCGCAAAGACCAGTTGTAAATCCCCTCGACAGAACAGCACAACAAAAGTTCACCGAGATCTCCCAACACATAGTGAACCATAGTCTTGTGCCTTGTCTATATTGTTTGACCATTTTATAACATTATTATAAACAGAGAGACTTGAATATTTCTTATTTTTGCTAAATATACTTAAAATTAAAAAGAATTGCATCAAATGCATCATTAAATGGTGCCATTGATAGAAGCGTGTGTACAATAATTTAAGTATGGCTTTTAATATTACTCGTTGACAAAAGTAGGAGCAAGACCAGGGTTAACATTGGTTCATCTTTTTGCTCAAACATGAAAGATTCATCACTTGAGTCTCACTCCACTAGACCATGAAATATGAAGGTTGTGCAACGAACTGGCAATGAATTGGAGGGGGAGTGCATCTAGTGACTGAATGTTATCCATGGTATAAATGTTATCAATAGCACCTTTAATGTGCATGCACCACCACCCACCACCACCACCACTACTCACAGAGCGTTATCAAATTTCCCGGAGCTGTACTGGTGCACATAGGAGGAGTAAGCGAGGTCCTCATGGGCCGTGGCGACGTGGATGTTCTTCCCCCCGAACACAGACTGTCGGATGTCCAGCGCTGTCTGCAGACAGGGAGAGCAGGGACATGGTGAGAGGGAGCTTGCGGACCGGCGCAAGTGCAACAGAAGCGTCAAAGTGAGTGCTGTTGTGATCAGGTAAAACGCCTCTGTTACGCTCACCTGATAAATGGCAACAGATTGGCATATGTTGTCTACGTTGAGTAAGTAAAACCCGTAATCTAAAAGGGTGTCGGAGTACTTGGGATGCTTGTGTCCAAAATGTTCTCTGCAACAAAAAAACAAAAACACAAAACAAACGCAATCAGGTTGAGATGGACACATTGAGTAGAAGAAAAAGTAGGTTGATACTTTCAATAATGCAGACGGCGGTCCCACGTTACCTGGCTAGAAACACTGCATGCTTTATCAGCTGCTCTGCTTTCCTAAACTCTCTCTTCACCACACAAGCCTAACGGAGACAAAACAGTGGGATTTAATGTCCTCGGTCGAGTGAAAATAATAATGTTGTACATGGACAACCACAACACTTGTTCTAGCACATTCCAGATCTGACCAACATTGTCGTTTCTCTTCAACAATTACTTAAATTTTACATGGTGGTGAATCTTACCTTGGAGGCTTGTCTGAGAACATCCACTACTACTTTGACAGGCAGCCCTGGTGTGATCTCCTTCATAGCTTCTATACACCATCTATATGCCTATAAGAAAAAAAAGATTTTAGATTTTAGATTTGTTCTGTATGTTCTTCCTATACGACACTGAACTGTGAGGTTTGACCACTACTATGCAGGTAAAAGTCTCATATATTTGAGCATAGGTGCAGGTATTTGTGTACTTCCTGCAATGACAATATGAAAAAATGCTGAATTATTATATTATTATTATCCTGCTTTACCATTTTATAAATTTTCTACAACCCACCTCATCGTAGTGGCTTTTGGCGAAAAGCAAGGCACAAAGCTCGCCGTACAGTGCTGCCTTGTTGGCCAGGTGGCCGTGTTTGGCTAGTTTGTCCATGTAGGACTGGGCCAGCTTAAAGGTCTCTTCCCCAAGATGGTACTTGCAGTTGCCATTTCGGACGTGGAGCAACCTGAAGACAGGAGAGGGTGGGGAGAAAGGTGACGGGCGGGGAAATATATGCAGAGCACAATTCACCACGGTGAATTGTGGTAAAGCATAAGCAAACAAGCTCTTGGCCATTCTCTGAGGTAGTTGGGACGATTTTTGTTCTCCTTTAGGAAGACACAGCAAATAAATGAATAGAACCAAAGGATGAGTTGGGAGACGAACCGGACACAGCACTCCACCGCCCGATACCAGTGTAGCACCTCGTTGTGCAGGGTGCACAGCTGCAGGCACGACAGAAACACCTTCTCTGCATCTCCATACCAGCCTGCGTCAGACAAGAAGCCACCTAGAGAGCAACAGCATTCAACCAGTTAAAATAAATGAAATGTACAAACATACAGACCACCGGCATAACAGTCACATTTCAAGATCACTTTCCAAATGAATTCGTATGGGGCACTTGTGGGGCACTTGGCTCTCAAAAAAAACGAAATCTCCACTTCACTTGAAAGGTGTGCTGTGATGCTCATTTGATCACATTCTAAATTTCAAGTTGTACCAATCAGCTAGCTGCAGTAGCACAACATCCATTATACTCACATTATACAGATTCCAGTTAGATGAACCAACATGTCATGAAATTAGCCGGTATTTGATAGATTAAAGTTCACGTTCAAGTTCAAGTTAAAGTGAACCACATTTATTTGAATAGGGGGAGCGGTTACCGAGCACAAAGCCAAACTGAATAGCTTTCTCCTTGACATGGGCATCGGACTCTGAGATGTAGGAGCAGCGGCGGCTGAAGGAGCTGGCAAGGACCGAGGCCACCCTCACACCGTGGTCCATCAGAGCCTGGAAACAGTGATGCAGGAGGTGCCTGGAGAAATGATACCGCAACAAACGGTTAATGTCCAGTTAACGATACATCTTGATCAAAGAATGACCAAAAAATAATCACAAAGATTGTTGAAAGTCGCCAGCGACGTGAACTAATGTAACTCACGCACCCATTCAAAAAGACTCAAAAGTCTATTGGACTTTTGGAACATATTAAAGCAAAACATTCCAATTCACAGAGGAGCATATGGTCGTGCTTATCGCTTTATTATCCTAAAGCTTTAGCTTATGTAAAAAATTTTTTATCAAATGTGTGGTAATAGAGCAAGTCTGGTTGCAAGTAGTTGCAATTTGGACTAAAGCAATGAGACCATCAATCTGGGTCAAAAAGCCCCACCTCATTATGCAATTAAAACGGTTAATCCGTCAATAACTTCCTTTGGTAGAACACAAGAAAGAAAAGAGAAAAGTTATTAAATTTACTCTGGACCATAAGGGCTAGATTGTATTTGTCCAAGAGGTGAATATTCAAAGTACAACATTAATATCCATACTCTGACTTACCTTTTGTCTGAGGCCCGCAGAACCTTGGCAAAGACCTCCAGCTCGCAGAACTCCCCTCCTAACTGGCACAGCCGGCCCTGCTGGTAAAGCTGAGAGACAGAAACAAATTACAAATTACAACACACACACACACACACACACACACACACACACACACACACACACACACACACACACACACACACACACACACACACACACACACACACACACACACACACACACACACACACACACACACACACACACACACACACACACACACACACACACACACACACACACTCCGAGTCTGAAGGTTGAAAACTCAAACCAGTAGTATACCTAGTGGTAAACCCCCATACCAGTAGCAGAGGTTAATGGCCCTCTGCTGTTAAGAAGTGCCAACACAGCAACCTGATTTAGTCTGGTGCCTCGTCACAATGCATCGCCAGAATGTGGTTTTCTGGCCATTATTGTATCATTTTCGAATCCATCTTTAATCATCACACTAATATGACTATTACATAGTCATATTATCAATCTCCAGTCAGCATTTAGCACAGACTTGGCGCTTTCATACTAGGGACGGGGACCCGGGAACCCAGTGCTGGGACAGGGCCCTGATCCACCAGGCCTAACAACGTTTGTGGGGGAAACCTGGCATATAGAAATTATTACCTGAACAAACTTCATTCAGGTGGCTAAATATTTGCAGAGTAGTAACAAGTGTAGTAGTACTTATCCTACATCTGCATACAGTCAAAGTAGACAGAAGAACATAGTTAGGCTGGGTTGATTAAAGAGCATATCTGGGTTCTCACTAGGGTTTAATCATCATATGTGCTACATACGCATTTGCTGCTCACCAATCTCCATAAAAGGTGGCTATAGTTTTGTAATGTATAAATTTCATGTGAACTTCTGGAGAGGCAATATTTGGTTCTGCTTGTTTGGTGTCACTGCATGAGAAGCAGGGAATAATTATGAAACAACGTTGAGTAGTCCACCTTAATGGCTACTCCCAGTCGTAATTAGCAGTATACTACATCTGCACTAATCGGTTGGTGTCCCTGGTGCCTGCTAATGCTATTATTCGACAGTTTAACTCAATGAAATAGTAAAGTTACAGTGGTGAAAAGGCTGGTCATGGAGAGATATTAAATACGCATAGAATGGTTGACAATTCTCCCCATTCCATACCAACAATGAACACATGCTGTGTGGATGCTGTGAAGGCATTCCTCTCATTCCTGGACATTGGGAAATACAAAATGTATCTTGACATATGATGTCATCTTATAACAACAAATGTAATTTATAAGATCAGATGTTAGAATTGTATGATATTCCAAGCAAAGATTACTTTATCACATTTTTGTTATAACAATGAATACAAATAAATAAAAAAATCGTTGTCAGCCATTGCTGGTGATTTGCTCATGGTCTACCGACAGTAAGAGGATCTTTCAATATACTTTCATTATCCTTCATGCATTTAAAAACCCTGTTGCATTGCTTTAATACAACTAGTACAACACGAAAGAGAACTCTTAACTTAAAAGTTATCTTCATAAAGGACTTTTCCCCCTTGAACCCCCAAGCTGTGGGCGTGGCCTAATGTACTCTATTACTTCACAAAACAAACAAGTTTGCAAGGACAGATCATTTACTTGACTGCGATTCCAATGTGTGCCTTACTTTTATCATGTTTCATATAATCTAATATGTGCATTTTCCGTTCCAAAACAAACCGTGACTCACTTCCATGTAAAAAAAACAAAAAACAAAAACATTGGAAAAGCCCAATGGGAGTAAGCATTCCATTGTACTTGTTGCAAATGGCAAATACAATTATTGTATCTTGAATCCTAAATCCAAGGCGGTCCCTTAGGTAGGGGTGTGTATGTATGTTTATAAATACACAGGATAGTTGTAAAGAGTGTTCTACCAAGTAAACAAATTATGTATGTGACCTGTGACCAACTTCAGAAAGATGTTTACCAAGAAATGAACCCATTCTGACTTGAGGTCGTTGTCAATAGTGTATAACCACGAGTATGTCTGGGATGTGACTATGCTGCAAACCAACAAAGTATCTATCTATCTATCCATCCACCTTTCTTTCTTTCTATCTATGGAGGAGAAAGATGCATTTGCAAGATCTTTATTAACTATTACCTGACCATATTATACTGACCATATAAGCCATTAGTAACGTGTGTCTGTGTGTTTTTGTTGTTGTTGATAAGGTGTGGTGAATAATGATATAAGTACTGTATATTATCCGATAATATAATCAGAACCCTTTAGACATTTGAACGCGAGAACCCTTCAGAGATGACAACCCTTTAGATGTGAGACCACTTAAGACGTGAGACCCATTAAGAACTCTCTAGATGTGAGAACCATTTAGACGTGATCCCTTTAATGCTCCCCCTCGGCTAACTCTGTAGTTAGCATGTAGCACCGCTAGCTGTGTGTTAAAGCAGACAACCGACCTGGTGTTGACAGTTACATGTCTGACACCCGGGGGGGGGGTCTTACCTTATAATAGACATCAAACTGTATGTTCTCTGGCAGGGAGCGGATGTCCCGTCTGGACTGACCGTAGTTGTCCACCACCGCGGAGATAGCGGTGTTGTACAGTGTCTCGGGGATCCACTCCAGCTCCACCGCCGCCATGTTGTCTTCCTCCTCCGTCCCAAAGAACCAGCCAACGACTACCACTACATCCGCTACCTGAACGCTCTCTCCCCGAGACTCCTCATATAACGACCCCTGTGTGGTGGTGATGGTCGGCGTGTAAGCGGTATGGCGCCGTGTCACCGGATTATAAAGTTATAATGTCAACAGTGGTAGTGAACGCTGTCAGTTTTGTTACATGGTGTTGCTTCATGGCGGACCTCTCTGGCCGTATGCCTGCCTCTCCGCCGCGACGTCATGACGTCAGCTCGGCGTGATTACCTCACACGATGTTATGCAGCCACTTTCTTATAAATAGAGGGCATTTTACTGTTTTAAATTACACAAACTTATTGAATCTAAGTTTAATGTTTCATATAATTTCACTCCCAATGTCGGAGGCTCAAAGAGCAAGAGCAAAAATAGTTGTATTTTTTAAGTCTGTTATTTAGTTTTTGTGTGTTTATCGTGTGGTAATGCCATGTTTTGCAGAGCTGAAGCCTTGAAGATAAGACTGAACTTCATGTGTTAGCTTATTGATAACATTCCATTGACATCAAACTAGAGGGCCCTCAGTAGAGTGCATGCCTCTGCCACACAAAAAGTCCCCTTTGCCCTTTTATCTCTGAGACTAAACAAGCTTGCTTTCGAGCCATTTCATCCGGTCCATGTCATTAATCATTTACCCTTAGTTTGCATTCAAGATGTTTTTATTTGCATGCACATTGTCCTGGATCCAAATTCGGTTACAGAGACATCCATCCATCCATCGTCTACCGCTTATCCGGGTCGGGTTGGGGAGGTAGCAACTTCCGCAGAGGACTCCAAACTTCCCTCTCCTTGGCAACATTGACTAGCTCTGACTGGGGATCCCAAGGCGTTCCAAGGCCAGCGACCAGTGACCAGGAAGCATCCTTACTAGATGCCTAAACCACCTCAACTGGCTCCTTCCTCTACGGGAAGGAGCAGCGGCTCTACTCAGTCTCTCACGAGTGACTGAGCTTCTCACCCTATCCCTAAGGGAGATACCAGCCACACTCCTGAGGAAACTCATTTTGGCTGCTTGTATTCTCGATCTCGTCCTTTCGGTCATTACCCATTGTTCATGACCATAGGTGAGGGTAGGAATGAAGACTGACCGGTAGATCGAAAGCTTTGCCTTCTGGCTCAGCTCTGTTTTGGTTACGGTGCGGTAAAGGGTACCCAATACCGCTCCCTGAGATACTTGAACTCCTTCACTTGGGATAAGGACTCCCTCCCTACTTAGAGTAGACTATCCACCGGTTTCATGCTGAGAACCATGGCCTCAGATTTAGAGGTGCTGATCCTCATCCCAGCCGCTTCACACTCCGCTGCAAATTGATCCAGTGAGTGCTGAAGGTCACATACTGATGACTCAAACAGGACCGCATCATCTGCAAACAGCAGCGATGCAATCCTGAGCCCACCATACTGAAACCCTTCCCCTCCATGAACACGCTTTGAAATCCTGTCCATGAATATCACAAACAGAATGGGTGACAAAGTGCAGCCCTGGCAGAGGCCAACACCCACTGAGAACAGGCCAAACTTACTACTGAGAATCCGGACACAGCTATTGCTTTGGGAGTACAGAGATCGGATGGCCCTAAGTAGTATTTCCCGGGGGATCCGCACGTATGCCTTCTCCAAAACCACAAAGCACATGTAGACCGGATGGGCATACTCCAAAGGGATCCTTGAAAGAGTGAAAAGCTGGTCTGTTGTTCCAGGACCAGGGCGGGGTCTGCATTGTTCCTCTTCAATCTGAGGTTTGACTATCAGCCAAACCCTCCTTTACAGCACCTTGTTACAGAGACCCTCCCTGGTATTTTATCTGAGAAAGCTCATGTAGTAGGATTTGAAGACTTTGAAGGTTGTCCATAGGTCAGCATCAAGTCAATCCATCAATAGGTCATTCCTAACCTCTGTTTGCGTGCAATCAATTAAGTCAGATGTTTTTCATCAACTGCAATTGGAGACACAAACAACGATACACAAAACAATTTGACTCTGATCTCAATACATAATTGTACTTTAGGAAAAACGTTATTTAATTTTATAATATTTGTATTAATTTATCTTTTTTTTTTAACAACATAGTACAACATATAAAACACGACATACCTTACACCAACAATATAAAAAAAAACAGAGGCAAAGAGGCTAAATATATATTTTTTAAATAAAAATAATAATAATAAAATATATTAAAAAAAACTTACGTAGAATCAAACAATACCAATTGGGCAGTAGCATCATTATCCTAAAAAGTGTACATAGTCAAAACAGTTTAAGAAGTACTTTACCTTTTCTTTCAACCAGATCCCTCTCATGGATTCCCATTGTTCTTATTTCTTAGCATGTTTGACTCATTAACATTCCCTAACAGTTGAGTAAACGCTATTAAACCCTATCAAAGGTTTTTTCTGAATATACGTTATCTTCTCGATAGAACAGCAATTACTCATTTCCCTCAGCCATTGTGTTAGCCGAGTGTTGGAAAAAATGTTCTTAAAAAGAAAGCCATACACATTCATGAATTAAATGGTTGGCTATTTATAGGGGCTTATTCATCTCACTAATTATTTCTACATGTTTGCATGTTATAACAGATAATCCAATTAATCTCATGTTTCACAAATATAACGTTGTCACATGGGGAGTAATCATTCCATTGTACTGGTTACACATGGCAAACAATAAATAATCTAGAATGTTTACGCCACCCGTCTACTCTAGAGGGCCTCGCTAGAGTTGTTAGTTAAATTCCTGACGTCCACGAAGAAGAAACCGCGTGTGACGTCATCACGCCCGTTCATGCCCACCTCCACAGCTCGAACATAAACAAAGGCGCAGAGGAAATCAACTTATCCGCCTTTGTTACCAGCATTTATGCGTTCGGCCAGATAAATACACGCAGTCTATTTTATGTAGCGATGGACACCGCGCTATTGATGCGAGTCAGCGTCTTCACCGACCAGGGAGGCAGGAAATACATGGAGGATGTCACCGAGGTGGTGGTGGAGCCCGAGCCGGGGGAGGACGCGTCGAGGACGGGGGAGGAGAGAGACCCGACTGGGACAACCAGTTGTTGTGGTGCCGGTGACGCACGTCCACACCAGAGGACCACAGAACCTGAGTGCGGCCCCCGTGTCAAAGCTTCGTCCACACGAGTTGTAGAAGACTACTCGGTCGAGACCACCCGATCATCAGCGGACCACACGCCGGCTCCTCCCGACGCCGAGCACGGTGCGCATCGCTCGGTCGCTTTCTTCGCCGTGTTCGACGGTCACGGCGGGCGGGAGGCGGCACAGTTCGCCCGAGACAATTTGTGGGAGTTTATAAAGAAACAGCGGGGGTTCTGGTCCAAGTGCGAGGAGGAGGTGTGCTCCGCCATACGGAAGGGGTTCGTCGCCTGTCATCACGCCATGTGGAAGAAGCTGCGTAAGTACCACCCAGTTAAGGGTCATCGTTAACCAACTACACCTGGCATGTGTGTGGTGCTAGGTGTTGGAGCCCAGGTGAAGCCAGGTGGCCAACTAGTGTCCAAGGATGCGCTCTGGTGTGTCACTCCAGAGTTTTGGTCATTATCTCTCACTTGTACTAATAGCTGTACGCTTTTATTATAAACACATATACTTGGCAAAATCGAACGATACTTTTGCACCCAGGCTTCAAAGTGACACTGATGATCATGTGAGGATCACCAACAGCCCAAGGAACACAAACGCCTCTAGTGACGGGTCAAACGATCGTACATGTCCGGACATGTCACGCCAGAACATGTCACGCAAAGTGACATGTGACAACTTGACAATGTCACAGAAAACTTGACAATATCAAGTTGCCTATTAGACGTGGCCGTTATGATTGTACCCACAATTGGGCCTGGTCTATCCAACTTTTGAGGACATTTTCTGCACCAAAGTCCACATGAGTCTTCTGTTCAAACTACTTAGTAATTCAGTCACGGTCGTCTCTCATATGAGTCGTCTTTAATGACTCGTTATGCGTAATGCCACACTTGGAGTACAGCCGGAGTTACACGATTAACATATACTGTATATATATTATTGTGGTTCTCCTAACATATCTCACATGTTATATAACTTATTACAGATATATTTTGTTATTGTGGTTCTCATAACATATCTCAATAAGTCTTCTATTTGATGAGGTCTCTACCTCCTTTGTGTTGTGATGTGTAAATATGATTACGTCAATTACTTAAATTTTGCCCAGTATCAATCAAGAGACCAATCAACAGCTGAGTAATGGCTGTGTTTGTTCTTCCTCTGTGACTCTGTTAGCTGAGTGGCCCAAGACACTCACTGGGCTGCCCAGTACCTCTGGCACCACGGCCAGCGTCGTGGTGATCCGGGGGAACCGGATGTTTGTGGCCCACGTTGGGGACTCGGCCGTGGTCCTTGGCGTCCAGGATGACTCCAGTGATCAGTTCATCAAAGCGGTAGAAGTCACGCAGGACCACAAGCCTGAACTACCCCGGGAGAGGGAGCGCATCGAAGGCCTCGGAGGGAGGTAGGTCGGACGCCTTCTCCACATAATGGGGTTTTCCTTTTTTTTTGGAGCAACAGTCCAAGTCACTCATTGTAATTTATATGAAACAACATTACATACATTTATCAATAGTAATTTACGGTTACAATAATTTCATGCATTTGTTACGCAGCTTGTGTTTTAATTTCCCAATATATTGTGCTTTAAGTACCCTAGAAAAGAAAAGTAGTCTTTTCTGGCTATTGTAGATGACATTGTAGTGACACTGAATCTCAAGATGTGTCTCTGTATTTATCAAGTCATACAGCGGTATTAGTCCTACCAAGTTTAGTAGATATTATATATTATATAATTAGAATATAGGAACTAATAACTAATCAAGAGGTTAAACTCTCAGACACCAGAATGCACAGATCTTGTATTAAGTGTTAGGCCTATAAACTGTACAATTTGAGAGATTTTAATATACTCTATGTGGTATACTATAGTGTATATAAAATATACAGACAGAACAGTTATATTTCACATTGGTGCTATCAAGACTGATCTTCTTTCTGGCCGGGTTTGGACAGTGGATCTGTGGACACCGGTTAGCAGAACCGCAGGCTTCACTGTTCCCCACCACTGTTGTGGGCATTGTTGTGGCACGATTGCGCGTTCGCGCCTATTGTCCTGCAAGTGGGTTTTTTCCCCGGTTGGGGTGGATCCTGTCCAAACATCAACAGTAGCAGGGGATTGTTTAACTTTGCCAACCCAGCAGCCCTGAAAAGAAAGGGAGGGAGTGCGCTGCACACAGTAAGCAAGCATTTGCACAATAGCAGATCAAATGGTTATCTGGCTCCAGAGATAACAGCCATGTCATTGTGTCCAGCATGTCTACTACTGGTAACTGTAGTGTGTTTTGTTTTGTTCTTGATCATTACTGTAACACCCTGGAAGCCCAGATGGACCAACATGAGGCAACAGTCTAATCTTTGGACCTCCTCCTCTTTCATCAGTGTCATCAAGAAGTCTGGCGTAAACCGGGTTGTGTGGAAGAGGCCCAGGCTGAGCCACAACGGCCCGGTCCGCAGAAGCACTGTCATCGATCAGATTCCCTTCTTGGCGGTGGCGAGGGCTCTGGGTACGTATGGGTGAGGAACACAACACTGACCGGTCTGGGGGTACGTATGAGGAAGGTACACAGGACAACGACTGGTCTGTGGATACGTATGGGGAAGCTACATGGGACACTGACCGGTCTGTGGGTACGTATGGGGAAGGTACACAACACTGACCGGTCTGTGAGGAAGGCCACCACCTGGGGTCAAAGGTCAATAGGTTTGCGGACGACGTCACACCAGTGGAGAGAACAGGAGTTGGAGGGCAGGAAGTGTTCTGAATATACATACACTGGATATTCGTTTAGACGTAAGTTGACATAGAAGTTAAAGAACGGTTAAACGTTTTCCGTTGGTACAACCAATCCTAAGTATAGTGACTTTGAAGCATTTTTACTTGAGCAAACACTCACCTTGGCGACAACTACACCAGTTGTCCTCTTACACTTCCTGCCCTTTATCTCAAGTGAGCGCGCCATTGGGCTTTTTAAAATTCATTGTGATTATTAGTGTCATTCTTTTTATTGCAAATTTAATAGCGGAAAACAAACGTGTGAAAGCAGTTGTTCTTTGATGACCCCGGTAGCTTGACTAACCTAACCAAATAATTAATCTGCAATTTCTATACAGTACGTTTTATAGAAATGGTTATTTCGGGAGCAGGACAAGAACAAGTATTTTCTCCCGTGCCTCCCAACAGGTGACCTCTGGAGCTATGACTTCTACAGTGGTGAGTTTGTGGTGTCGCCGGAGCCAGACACCTGCGTGGTGACCCTGGACCCCAAGAAGCATCGCTACATTATTCTGGGCAGTGACGGCCTGTGGAACATGGTGCCTCCCCAGGACGCCATCTCCATGTGCCAAGACAACGACGAGGCCATGGTATTCAATACAGACCTACTGCCACATCTGGGACCAGATTAAAGGATTATCATGCATGCTCTGATTATCATGCTCGGTGTTCAAATGCAGTCAAATTCAGGCAAAAATCTATGCGGAATTGCCAGAGAACCTCGTCTTCAGTTAACACATTCTTCTGTGCTTTTCTTCATCTTTCTCCCCGCCAGGCTCCCTGCGGAGTGTCCAGCGCCCGGCAGCTTGTGAGCCACGCGCTGTTACGGTGGCGCCAGCGAATGCTTCGCGCTGACAACACCAGCGCCATCGTCATCGCCCTGCAGGAAGTGGGAAGCCCCCAGGACACACTGCACCATGAGGAGGTGCTGCTGGACCTGGCCCGGGTCTCCCAGAGTCCCCCTACCTCCATATCTCGCTCCGACACTCTGATCCTCATGGTGAGAGGAGGGCACATACACTACATATTGTTTGGATGGATACCAATCGGACCCACTTTTGTGTCGTGTCGCTGATTGTTGCCGGTTAAATATTTGGGAGTTTATACATGTCTGGCAGCAGTCAAAGCCAAAAAAAGAATTAACCTTTTTTTAGGACTTAAATAAGTGTTTTTGCCACTAGAAAGTATGGTATATCATAATAAACAAATAGAAACTGGTGGGAACAGCAATAGTTGGAAGTTAAACAGCCCTAAAAAGAGAGCCCTTGTTCATTTACATATACTCACGTTACAAAGCCGGGTGGAAAACCGGCCTAGTATTCGTTTAACAAAAAAGTTGTTGGACGTTGTCCTCCTATTGACTTTTGCTACTTCATCTTAGCAGACAAATCCAAAGTCGGACGTGGCCCCCGACGTCTGCGAGCTGGTCCCCAGTCTGGAGCGCACCGATGGCTGCAGCGGGAGCCTGTTCAGATTGTTCTCGTTGGACCCCTATGGCCCCAGGCCACCGCGCAAAGACCCCGACCGCGAGGGAGAGGCCTCGAAGGACGGTTCCGCTGGAGCGTCCGGCGGGAAACGGACCACCGGCACGCCGTCTACGACCGACCTGCTGTCCGCCAAGAAGGCTCGGGGCAGGGACGTGGGGAGGGCAGTTGAGGTCCAGCGCAGCGCGGAGAAAGGACAGAGCAACTCGTCCAGCGTTGCCTGTTCCCTGCTGCAGCAGCACGGCAAGGCCACCGTATGTGTCTGTTGAGAGGGACTTTTCACTTCACATTCTCACACACACACACACACACACAGATGGACCAGTAAGCATACTGCCTTCCCCACGCCACAGTCTTTCTTTCTCTTGTGTAAATGTTATTACCACGTAGCACCTCTCCTACACTGGACATCCAGTTGGAGGTTTACTCTCTCGTATGCTTTGGTTCTCTTTGTTTGGTCGATAATAATAATATGTATGCCCAAACTGCCATTTTCTGGAAAAGTGCGCATTTTGAGTGCATCTCAAACTTTTTTAATGTGAATGGTTTGTCTTTTATGCAATTATGCAAAATACTATGAGATTCACAGTTAATCCTCATGTAAATATTCTGTGATATGCTCATTTAAAACAAATGAATATATTTTTATACCTGGTTTTACTCTATTATATATCAAAATCCTCGTAGAAGAACTACACCTTTACCATAAATGACATACTTCTAAAATGAACATCGAGCAACCCCTTTGTGTGTGTGTGTGTGTGTGTGTGTGTGTGTGTGCATATGCAAATTTGCATGCGCTGATCCAGTATTTACACATTTTACTCGTGATTACTGTATGAGGTTTTCTTGAACGCATAATGAAGGTGCTGCTATAGTAAGAACCAGTCAGCTAACAAGTGTTAGTTGATTCACGTATATTAAATAATGCTGACAAATCTCTATGGAGGGAGAATTGTTTAACTTTGTGTGGCTCCAAATCCAATTTTTGTGCAGTGAACTGTTACATCTGAAAAGTTGCTATTTTAATTTTGACCACGCTTCAAACTTCAAAACTCCACATTCTCTTAGAAAGCACAAGAGGCATGCATGTGTGGCACACTTGGATATATATATATCGGTATTGTGTGAAATACCCTACAATTGTTCATTTAAATGTATTTTTGCATAGGACTTGGTTACTCATGTTTTGTTCATTATTTTAACTGTTTGTGTATTGATGTATACTGTGTATTATTCTGTTGACTTAGTTGTTTTCTGCATATGTGTGCTTTTCTTCAGTATTCTGCTGAAAGCATTGTACCTGGGATAGGAAAGGACAAGCAAACGTTTTTAAAGCAGAAGGGAAACGGTAATTGTCGCTTTAGAATGCTGTCTTTTATAGAAGTGAACTGTTTGTTTCTTTAAAGTGTACAGATTCATGGCCTTACTGTCATCAGCCAATTAATTGATCTGATCCAGAAGATAGAATAGCACGACTGAACATTTCATATTTGCTTTCGGCAAAGCAGAGGTTAAAGCCGGACACAATATTTTTCCTAATTCAGAAGAAGTTACATTATGAGCTGTGGATTTTTTTTATACAACAAAGTGCAATTTTTATCAAGACATTTGTAGCATTGTTTTATTTAGCTGAACATGTGGACTGTAGTATTCATGTATATATGACAGTCTCAGTCACAGTGTCGATTATTTTACCTGGCTGTAGTATATATTAATGATGTTAAAATAGGCACTGCTATTCTTTATTTATGTTTAATCGTATTCTTGGATATCTGGTTCGACCGTTGCTTCGAGTGGCAAATGCACCCCTTACTCAAATAAGTGCATGTGTACAATTTAAATGTGAAAATAAAAATAATGTTAAGAAAATTATTTCAAGATTCAAGCCATTTTATTGATTTTATTGTTTTTTTAATTTAAGAATGGGTGATGTAGGTAAACAGTTCGGGTGAAGTCCACGCGGACCGAACTGTTTACCTACGTCATATCCGCCTCCATTCAGTGCATGGCGGGAAGACGGCGCCCAAGTCTGCACTTCTCTAGTATAATTGTTTTAGTTTAATTGATATAATTTGATATAATAAGATAACACATTAGTTAGATTAAACATTAAACACTACGTTCACTAAGTGAAACATGCAACTACTGTCAGCTGTTTAGTTTGTATCCACTCTGTGGTTCTGTCTAGTTAGCTTAACGTCGACCTCCCAGCTCAGGTAGGTGACATTTCCATACACATTTCGGTGTAGATAAGGTTATATAACCACGTTAAATTTAAAGATTTAGGTGTAAATAAGGGTTATAAACCAAACCAATCTATCTTCGACTACATTAACAGCCACAGTTAAAGTAACCGTAACCACCGTACATGGTGACAACTAAGGTGTATTATGTGAATGCTCATCTATTTGGTTCGTGTTCTGTATCTATTATTTAATATGTTGTACGTTTAAACTATCATTAAGGTCAACATGGCTGCCCCCCCAGTGGAGTACACCATAGGAGGGGTGAAGATTCAATTCCCCTGCAGAGCCTACCCCTCCCAGCTGGCCATGATGAATTCGGTGAGAAGGAGTCACCTCCAGGAGACCGTGTGTAGACCTCCATTATTATTTACCTCGAGTCTCTAGCATACTCATTGAGCTCTCGCTTTAATAACTTATTTAAAATCTATAAATGATAAACCTCAAGGTGTCAGTGAGGTGGTGGCAATGTCACATTGTCAGTATAGTATATGAACGTATGATGCGGAGGCCTTAAACACACTATAATCCAGCAGTGTATGGACTGCCCACTGTCCTACTTGTCTGCAGATCGTTCGAGGGCTCAACTACAGCCAGCACTGTCTTCTGGAGAGTCCCACGGGGAGCGGGAAGAGCTTGGCACTGCTGTGCTCTGCTCTGGCATGGCAGCAGGCTCAGTACGGTGGGTGTGGTCCGTCTCACTGTTACACAGGGTGGGTGGGGAGTGGTACCATGAGGCACTTATATATATACATAATAATTACATTAGTCATTTAGCAGACGCTTCAACAGTTAGGCAAGAGCACTACTGACCACCAGAAGTCATAAGTCAATTTCCTTCCCAACAAGCCATAATAATATAATAGTTACATACATATTCACATATACAGTAACATATTATATAATGCATTACATTACAATAAGGTCATTCAACAGGTAGGCAAGAGAACTACTAGTCACCAGAAGTCATAAGTGCATTTCCTTCCTAACAAGCCGTACAATATAATATTTCCATACATATACGGTACACATACCGTATATAATAACATAATATATAATTCATTACATTTCCTTCCGAACAAGCCTCCAAGAGCCGAACCAGTACTCAAGTAAAACTAAAAATAAGTTGGCTCCCTAGATTTGACATAATAAGTACATCAAACAGGGGCTACAATGACAAATAGTGAAGCCAATGAAAACCATTTCACAAAAGTATTACAAGACAATCATTTAGGCATTGTTATTGGACTTATGTCGTGTGTTTTTGTGGAAAGGTTAATTAAGACTCTTGTTTTTCTGGTTTCAGACAAAGTTGAAGCAGGAGGAAGCCCTCAGGATGATAAAAACTGCTCAGGGGAGAAGACCCACAGTGATTGTAAGAAGGGCGATTCCCCCTGTAAATGTAGTTGTCACACTACTACGGCGCACTGTGCCTCAACACCGCACAAGGCCGATGTGGTGGACCTCACTCTGTCCCCTGAGAAGGTGGTGCCGCAACACCAATCACCTCAGCAACATGGTGAGTACCCTAAATGATCCGTATTGTTGGAAGTGGAGGACCGGTTGAAAACAGTGTACACCTTAAGGTCTGTCACGCAAACATCTTTGTTGTTTAATTGTAACGTTCACCGCTCTAATATCTGTGTTATGATGACCAATGTGTATTTATATCTTTGTCCCGTTCTGTGTTTCTGCATTCTTGCCAGATGATTTGCTGTCTCCCAAAAAGGAGACTCTGTCCTCACGTCTCTCAGGAAAGGCCCAGGCCTCCTCTGTCATCCCCGACATGGAGAAAGACAGCGACTTTCAATCAGACAGGAAGCGGCTTCGCACTCCGTCTTCTGATCAGAAGGTACCTTGATACAAATGTTTTTGTTTTTTTTTTTACAAGCTATCTATATTATTATTTATAAGTATCATCCTGGTATTATAGTTGGGTTTCCTGAACCGTATTTGGCTTATCTTCCAGAGCAGTAGTAAAAGGAAGTGTCTCAACCGGGGTGTTGTCTTCATCGATGACGACCCGGAAGAGGAAGGCCTGAGCCCGGTAAGCAGACGTTGGACCATGGAGCTGAAAAGCCAGGCGGTGTCTGTGGAGGTCGCCACTGAATGCCGTGTAAGTCATATTGGATTTATTCTTAAAGGAACATTTCAGCCAGCTGTGCCAGACGTTGCCGTGTTATTGACATTCTACTATGGGGTTTACAAAGGTAAGGGTAAACCTGAAGAACCTTTACCCTACATAACCCACCATAACTCCATCATTCTCTGAGAAAGGCGTATTTTATATTGATGTTGGCTTCCATTTACAATGTCCACCAGGTGGCAGTGGAGTCCACTCAATAGCCACATAGCCCTGATTGAATGGGCCTAAACAAAGTGTAGGCATTCAGTGGAAAGAGTTAAGTCGAAATCCTATATATACTGGTTTTGTCCTAAAAGTATTGCAATTGGTGCAAATGATTAGAAATTCCAGATAATTCATAATTCATACTTATGTACATTAAACAGTACATTGTGTGGATAATATGTTATCCTTGTTAACCTCTGGTAATTGTTGGTTTTAGTAGTACATCTGAAATAGTTTGCAAACTGATCTTCAAATGATGGATTGTGAGATTAGATGAATCAATAATTAAAAAAAAGCAGCAGGTGCCTAAAGTATATGGTATTGATTTCAAAATAAACAGTGTTGATGGTCAAAAGTCACCATACGTTCCAAACTTTCTCCTTGAAAGTATGATTTAGCCTCTGCATGGTAACCAGTGTGATGTGTCAAACTGTTGCCATGGTCAAAAGGAACCAATCAGAATGCGTCGGGTCACAGTGGTCTGTGAAACGTATCAAGATGCCGCGGTGGTAAATAATCCATGTTGTTGGGTTACACCAGCGAGTAAGAGCTGGTGAGATCAGCCACAATCCCACAATCCCAGAGTCACACAAGTACATCCACAAGTACAACCCCAAGTACACCCACAGGTACACCCACGCTGCTCCCCCAGAATCGGTAATCTCCACTACGATGGCGTCCTAATGCGGCCACAGGTGTGCCACTTGGACCTGGCGGTGTGGGACAGAGGTAGCTGGAAACGAGCGGGGAGAAAACGACCACGTCCTCTCCGGTTTCCCTGGAGCCACCCGAACCCTGGCTTCTTTGTCCCACCGGCGCTGACTGATGGCCTGAATGGGCCCCTTTGAAGAGAGCTCCAGTTTTAATTAAGAGGGTTTGCTTCACCCGGCCCGCTGATCTGTGAAAGCCACGGGGATAAATATTGAATGGGGTTCACCCGCTGGTTACTGGGCCCCGGGGATGAACAGGTGCTTCGGAGGGCAGGTATGTGGCGGGCCCCTCTATCGCACGGTGTGCCCATGCGTGCAGGCTGGGGGGGGGGGTTTAGTGTCACGTCTTCAAAGGTATAGGAGCCCAGGAATGCATTCCAGGCCCTGGAAGGCTCTGGTATGAGGAGCGAAGCACCATCCAACAGGAGGTGCCGGCGTCACAGAGCCGGTCCGAGAGGCCGCAGCCCCTCGACGCCCTCGCACCAGCCTCACACCGGCCTCACACCGGCCTCCCAGGGTGTGAGATTTCCATCTCTCAGGTGTTGGCAGTGGAGTGTAGCAGCAGCTGAGAGGCCCGGCTATCGTTACCTGTGAATACTCAAGAGTATTCATTGATACCGCTAAACTCCCCTTTCAACCGATTCATACGTTTTTGAAACGTCCAGTTGATAGTCTTCCATGTACCGCACATGGATTATTAGAGGGGGGGGGCAAACATCGAAAACAAACAAGTGTAAACGTGTGATTGAGATGCTCCACTGTCCTTTGTGTGACGGGAGAAAGTGAAGCTTTCTCACCCTCGGTGTCACCCAAGAACCGGAGTTCGGCGCTGAATGAGGCTCTGTGTCCTCGCTCAGGGAGACTCTGGCCCTCCGTGGCCCTGTAGCCCAGTTATCTGCATTCCTTTCCAGGGGGGTGTCTGCGCTGGGCCGTGGGGCCAAGCCTGAAACCTTGTTGTGCTGGCATCTCAGGAGGCAGGTGTGTAACAGGATACCCTTGTGTCAGCTGTTTCCTGCTGCTGCCTCCCGACAAGGGCCTCTATTCATCAGGGGCCCCCACTGCCCTCGCCGGGCCCTCCTCCTCCTCGCCCCACCTGCCGATGAATAAGTAATTATTGGCTATCTCGGAGCAGGATATTTGGATGCCTCTATTTAACGTGGCAGCAGCAGGTAAGGCGATCAGGCCCCGGGTCCAGGTTGCAGAGCGTAACTGTTCCAGGGGAGAAAGGTAACCTGAGCTGGTGTCGGGGGGGCCCCTGTTTGTTTTTCCCATCGGCTCAGAGCTCCTTATCCCTCTTAACTCGTGTGACGCCGCTCGGCCAGGGCTCTTCGTGGCCCCACATTGTAATATTCGACGGGCAAACACCCTCTGAGAAAGTGAGCCGGCGGGTAACCTGAGTGACTCATCTCTTCTCTCAAGAAGCCCCGGCTTTAGGGAGTCATAGCTTCGGGTCCCGCTGGCGGCACCCGTTGTTCTGTGAGATCGTATGTTTTCACCTCTCCAAATGTAATGATTCCATTGTGACAAATGGATTCGTGAGGCCGGTAACTTATGTTTCTTTTTAAATTCCCGTACTGCCTAGTGGATGAAGGCCGTTAAGATGCTGGGCTCAATACTTTGAACTACGTCTCATTGCAATGTGCCAGGCTGTAAACATACACTCGAGAGCAAGAGAGACTGGGAAGGAAACCATGACCTCTGCAGAGCTCCAAGTCTGTAAGGTTGCTGTCAATGGGAACCATGGCTATTTACAATGATTTCCATTTATCAGACTTTATAAGCATGACCTAAAATATGGCATGGCACTCGTCAGTACAATTTAACGGTGGACTGAAGTTGGTCATACCATGACGGGAAAGTTATGGGACTGTGAATGACAAAGTTTTATTTTTATGATAAATAAAAAAATATAAATATACTTCTTTATATCTATAGATGCAGAGAGAGATAGATGGCGAGAGAGAGAGACTGTACTTTATGCTGTGACACCAGTTTTCTATCTGGGATTAATAAACCCTGACTATCGTGAAGTATATACTGCGATATTATACGATATTTCTAGCTCACTTCTCATGTTACTTAAGTTTGAACACTTGATAAACACACCAGTGTGTTGTGTTGTCCGTGAGTTGTACAATACTACAGCTGGGAAGCCACTGATTGGCTAATTCAGGAGTTGTACAATACTACAGTTGACGGGCCTTTGATTGGCTGATTCGGGAACAGTGGAAGTAGGCCGCTTTGAAGGCCTCATCACACTAGCAGGATCACTTTCATAAGTGATGCACTTCACCTGTGAACCGCAGAGAAAGAATCCACCGCATGTCATTGGGCAGCCAATTATGAAGCGGCTAGGTTTCCTGGGCCTGAATAATAGGGGGCTATCGTCTTTCAGGGCCCAGAAAAGGTCATTTGACACACAGACAAGACTCCCTGTGTGGAGATACAAATTCTTTATGCTTGCCGGTATGTTCTCAACGGAGTGTATACATGGCAGTCTGTCATGTTGGAAGTAATGGTGATGACTTGATTTAGTTTTTGTAAGAACGGTGTGGCATTATAAGGCTTAAAAAGAAGGACTGGACATTAAACATTTCTGTGTGATCAAAATATTTCCATCTCAGACTATCCCATCTTATCCCCATGTTTGTCTGTATTTGATTCACTTTGTAGCTGCGATGGTCTTGGTCCAACCTGATCACCAGCAGTTTGTCTCTCTTTTCTCTCTTTCTCTATTCTCTCTCCTCACCCCTGCAGTCTCCCCCACCCCGGCAGCCGCCCCGAGTGCCCCCTTGCTCCCTGTGCCCGTGCGGTGGCCCCAAACCCGGAGTGAAACCCAAGGACAAGGACACCAAGAAGAAGGTCCCCAAGATCTTCTTCGGCACGCGCACGCACAAGCAGATCACACAGATCACCCACGAGCTGCAGCGCACGCTCTACTCAGGCGTGCCCATGACCATCCTGTCCAGCAGGGACCACACCTGCGTGCACCCCGAGGTGATGCGCTCCTCCAACCGCAACGAACGCTGCAAGGAGCTGCTGGAGGCCAAGGATGTGAGTATGGAAGGGGCCAACCCACTAGATATCACATGACGGGAATCCATGCCCAAGACACTCATTACATTCATTCATAACATTAGTCATGCAGCAGACACTTTTGTCCAAAGCGGCTTACAATAAGGTAATTCAACATACAGTAGGCAAGAGAACTACTCGTCCTCAGAAGTCATAAGTGCAATTCCGTGCTAACAAGCCATGATAATATAATATATTCATACATAAACATGTATATAATAACATAATATATACTACATTACATTAGAATAATGTCATTCAACAGACAAGAGAGGCAAGAGAACAACTAGTCACCAGAAATCATCAGTGCATTTCCTTTCTAACAAGCCATAATAATATATTATATATATATACATACATAATAATAACATAATGTATAGGTAAAAGGTCAAATATACAGGGAAAAGTGCAATAAGTTGGCTGTCAGATGTGCCATATGTTTTACATTAGGCCGTTACAATTGTATTGCGTTCTAAGGAGACAGAACTATAGGGTGGAACATAGTTATGTACGCCAATGTGGTTGTTATTGTTATCACACGCTATACAGCCATGTTGGTGTTAATGTGGTCTGTTGGGACCACGTTATGCACCAGTGAAGGCCTTATGTAAAGCGTAAAAGAAAAGTTGAACTAAGTTGACCACCAACACCACCCAGAGCTGTGAAAGCTTACACCTCGTGACAATCCTTAAACATGAATGGGGAATACCCCCACAAAGAGGCCAGTGGAACGATACGTTTAACATCCACTTTGACTGACTTACCCCCGGGGTGTGTGACGATCACACCACCTTGACCCCTCCACCCCCAGCCTCTACTGTAAAGGGGCTGAAAGAACCCCCGTTCAAAAGACCAGATCGTAACATAAGCCCTCAGTTCAGACGCCACTGTAGCCCCCCCCAAGGGGGGGGGGGGACAGGGGGACGATATCTGGTCCCCATGGGGTCTTTTTGACACGTTGAAATGTCAAAGGCTTCGGAGATAGATCATCGCTTTGGGATCCCGAGACACTTTACGAACTTTGTCTCACCCCGACCTTAATGGCCGGGCTGTCCAAAAGGTGGGGCACCGGGTATGATCGGGGCAATTACACTGTCAGCGCAGGTGTCTGCCGGCCATAGTGAGCACATGGACAACGCCGCTCTTCAAACGAAAATGACAACAACGCTGCCCCAGAAGCCACCTCACACAGGAGACTATGAGCTTCATCCATGTTTGTCACTTAAGGGGCTGCTGCTGCTAAACACCTGGCGTTGGGTTACACACACACACACACACACACACACACACACACACACACACACACACACACACACACACACACACACACACACACACACACACACACACACACACACACACACACACACACACACACACACACACACACACACACACACACACACACACACACACAATAGGTTAGGGGGAGGGGCGCTTAATGTATACAACAATGACAATATGGTAATTGAATCCTGGCCATTTTCAGCAGACAGGATTCTGGTTTAGTGTCTGAGCTGATTTGTCCCAACACACCCGGCAGAATAGACCCTGTAGGGAAAGACACACCCTCTTAATGCCGTCTTACTGTCTTACCTGTCCTGTGACACTGGCGTTTACCTGCAGGGTACTGGGCCCCAGTGTGTGTCACGTCCAGCTCCTCATAAGCGCTACAGGGGCGGGACTTGGAGGCTGACAGCAGCAGGCACCGCTGCAGACAGCTTAATTGGGGGCTTAGTACATGAGACTCCAGTGCGCTCCTCACACATCCTCCACCTCACGACTACAGGGGCTGGAGTGGCACGTGGGTTGTACCAACACAAACACTAGTGGGTCAAAGTAATAGCGATTGTTTGATTATGTTCTTTGGGGATATTAATTCTGCCTTAGCAAAGTATTATCGGGGACTGGCTATATTAACAAGATTAATAATAATACTATAAAATGGTGGTTATCTAAACGATCATTCATTTCGGCTACATTATCGTGTATTACAATATGATGCGTTTTTGTGTGGATGTCGTTAAAGCTGCTTCAATGTAAACCAAAGGCGTTTGACTCCCCCAGGGCAAGTCCTGCCGCTTCTACCACAGCGTCCACAAGATGCGGGACCAGAGTGTGCTCCAGGGGGCTCTCGGCCTGGACCGGGCCTGGGACATCGAGGACCTGGTGCGTCTGGGCCAGAGCATTCGGGCCTGCCCCTACTACGCGGCCCGGGAGCTGATGCAGGGGGCCCACATTGTGTTCTGCCCCTACAACTACCTGCTGGACCCCCTCATCAGGGAGAGTGTGGGTTTTTTGTGTGTGTGCACGTGGTGGGCCCATTCGGTTGCACACGCGTTTGCGAGCAGCAGCTCATGGTTTTCAAATTGTTACTGCGCAATTGCTCTGCTCAATAATAATAAAAACTCCCTCTGCCTCTCTCTTTTCCCTTAGATGGAGATCAACCTGTTGGGCCAGATCCTGGTGCTGGACGAGGCCCACAACATCGAGGACTGCGCCAGGGAGAGCGCCAGCTACACCCTGGACCACAACCAACTGAAGATGGCCAGGGATGAGCTGGATGGCATGGTCTCCCACAAAATTCGGGCGGCCCACCACGAGCCGCTACGCAACTTCTGCTGTAGCCTCGCAAAGTCAGTGCCAAGTTCAAGTCAAGTCAAGTTGTATACCACACCGTACACCAAGAAGTGTCTCCTGTAGTGATGTTCACACGTGTGGTTCAAGCTGTAGGGGAGTAGTCGGGGACGCTGGAGGAGTTCCTCGTTGCTACGACTCGATGGTGTTCCCACACCCACGCAGAGAATTGGGAAGGGGTGACCCTGACGTCCCTGTTGAAATTATGTTGTCTATTATGTTGTGGGGACTGATGATGTGAGTGGGCTTTGCTGAGGTTTCATGATGGATGAATAATGCTAATTATCAATGACCAATAAACTACACAAACAAGTTATTTCAGAAAACTTCAGCAGCCTCTATGACACAGTCTTGATCCAATTAGAAATATTGGATCGGTCTAAAAGTTCCCAAAGCTCCCTCCGGGAATAAGAGCTCTGATGCTTCTTCCCACTCGGAAGGTGGTTCTGGTTACTCAGACGCGGTGTGAACGGACCGCTAAACCTCTGGAACGGGGACGGACCTAACTGAATTGTGTGTGTGTTTGTTTTGTTCCACGGTGCAGCTGGATCCAGGAGAGCCAGGGCTTGCTGTCCGAGAGGGGCTTCGAGACCTCCTGCAAGGTGTGGTCTGGCAAGGAAGTCCTGGGAATCTTCCACGGCCTTGGCATCACCGCCGCGACCTTTGCACTGCTTCAGGTACGCTTACTCTTAACTAAGGAAACGTGTGTTTTTTTTTATATCCCCGCCTCTGCAACCAAGCCCCTCCAACGCATCCAGAACGCAGCAGCACGCCTGGTATTCAACCTACCAAAATTCTCCCACGTGACCCCTCTCTTCCGCGATTTCCACTGGCTTCCGGTAAATGCTCGCATCAAGTTCAAGACTCTGGTACTGACCTTCAAGGCAGTCAATGGAACTGCCCCAACCTACCTCCAAACGTTGGTCAAGTCCTACATCCCAGCCAGAGCGCTCCGCTCAACTTCTGCCAGGCGACTTGTTCGACCTTCACTGAAAACAACCAAGCATCGCTCTTCCAAGACCCAGCTCTTCACGGCTCTGGCTCCACAGTGGTGGAATGAACTCCCGTCTCATGTCAGGACGACAGAGTCCCTCGCCAGCTTCCGCAAGAGACTCAAGACCCACCTGTTCAGAGTCCACCTGGACTCTCCATGAACCCTCCTTCTCCTTTGTGAACCCCTAACTTGCTTAAGTCCTGACATTAATAGCTCTTAGCATGTTGTATATTCTAGCGTATATCAAGTGTATATCATTAATGTTGATAACACGCTCTTATCACAGCTACTTAAGCAGGTGACCTGGCAGTACGAAATTGTGTTATTCATCTTGTTAATATGAATGCTTGTGAACTGCTCTATTTTTATGTTTGCGTACCTCAGCGTTATGCTATGGGCTACTTCAACAAACGTACTCCTTGTAAGTCGCTTTGGATAAAAGCATCTGCCAAATGTCCTAAATGTAAATATCCACAAACTTTTTAAAAGTCTGGTGTACATAACACATTGTCGTCTATTGTCCTGTGCGTGTTCTGCCCCCTTTCTCTCGATCCGTCTACTAAATGGACTGTTAAAAAAGCGCTTTTTCAGATCCGTGGCCACTCAAAGCGCTTTTACAATGATTCACCCATTCATACGCTCATTTATACACACATTCATACAGCGGTGTCCACCAAGCAAGCCGGTCGGAAGGGGTTAGGGTTAGGTGCCTTGCTCAGGGACACTTTGCCAGGAGGAGTCCAGGGACGAAACCTCTTCACCTTTGTCGTTTGACCCTCTTTCTCTCTCTTTCAGAAGCACCTGGCGGCGGTGTTGGATAAAGAGGAGCGCATTGGCATGGTCAACGGCAGGGAGGAAACTGTTACCATGCCGACCATCAGCGCTGTCGTCAGCTCTGTCCTTAAGAGCATGTTCATGGTCCTGGACTACCTCTTCAGAGAAAACTGCAGGTCAGCACCATCCGCTTAACAAAGCCCTGTACATACACCCTTATGCTCCTCTCCTTCTCAACACCGTCCTGTACATACACCCTCATCTCCTTCTTAACACCATCATGTACAAACACCCTCATCTCCTTCTTAACACCGTCCTGTACATACACCCTCATCTCCTTCTTAACACCGTCCTGTACAGACACCCTCATCTCCTTCTCAACACCGTCATGTACAAACACCCTCATCTCCTTCTCACACCTACATCTTTAAATGACTGTCAAGCCTTTTTGGCCAAGTGTGCTTCCACATACTATTAGCTTATTATTAGCTACAATGGAGAATTACTAAAACTACTAGTACTGCTACTATTTCTACTACTATTACTACTATTAATATTACTATTGCGACTTACTATTAGTACTACTACTACTACTTCTATAATAATAATAATAATTATTAGTATTATTATTAATAATACTAGTGAAGTAACGGTAAACACCACTACTGTGCAGGTTCTGTGAGGACTACCGTGTGGCCCTTCAGCAGAGCTACACATGGACCCAGCAGGTCCAGCCTGACGTCCCTGACATCCACGGCTTCTTCGCCCGGCCGCGGCCCCGGCGCCGCCAGAGTGCCCGGGTCAAGGCGGCCGTGCTGACGCTGAGCTTCTGGTGCCTCAACCCCGCCGTGGTGAGAGGCCAGAGGGGGAGGAGGTGTGTGTGTGTGTGTGTGTGTGTGTGTGTGTGTGTGTGTGTGTGTGTGTGTGTGTGTGTGTGTGTGTGTGTGTGTGTGTGTGTGTGTGTGTGTGTGTGTGTGTGTGTGTGTGTGTGTGTGTGTGTGTGTGTGTGTGTGTGTGTGTGTGTGTGTGTGTGTGTGTGTGTGTGTGTGTGGTAATATGCATACAGGTTCAAGGATTCTACATACAACAGAACATGATGATAACGTGAACTAACGAGAAGCGCTTGACTCTGCTGCGTCCCCCAGTCGTTCCTGGACCTGGGGGCTTCTGTGCGCACCATCGTGCTCACCTCGGGGACCCTCTCTCCCATGGGCTCCTTCTCCTCAGAGCTGGGGGTCAAGTTCTCCATCCAGCTGGAGGCCAGCCACGTCATCGACAAGTCGCAGGTCAGAACACACCCCGTTGTCCGGGGACTCTGTAATGTGCACGTAAGGGAAACACTGAGGATCATTTTAATGGCTATAAATAGATTTCCTAAGAGAGACGCCAACGGCAAAAACACAACGTGGTGTTCACATCTTTGTAGCCTTGTACACATCGTAAAATAGCAGGCTTCTCAAAACTAAATGATTTCCTCTGGTTTTCCGACCCAGGTGTGGGTCGGCACCGTGGGCTCCGGGCCCCAAGGCAGGAAGCTCCTGGCCACCTTCCAGCACACGGAGACCTTCACCTTCCAGGACGAGGTGGGCGGCCTGCTGCTCCAAGTCTGCCACTCCGTGTCCAAGGGTGTGCTCTGCTTCCTGCCCTCCTACAAGGTAGGAAGCTCTGAGGGGTTTCGAAGGAAAATAACGTGTTCCCAGGGGCCGTACACACGCTGCTAAGTAAGTGAGTGAACCAGCTGGGAACCGCTCCCGATTCCATCACGTCCACTGCAGTGTGAGGGCGCGTTCACACTGACAGTCGGGTAGACCCGGTCCTGTCTCAGTGGTTAGTTGCCGATACTGGTCAAACCAACCGAAGGATGTAAACGGGTCACGCCGCTGAGCGGGGGGCTCGTTTGTTGGATAGGAAATCGGTCACGGAAAACTGACTACACTGCCTTGTCATCGACAATAATAATGGAACAACTGTCTCCGAAAAGGCACTTTGCACAACTAGGGGACCCACAAAGGGGACCCTCTCCATGACTGTTAACAGACTAGTCTAAAAACAAAAGAAAATGCCTAGAATCTGTCCAAGGCCAACGGGCCACACGCCGTCGGAAAAAACCCATTGTATGTTTTATCAGCCATTTTAAATACTTAATTTTATGTTTTTATAACAAAGTCCTATTTTAAGTGAGGCTGAAATGTTTGGTGACGTGCGGACAGCGAATGTGTTCCACATCACAGTTAAACTGTTAAAAAGTTATCTAAATAATCATCTAATTAAAACAGGAGTTGCCTCACCTAATAAACTAAAACAATAAAACTGTTAGAGTACAGTTAAGAGTTGTCTACCTCTGGAAGATTTAATCTAAATAATCATTTTATTAAAACAGGAGTTGTGTAGCTTTGGAAGACTCAATCCAAAAAAGATTTTATTAAAACGGTAAGGAATGTCTAGCTTTGGAAGAAACAATCTAAATAATTATCCAAAATAAATCTTTGTCTTTCAAGAGACATGACAACAATGATGTTCTTTTTTCCTCGTCATTTCATCAATCTGTTTATTGACGTTACTCAGTAGTGCTAAAGAAAGTTAAGACATAAATATAAATATTATCCAGCACACATAATTGTGTGCACAGCAGAGTTCAACCCTTTAACAAAATATGAGCTTGTTCATACATCCATTATTATTTTATATCAAATTAAAACTCATCCATGTTATTATTCTGATCTAATTCAAACACATACATCATGTTATAATTATATGTCTCATTAAAAGACATACTTAATGTTATTATTCTATATGTAATTAAACGGGTATTTAAATTAATTAATGGTTAGACCAAGTGATTGTGAATGGCAGCACAGCTGACCTGACTGCAGTTACTGACATGAGAATTGGGAACCGGATATATTTTTGAATGAACAATTACTCAATTCATGATTCTGTTTTTGGGGAAACTACATTTGTAAATAAGGCCTTTAAAATGGTCTAAATTAGATATGCATCTAATCAATGCATATTTCTATCAACAGTGCAAGCCTGCGTACTTCTG
>CM050999.1:18601959-18684459 GCA_027704905.1 Muraenolepis orangiensis
ATGCGGTGATTCTACTATACTTGTATACAATTATTGTGGTTATTGTGTGTGGCTGGTGATCTTGTAGGCAAAGTTGTTTCTCTATAGATTGCGCAGTACTAAAATGATTATCTTCTACGTGCTGTTTTTTGTGTAGTTTATAGTGATGACGGATATATTCATAAATTACTTAAATTAAATAAAAGTATTTTTATTGACATAAAGCATTTTTGTTGATCGTATTGTTTTCAATGTGGTTATGTCATTCATTTGATCGAATATAATACTTGATGTAGTTTGTTTTTAGGTAGTTATATAGGTAGGTATAAAATAACTGCCAAATCAATTGTCAAATAACAACAATTCAATGCAGCCAGTCTACCTTGCATGATTGCAATGCACAACCTATAAATATAATTAATCATTATTTTTCACAATCCACTATTGATGTCAAAGTACGACTCTTAATTCCCCATTACCATTTTACTCTAGAGGAAAATCACTTTCAATGTTCCTAAATGTTTTGAACTCCTTTACACTTAATTGACTGATAGACTCTGATAGGACTCAGCCCCTAACTGGTAAGCTTGTTCTATTTAAAGTAAGAAGCAAGTCTTTTTTCTGCCTAATTAAGGCATCTCTAAAGAATCATTCTGAATTATTTAGGTTGATACATTACTAATAAATATTTGTTTAGTATGTGAAATCATGTTTATTGTGTGGTTCTGCTCTCGTCGGCCCGGCTACTCCTTCTTACTTCCGACATGCAGACAGACGGAGACAAAGGAGTCTCTTCTCCTGTAGCCATCGGCTCCTGCTGCCAACGGCCCGCTTTCTCCCCCATCTTTCCCCTCCCCTGTGGCACACCGTCCTCACACCGGGTGTGGTAAAACGGGAGAGGGAGGGGCGGGGGGAGGGTCTGGTCCCGGAGGTGGCAGGTGGTGTGGGGCCCGCCACTTGCCACCACCGCCCTTTGGCGTGACGGCCACCGTGATGTTTTGAGGCTGAATAATTCACAATGCCGTACAAGGAGTCTCCGGAGCAACGCCACTGTGTGATGAGATGTGTGTGTGTGTGTGTGTGTCAGAACCATGCAGCTCCTCCTGGCCGCATGTTATATTAATTTGTGCCCTCAAAACCACCACCTCTATAATTCAGCAGGCAGCCAGAGGAGATCTGTAAGGTGCAGCCAGCCACACGGCCAGGACACCAGGAGGGGGGGGGTGGTCAAGGGTGTTACCTGAGGAGCAGCTACGGTGAGAGCTAACAGAAAGGGTGTTTTACGAGAAACAGAAAGGGAAGTGCAGGTCAGCGCGTCCCGTAGCCACGACCCACCGCTGGGTCCCCGGCAGGCGCGAAGTTCTGGCCCCGCTTCGTGGCGGCCGCCCACCGTGCCGATACACACATGTATGATCATGAATTATGAAGCGTGTGTTGGGTCTCTTTGTTTGTTCCGCAGGCGTGCTTAACGATGCTAACTCTCTTTGGTTTGACATCCTTGGTTTAGTGGCCTAAACATTTCTGAACGGTCTCACATGTTGGGATTCACTGCCGGTGTGGTGGTGGTGGTGGTCTGATGGCTTGTTAAAAATAATAAAACGATATAGTTTTATACAGTCATTAAATATATGGCCCTTTTCTGGTGAGGTACAAGATGCCAGTGGGTGGTAGGGCCTGTGGGGTGCTTAGTGAAACCAGTTGGTAGATATATATCAGGTTATGCTCTGTTATGTTAAAAAGATTGGGATATTGTTGAGTAATGTGGATAGAGCTTGTTTCATATTTCGGATGGGGCACTGCGCCAGCAAATGGTGAAATAATTATTTCTCATGATGTGTGTGTGTGTGTGTGTGTGTGTGTGTGTGTGTGTGTGTGTGTGTGTGTGTGTGTGTGTGTGTGTGTGTGTGTGTGTGTGTGTGTGTGTGTGTGTGTGTGTGTGTGTCTGTGTGTGTGTGTGTGTGTGTGTGTGTGTGTGTGTGTGTGTGTGTGTGTGTGTGTGTGTGTGTGTGTGTGTGTGTGTGTGTGTGTGTGTGTGTGTCACAGACAGACAGACATTGGGCCGCTGCTGTTGTTTGTGCAGCTGAGCGGAAGGTAAGTCGACGAATTGCAAATTTACATTTCACATTACGCCACAGCCCATCAGCCTGGCGTGGGGCCCGTAGCAACACGGGCCGTGTCAGGGAGGAGCTCCTGCATTAGTGATGAATGTGTGTGAGATCGTCACTACACACACACCGTCTGCTACACACACACGCACACACCGCTCCATGGAATAATGTGATATAAATACAATATTTTAAGTATGTTTCTTGGGGGGGGGGGGGGTTCAGGAAAAAAGGCAAATCCCATGCAGCTTTATGAAATACTTATAAAAGGGTCTTTCACAACAGGGCAGGGCAGGTTAGGTACAGGTGTGTCCATATGACATCAGAATTGAGCACGTTGGGTACAGGTGGGTCCATATTACATCAAGGTTGAGCAGGTGTGTCCATGTGTTTGGCTAAAGAGCCGGAAGCTGCAGCTAAACTGAGTACAGTACGCGGTCACCGCGTGAATACGTGTGTACACATTATGAATGCATATTTGCATGTAGGGTTTTTTTTTGTGTGAATTATAATGTACTTCTCAAACTATCTACTTCTTTGTGAAAAGTCCCCTCTTAAAAAAAATTGGATAAATTTGAGCTTAAAACAACATAATCCAGGGTTAAATGGCTCGGACAGCACATATGTCAATAGAGATGTAGTATAGCACTCGAGGCACAGCGGGGGTGTTTTGACTGAGCTCAAATGTGCATCGGCTAACCTTGTTCCAGGCCGCCAGCTTGTCGCCCGGCCAGCTCCACTCTCGAGATGAGGGATACGAACACCCAGGATGTTATTAAATGGCTGTGTCTCATCCAGACAGAGCCATGTTTATGCACAGTGTCTGGCAGATAAAAGCATTAGGGACCATTACAGCCAGTGAGAGAGACACACACACACACACGGACACACACACACACGGACGGTGGCTGGTCGTGTCCACCGCTTCCCATAAGGCTACCAAATGACAGCTCGGGAGACTGAAAAAATGCTTTTTTTCAAACGAGGGCTCCTTCTGCGATGTCTGTGTTCTCATCTTTAACGGGGGAAAAATTGGCATTTGCCGTTTTATTATTATCGGGTTACGCCCTGGTCGTTATCGTGTTAGCCGTAGTTTTCAGGGCAGAAATGAAAAATGTGGGCCACATGTGAAGGATCCTCCATGCTGACACAACCTCCACTGCTCCTCCTCCTCCGTTGTGTCGTGGAGGCCACGTCCGTCACCGAGGCTGCCTCCTCTCCCTGTAAGACCACCGTCTCTTCCTTGTTACGCAGCCTGGCAGATAATGGCTGTTTTGTTTACTGGCAGATCTGCCTAAAGTACATAACGTGAATAATTTACACCGGGTGTCCAGATTAAACTCGAAAGCGGTTGCGGGACAAACCGTTTTCCAAGGCGGGAGGTCCATGTGGAGCAGGAGCAGAGTCTCTGACCATGTTCACGTTGTGTCTTCGCCAAACATGCCATGTTTTATTGATGGCTACTTCCTGGCCTGGCTTGTTTTTTCCGAGAGGCACCGACCTGATGAAATCTGCCTCACGCTTCGTTTCACAGTTCTCCACGCAGTCACATTAGCATGCAAGAGAGCCCCCCCCCCCTGCCCACAATCACTAGGTGTGTAACTTCTTCGTTGATGCAGAAAAACAGGAGAGGTTCACACTTGGGGAAGAGGACTTCATGAGTAGCAGCTCCCGCTTTCCTTCCATGGCTGGCCCAGGGCCCCTGCTCCTTCATAGCAGGCCTGGGGCCCCTGCTCCTTCATAGCAGGCCCCGGGGCCCCTGCTCCTTCATAGCAGGCCCGGGGCCACTGCTCCTTCATAGCAGGCCCGGGGCCCCTGCTCCTTCATAGCAGGCCTGGGGTCCCTGCTCCTTCATAGCAGGCCTGGGGCCCCTGCTCCTTCATAGCAGGCCCGGGGCCACTGCTCCTTCATAGCAGGCCCGGGGCCCCTGCTCCTTCATAGCAGGCCCGGGGCCACTGCTCCTTCATAGCAGGCCTGCTCCTTCATAGCAGGCCTGGGGCCCCTGCTCCTTCATAGCAGGCCTGGGGCCCCTGCTCCTTCATAGCAGGCCTGGGGCCCCTGCTCCTTCATAGCAGGCCCGGGGCCCCTGCTCCTTCATAGCAGGCCCGGGGCCCCTGCTCCTTCATAGCAGGCCCGGGGCCACTGCTCCTTCATAGCAGGCCCGGGGCTCCTGCTCCTTCATAGCAGGCCCGGGGCCCCTGCTCCTTCACAGCAGGCCTGGGGCCCCTGCTCCTTCATAGCAGGCCTGGGGCCCCTGCTCCTTCATAGCAGGCCTGGGGCCCCTGCTCCTTCATAGCAGGCCTGGGGCCCCTGCTCCTTCATAGCAGGCCCGGGGCCACTGCTCCTTCATAGCAGGCCTGGGGCCCCTGCTTTCCTTCCCAGCAGGTCCTGGTCCCCCGGCTCCAAGAGCCAACCTCATCATGACACTATAGGAGCCGGTTGTGAGACGTTTTCTGCCGATGACCAGGAGGATAACTTCTACTTGACCCCACTAACACATTTCCAAGCCAGTGGAGATGGTCTGCGATTGGGAAGCCGTGGTTACTCAAGGATAATGTGTGGACGTCCATGCGAGAGGAGAGGGCTTTTAGATCAATGTTCTTCCCCTGAGACTTGCTGACTTTTTGCACCGACGGTAGAGCAGCAACAGTGATTTATTTTATTTTTTCTTCCCCTTTTTAAATATATATTTAAGAGCCTTGATCCGTGGCAAAAAATCACAGGTGGTGATCAGATTTATCCGCTTTGATAATCGCACTTCAATACACACTGCATGTGTATACTTTGTGTGTTCATGTACTTGATGCAGTAGCTAAAAGTGGGTGATTCATATTCATCCAGCAGAATGACGATACAACGTAGACAATGTTTGTATTGACAATGTATTTCTTCATCCAAACATCCTCCTTATTCACCCATCTGTGTGTTGTTTTGGTGGCTCCTTGTTCATAGGTCAAGAAGAAACTGTTCTTTTACACAAGCTAGAGGCAGAGTTGGGTGCAGCCAATGTATGCGGCTTTCATATCCAGCAGCAATTAACCATTTTCCTTAAGTCGTTTTTGAATACTTTTTTTTTTAAGATGTTTTCTTACCAACAGGGAAATTCAAGGTCTAATTCAAGTCTTCGGGGGTCTGAAACCCTTGATTGAAACTCGAGAGCATCCTGAAAGCATGTGTTTTGGGGGATGTCCACTCTACACACACGTCCACACACGCCTCCACATACACACCTCCACACACACCTCGCCGCCAGTATCCCTATTCACAAAGTGGTTCGCGGAGACTGGCAAAAATACAGGATTTGACACCCTAAATCTGTCTTTATCTTCAATGGGTGATAACATTTATTTATATATTCATCCAGCTCGCAGAAATCCGCCCCCCTCACTCCACCTAGTGGCCACAGCTGGTACTCGGTCAGTAAGAACAGCTTAACACTAGCTAGGGGAGACCCGTCCGGTATTATGCACACTTACAATCGTGCATGACGTTGCCGTCCCCTCTGCTGTGCCTTCACCAGATGCTGGACAAACTGCGGGATCGCTGGACCAACACGGGACTCTGGGAGAAGATGGAGGAGAGGAAGACTGTGATCACGGAGCCTCGGGGCGGAGCCAAGGGAGACTTTGATCAGCTGCTCCAGTGCTACTATGACGCCATCCAACACTGTGGGGAGCGAGGTGAGGACCCACTCTGCACTGTGGGGCTTCCACTGAAGAACCTCTACGGACTACTGTCACTGTCACTTTCTCACTCTTAATAATCTTAATATACGTATAACATTTCATCATGCAAATTATGGTTTTCAGACGAAAAAGAGTGTAAATGAGAGACTGGTAACACAATGTTAACATATCCAAAATGATTTGCATTCAGGGGGAAATCAGGGGAAAGAGAAACTAAGAGTTTGAATCCCTCACACGGCTCCTCTTCCTCTGTCTTCTTCTGCTCCAGACGGGGCCTTGCTGATCGCCGTCTGCAGGGGGAAGGTGAGTGAAGGCCTGGACTTCACGGACGACAACGCCAGGGCGGTGGTCACCATCGGCATCCCCTTCCCCAACATCAAGGACCTCCAGGTCTGAACTAACGAGTGGTGACACGGTTATTTACACGGCCAGACAATGTATCTATGATATCGCTCTTTATGACAGTGGTTATTTATATCCGTCTCATGGTAATCCCCAAGATATTGTCACATTTAGGGATTAATAGATTTGCCCCCATCCTATGTCCGTCTTCTCGCCATCACAACCTCTCTCTCCATCACAACCTCTTTCTGGCTCTCTGGCTCTGTCTGTCTGTCTGTCTGTGCCGTGTCCTTGGGGCAGAAGTGAGACGTGACCTTTTACATGCCAACATGCCCTTCATCTCCCTGCTTCCCTTGTACCCGCCTTTCTTACTTTCAAATGCTTTTCTTTCTGGCGCTAAAGGGAAGACTACTGCTGAAGAGCTTTATCTTTAAATCAGAGCCCACAGGACACACTGTTTTGCACTAGTACAGCTGACTGCTGTTTTACACGAGTACAGCTGCACACACACATTGTGTGACGCGAAATAGTATTTTGTTATTGAAGATGTAGTATTGTCTACGTGTTCCTCCATATTGCCCACTACTAAAGTACACTTAAATGTAAACTCTACACGCACGCACGCACGCATGCACGCCCCCCTAACTCAATGTACCACACTCTTTATCAAAGCAGATATGCTGCAGATCCTTTTTTAAGTACACATATTCTCACGACTTGAGTCTTCTGAGGTCCTGGGGTCTGATGTACGAGACACAGTTCCCTCATCAGCTCTGGACTGCGTTAAAAGACATGTGCCCCCCCCTCCCATCGCCGGCTCAGAAGTGCACGCCTCAGCCTCTTTCCACTGTTAAAGATTCTCTTAATACCGTCTCGAGCAGCATTCCCAGACTGCGTTAGGTGCGCAGCCCCACACAGTAAAAGGCCGTAGACATGAGACTTTACTGGCCCTGTGTGTTATTGTGACCCCTTGAGATCAAAGGCCGCACTAAAAAGTCCTCCAGGGTGAAAGCTACTCTACAGGGGGAATAATTTATATATCCAGATAAGCAAGTGTTCTCCCAATGTCTTGTCTTACAGTGAAGCAGCGGCTCCTTCCTGAGTGGGTGAGGACATTCAGTGGCTTTAACAGGCAATAAAAAGACACTTACAGCTGATATGGCGTCTCTGTGAGCCTCATGAGAGGGCCCCGCAGACACGTTAAGGCACCAAAACAAACCTTCCTCTCCATCACTGGGAGACTTGGATGAAGATGAAGTGAGGGTTTTTAGTGAGTGTGCAGAAAAATAGCTTTAACGGTTGAGGGGTTCACGGCTATCAAGTGGCCGGGCTAGTTATGCTTGGCCCGGGCAGATCTATGATATCAACGGTGCATTGATGTGTTTCTCCCTTTAAACGCATAAACTCCACCACCCAGGTTTGCAGTTTGACTGCTTTCGGACCCGGTGTTGAAATGCATCTCGAGAGGTCACTTGATGACCGTATTTCACAACAGGATATGGACACCATTGGCACAAACTGTGTGCGTGTGTGTGTGTGTGTGTGTGTGTGTGTGTGTGTGTGTGTGTGTGTGTGTGTGTGTGTGTGTGTGTGTGTGTGTGTGTGTGTGTGTGTGTGTGTGTGTGTGTGTGTGTGTGTGTGTGTGTGTGTGTGTGTGTGTGTGTGTGTGTGTGTGTGTGTTCAACCTGCGTGTGTGCGCGCGCACACACGTAGGTTGAACCACTGCTGTCAGCTCAGCCACACCAGGCAAATGAGGCGCTTCGCAATCTCAGTGACAGGCACAAGATGTCCCAGACTGCCAGGGGCGCGCGCGTATACACACACACCACACACACACCACACCAGCACCAATGTAGTCAGCTGTGAATCATGCTTATTGGTCAAATGTGTTTTTCGGGATGAACAGGTAGCTGCGGAGGACGGGCCCAGAGCAAGGCAGCGATCTCTTGACATTTGAACTAATCCCTTCTAGCTGGTGCTTTTCTTGCACATTTAGGAGACTCGCTAGCAGCCAGAATTGGCTTTTTCCCATATGCAAGCTGTCATGTCACATCGGGCGGTGGCCTGGTCATGGATGGGTGGAACGGGACACCGGGCCCTGATTGGACCTGGATGACACCGGTGGCTCGGGGCTTCTAGGCCCAGCGAGTTTTGGATTGGTTAACAGTGTCTCATGGACAACCTGGCCAACGTCTAACTACAGCGCCGCCAGGCCCCTTGGAGAATAGCCAACAATATGTCCTATATTAAATAAGATTTCCTCTGAAGGAGACCGATGTTTAGTGACCTCACATCAGTACATTATGAGAGTTAAGTAAGAAGCCGGTGTCCCGCACAAGTGTGTGTGTGTGTGTGTGTGTGTGTGTGTGTGTGTGTGTGTGTGTGTGTGTGTGTGTGTGTGTGTGTGTGTGTGTGTGTGTGTGTGTGTGTGTGTGTGTGTGTGTGTGTGTGTGTGTGTGTGTGTGTGTGTGTGTGTGTGTGTGTGTGTGTGTTCGAGGTGTGGGGCTTGGTCAATGTCAAACTTTTTGAGTGACATTTAAGATGTTTTCCAGTGCCAGAACAGATCCAGAAGGGCTGTGACATAGTAGCGTGATGCCCCAGTAACCTCTGTGTCCGAGGGGTGGCTACCTGTGGTCTGTCCCCGTGCGTCTGGAAGCTCTGGGCGAACACGCGCTACCTGTCAGAAGCAGTTAGAAGCACTTGCCAAAACCGCCTGGTTTGGCGGCCGTCAGACGCTAGCTGAACTTTTCACTTGGCAATTTTGAAAGGTTAACGCAAGAAAAACTAAAACCTGAGAGGTGACTGATGCAAATGGATGGATGCTTTCCTGGCATATTTTTGTAGTGTGTGAGGGTCGTGGCCCGGCTCAGATGGACTGCACTATCTTCTAGCATCATCGTTCTCCACCGCCGTTCTTTGCTTCTCGCTCCCCTGGCCTCCCCTGGTCACTCTCTCTCAACACACCAATAACCAGGTGACTTCAGGTCTCCTTCAACCATATGGTCACCTACCTGGATACATATGATCACCATGGATACATGTGGTCACCATGGATACATGTAGTCACCTACCTGGATACATATGGTCACCATTGATACATGTGGTCAGCTAACAATACATATGGTCACCTACCTGGATACATGTGGTCACCATGGATACATGTGGTCACCTACCTGGATACATATGGTCACCATTGATACATGTGGTCAGCTAACGATACATATGGTCACCTACCTGGATACATGTGGTCACCATTGATACATGTGGTCACTTACCTGGATACATGGGGTCACCTACCTGGATACATGGGGTCACCGTGGATACAGGTGGTCACCATGGATACATATGGTCACCATGGATACATATGCTTCATGGTTATAGTGGCATGATGATGTCCCACAGCTACAGGCGGCTAACTGTTAACCATTAGATCTGCTGCCATCTTTTTTTTTTTTGTCCTTATTGTGGTATGTGGTTGTGTAATTATGCTTGTTTCTGATATGATACCTGTAATTCTCACATGCTGTTGACAAACTAGCTGTACAGATTCCTGGTGATTCTAGTGACTTAAGTTAAAAGTTAAATTTGAAACATTTATTTGGAGCTATTGGCCCCTGACCCAGGTGATTGTTTTGAGGTAGAAATGGGTGTTTTCGGTAACCTCCAATGATGACGTTGTGATGTCACCCAGGTGGAGCTCAAGATGAAGTATAACGACCAGCACTGCAGGACCAGGGGTCTCCTGCCAGGGAACCGCTGGTATGAGATCCAGGCCTACCGAGCTCTCAACCAGGCCCTGGGGAGGTCAGTGTTGGAACAGTAGACCTCATTACAGATCTGTCATTGTAGGACAAACACACGAATGATGGACCAGGCGACGGGTATTAGACTAAACTAGTGGAGATAAGTTGTGTCCTGGTACATAAAGCGCTACTATGACAACGCCTCGGGCAAAAAGGGTCAATATCAATAATAATAATAAAGTATAATATTGAACGTGTTTTATATTTTCGTACAGATGTATCCGCCACAAGAACGACTGGGGTGCTCTCATTTTGGTGGACGACCGTTTCCGGAATAATCCAAATAAGTACATCACAGGTAACACATTACTTCATACAGATCCCCTAGCTAGTTAGCACTAGTTAATTGCTTAGCTATTACTTAATTAGTTACTTTTCCTTTATGTTGTCTGCCCGCCTGGCACCGTCTATTCTTGATCTTTCTTCCTTTTCCAGTTTTTATGGTTCAAATGTGGTGCCTTGAAGATGTGATGTGATGGACTTTAGTCCTCTCTCTGCTTGGACACTAGATGGCAATAGTTGTCCATTACAAACGGATGCATTACTTAACTAAAATATTTGTTTTTGTTTATTTTCAAGTACAATTACTTGAATATTATATTGATGGATGATGTTTTTATGAATGTGTTATATTTCCAGGGTCCGAAAATGTTCGTTGTCTTTTCACCTGGGTGGACATATCTACCGGCCAAACGATTTTAATATTAACCCTGATTTACAAATCCTCTGTTGGTTGGTGTTAGTTTAGTAACATCTCTCTGTGCTTCAGGCCTGTCCAAGTGGCTGGCTGGTGTTAGTTTACGAACCTTCATCTCTGTTAGTTTAGTAACCTCTGTGTCTCTTTGCTTCAGGCCTGTCTGGTGTTAGTTTATTAACCTCCATGTCTCCGTGCTTCAGGCCTGTCCAAGTGGGTGCGGCAGCTGGTACGCCATCACGACACCTTCAACGGGGCCATGCAGTCTCTGGCGGCGTTCTCCCTCTTTCAGCAGGGGGCAGAAGAGACCCACGGCAGCGTCCTCCAGAACCCGTCCGGCTGTAAGAAGCTCCTGGCCGGCCAGCAGACACCTCTTGGTCCGGGGGAAGTAGCTCTGTGTGCTCCCACGTCCCCCGCTGTGTCCCAGCACGAAGACCGCAGTCAGAAGAACGCTGCCTCCACTCAGTCTTCGACTGTTGATCCCCTCAAGGCTGCTGGGATGGCTGATGCTGCAGGTGTGAATGCAGGTAGCTTCACTGATACAGGAGGACACACTCCCTTCCAACAGTTCAGAGACTGGGTTTATAATCAGGTCTGGGTTATATTGAACAGTGTGATAGTTATCTGATTCATATATGTATATATTTGCTTCAGAATGTTAATTGTTGGAGGACAATATTCATTACATATGGGTTCTAAAAAAATAGGTTTTTTTAGGTTGTGTTTACTAAGATGGATTTCCAAAGTTGGTAAATGGACTGCATTTATATAGTGCTTTTTCCCAAAGGGCTTTACAATTACTGCCACACATTCACCCATTCACACACACATTCATACTCATACACACATTCATGCACCTCCGGCGGTGTCAGCCATGCAAGGAGACTGGTGACCAGCTGGTCAGAAACAGTAAGGGGCTCAGCTCAGGGGCACCGCAACACGTGGCTAGGAGGAGCCAGGGGATTGAACCAGCAACCTTCAGGTTGCCAGACAACTCGCTCTACCTCCTGATCTACTGCCGCCCCAAAGTTGAGCCACATCTAATGTTTATTTCATAATGAGGGCAAAGTATTGCCTCTTAACTGCCCTTTATTTCCTCCCCTTTGAATGTTTTTTTACAATGGATTTGAGTCATGCTCCATTTAAAATCCTGATGAGGAGAGCATCCTGTTCTTCTGGCAGGACGAGGTACTGAAATGTGCAAATGTCCTGCCAGGAGATCATGAGGCTACCACCCACTGACTCGAGGGGCAATTAAAGGTGCAGGATAGGGGGGGTGGAGGAGGATAGGGGTCGAGGAGGATAGAGATAGGGGATAAGGGTGGAGGAGGATAGAGGTGGAGGATATAAGGGATGGCAGTGGAGGATATAGGTGATGGATGCTAGAGGTGGTGGATATAGGGGTGGAAGAGGATAGGGAGTGGACAAAGGAGTGGAGGAGGATATAGCTCTGGTGGATGATGGGTGTGGTGGAGTATGGGGTGGATGGGGAGGTGGAGGATATAGTAGTGATGGGTGTGGTGGAGTATGGGGTGGATGGGGAGGTGGAGTATATAGGTGTGGTGGATGGGGAGGTGGAGGATATAGTAGTGGTGGATGATGGGTGTGGTGGAGTATGGGGTGGATGGGGAGGTGGAGGATATAGTAGTAGTGGTGGATGGTGGGTGTGGTGGAGTATGGGGTGGATGGGGAGGTGGAGGATATAGTAGTGGTGGATGGTGGGTGTGGTGGAGTATGGGGTGGATGGGGAGGTGGAGGATATAGTAGTGGTGGATGATGGGTGTGGTGGAGTATGGGGTGGTGGAGTATATAGTAGTGGTGGAGGCAGATCCTGGCTGTGGGTGGGGGGGGGGGGGACGGGACAGTTGGTGAGTGTTTTTTGAAATGTTGCGGGGGAGGGTGACTTGTGTGGGGGGGAGGAGGAGGGTAAGTAGTGGGGGAGGGTGAACCGTGTTGGTGGGGAGTGAATGGGGGAGGATGGGAGGGGGAGTGGCGGGGGTGAGTCCCTCATTACTGTAAGGTCTCTTGCGTGCCTCAGTAGCGCTGGAGCGGAAGGATGAGCAGATGTTGCTTGACTGTTGCTTTTAATTAAATCCCTGTGACCTTTGTCTGGGTTCTGTTGAGCGTTTAGTTTGCCGGGAGGTTCTCTCCTCTAACATCTTCCTTAAAGAACACTTACGGTTCTCAATTGATCATGTTTTGTTCTTTTTTTCTGGACCATATCATTGTCATTGTCTTATCATCTGTGTAACAATCTATGCTCTATGCTGTGTTGAAACTTTTGGGTTACTACAGGACACTGTGTATAATATATTTGGTTCTTCCGATGTCAACCCTGAGTTCCTCTGCCTATTGTTCTTGTAGACCCTCAGAAGATGTGGACCAACATCAACCCTGTGTGTGTGATCCACCCCACCGACACCAAAACATCAGCCGCAGCTCAGGGGCCTACGTGCTCCCTGCTGAAGAAGCCCATCTTCAGAGTGCAGGGAGACGAGGCCCAAAACCACCACCACCACCACCACCTGTGGTCAGAATCACCTGACCTCCAGCCAAACCCAAAACAATGTTCGGGAGACGGAGCCGCCAAAACCAGCGGGTCCTCTGCGGTGCCGGCGGCCAAAGAGGACCCGACTGACGCGGCACCCTTGCCCGGTCGCCTCGTGGAGCGGCCTCTGGCGAACGGCCAGGAAGGGGACGCTGATGAGGAGGAGGAAGAAGACCAGACGATGTTCTTCACTCCGGAGCTTTTCGAGGATGAGGACGAAGAGGTCGAGGGCGCAACGCCCTCGTCTCCCTCCGGGACAGACAGCCCGGCGGTCTCTCCCGGGCCTTCTACCCGGGAGGCAGCAAGCCACAGGGCAGAGGTCGAAGAATGTGCAACAAACGGCCACCGCAGAGGCGGTGCCGCCTCGGTCGGGGGGGGCAGCGCGGGGCCAGAGCGGTCGGTCTGTCGTCAGCCCCGGGGCGGCAGCGAGCCGGACGGTCGGCAGCAGGCGGCTGAGTCTCTTTGTGGGGAGGCGAGAGCAGAGCGGCCCGGGGAGAAATGTGAGGGTAGGCAGTCCAGAGCTCACCGCCTGTCCAGGTCCTCAAGACATGGAGCAGCACTCTCCACCCCATCAGGTAAAAGCCATAACACACTATAGTCCTCCTTCAGACGGGGCCCCAGACAGGTCAGCTACTAGTTCACAGCAGACCCCTTCTCATTCAGCGTGACAGCTCGGGCCTCATCAGGACCATTAGGGCCGTGTAAGCACAGTTATCAGTGAGGGAAAGCAAGGCTGTTTTACCAATGTTATTTAGATTATGTGGCTGTTTTAATGTGCTGTCTCATTTTTTTTTTTTTTACCAAAAGGAGTGATTAAATAGCTAGGTCTGTTTAACGAGACACGCCTGACCAAGCAGAACTAACGGCCTTCGCTCTTTACAACACAATAATGGAGAACCTTGCATGATAATCGGTTACCAACTGGAGGGGCTAATGTGTGCGTGTGGTGCAGAGATTTTGTATGTGTTTCAAGAAAAATAAAATATAGTTAATAAAATATATGCTTAACTTACCTGTTTATTTTCTGTTTTTTTCTTTTTCCGTTTAAAAAAATAATAATACCAGGCCAAATATCCTTTTGGGATTATACAATACTGAAGTAGTTAATCTTCAGTTTCTGTTTTAATTGGATGTGGGTTTTAAACACAGGTCCAGTATAATTTCCCTCTAAAAGTTAATTTAATAATGGCAGTGAAGGCGTAATGTGAGCTGTGTGTTCTTGGAAGGTTATCTTTTACAACGCTTATTACCACATAGTCAAATCTCAGGATCAACTTTCTCTCAAACCAACCGAAGCAATGTAGCCAAACTACCAACATTTTCCTTGTGTCCTTGCTTTTAAGGGTGTTTGTTTTGGGTCCGATTACTTTTCATAAAACATCCAGGCTTTTAATTTGAGGAAGTCTGCACCTATGAACTTCAGACCGATTTATCGTTCAGCCAAACTGCAGCCTTAAGTGTGGCGCGGCGTTCCTCCAATTCAACGTTGAATGCAGATCAGTGTCAACGTGTAACACGAAGGGTCAAATTAAACACGCTCCTTTTGAGACCATTTGTCTCATCGCATGTCTAACCTCCCGCTAACGGTCGATGTGTGTTAAGGATGAGTCAGTAGACGACTGCTTCTCATACAGAGCCTTGCTTATGCCGCTCGTTAGCATCGTTATCCAAACGGTGCACGCAAATGTGTGTTAAAAGCACCCTAATGGGTTGGCCCACATGGCCGGGAGATTCGGTAATGGCTTTGACTGGCTCCGTTAGCTCGGTTAGTTGTGCTTTTTCCCCTTTTTAATTGTTTCGTTAGCCCAAAGCTTTGTTTTCTTCCGTGAGAAATGTCATTAAAAAGGCGATTTAGCTGATGCAGTCTCGATGGCTCTGTCCATATACTGTACATAATATAAGGTTTTTAGAAACCAATAGAGCAGTGGTTCTCCATGGCTCTGTCTATATAAATAATAGGTCTTTAGAAATCTAGAGCAGTGGTTCTTCACATGCGTCAGTAGTAGTGATTAAGTCACAACCCAGAAATATACTATTCACCAATATTGTCCTTCATTTACATTTAAAAACATGGAGCCTACAAAAAGGTGCAGTGGTATAAAGTAGTAGTAATCATGAATTAACATTATAACTTATATATTAACATTATATAATAATTATGAGTTGATTCAAGAGCTTCTTTCCAAAGATGAAGGATTGGTGTATGCTCTGCCACCCACAAGTTGAGAATCACTGCTCTCTTGAGAGGACCAGTTCATAGTCTACATGCACTTAATGTATTTACATGCATGGTCTTAATTTAATTAACAGGTAAACGGTGTGAGAACCACGTGGGACCGTCTCAGTCAGGGAAGATCGCTCCTCCACAGCTTCAGGCTAAAATCAATCTGAGAAGAAAATCAAATCCTGGGCCCAAGCCACAGGCCCCTGAGGAATGGAGAGTGTTAAAGGAGATGCGTCTAACTCAAACGCAGACTACATCCAACCAAACACAGCAGGGGCCCCCAGCGCCGCGGGCTGGACCACAAACCAAGTATAGGACCAGGTCCTCCACCTCCACTGGTCTGGACCCACAGCACCCAGTGTCACCCGGCTCTCCTCTACGCTCTGTCAGCACACAGTTTGTCATCGTCACTCCCGAGCAAACAGGTAGAGTAATAAGAACCAGGGCCAGGTCAGTGACTTTGCATCAGAGGAACATTATTATATTATAATATTTTTCCAGTTTTGGCGTCCGCAAAGGGTTGAGAATTACCTGGGGCCATTTTGGTTCGGGTCCAGATTTGTGTTTGAAGTCAGCGATGATAGCGGATTATTGCAACAGACAAAAGGATGCCTGCTTTTGTGGTTATTGTAAACATGTAGCCGATGTATTTTAGGATGCCAGAAATGCAAAGGGTCAAATGCTTTGTCAAATGCTTCACCAGGAGTTAGAGTCCAGAGGTCCTGCAAGCGGAAACGTAGGAAACGTTTGAAGGGTTCTCCAACACAAGAGGTAAAAGTTGCCATGACTGCAAGGTCCCTGTACCCCAGTGTCTTGACCCCGGCTCGACAATTATTTAACTAAGTTACTGCAATCCATTCTAATCAAACAAATGGGACAGCGCCATCTCTGCCCAAACGCATGTTATTGCACTCAGTTGAGCCCTTTACATACGCCGATGGCAACTCCCTGCATCTGGTGCTGTGAAATGACTCGGCTTAACATTCACGATACTAAATGCTTTCCATACATTTTGAGATGGAATTATTGAGAGTGCGTCTTGTGATGGTGCATTTACAACATTTACAGAAAATCCCTGACCCAAAGCCGTGTGCTTTGGGACTTTACTGTGCCAGGTGTGGACAGGAGCTTCTGCCTGCCATAGAAGGTGTTTAAAACATGATGAATGGGATCAATATCACAAAGCATCGGTATCCTGATTGTTTTCCTTCATTCATTCATTCATTCATTCATTCATTTCCATGATTTAATTCCCAGGTGTGGTGCAAAGTGCAACGTCTGAATTAAAACAACTGGCTCTTCTGAGTGAAATCCCCGTTTTCCGCAAAGAAAGAAGATGTCTGTGCCAACCGGAAGCGACTGAACCCTCAGTTTCTCACAGCTCGGGGATGTTGGTGGTCCGAGACGGCTCTGTGTTGAGGACCCTGAAGGAAGGGTTACAATTCTACTGTGATGACCGCTTTACCGGTAGGTTGAACCAGACGGTGAGGCTTGAGTGTACCTTTTTACATTGAATTCTTATTATTTTCTGGGTTATTTTATATTGAGCCTCCCCGTTTCTTTTTAAGGTGAGGTGTTCTACAATATGGCTTCAGCGTGCTCTTTACTGAGAGTGCTTCTCCTATCCCTTTAGGTGTTTATATTCTATCGTGTGTGTTTGTCAATGTGTCTAGCCTATAACGCCATCTGGGACCAGGCCGAGTGGTCCGTCGTTCGGTTCCTCCAGTGTAAAGGCTGCTTGTGGCCGGAGCCCGCCGTGTCTCCTGCCGTCGGCGTGCTCGCTGCCGACGTCTGCTATCCTCTTCACCCATCTCAAGACCAGGTATGCGTCCTCTTGCTCCACTGCGTCTGTGTTTCGCTGTACACTGCAGTTTGATGATGAGCTTGGTCGTGAGTCTCTTCGAGCCCTTTGGTTTCCACGTCCCGTACGTCACAAGGGACATTCCTCAGCACGATGTGTGTGCATCCACAGGTCTCGACCTTGACACCACAGGAGGGATACTAAGGAGTTAGGGAGATTGAATTAGTGCTTTTGACCAGTTATGCACATTTAACTGGTGAATCGTTGATGTGCAGTCTCTCATTAGAACAACACAACTTTTTGTTATGTTCCTAAATCTAAATCTGGAGGATTGAATGCTCTTTATTGGTCGCATACATGTAAGACACACAATAAAAAAAGGTTTCTCTGCATTTAACCCATCCTAGTATTAGAAGCAGTGGGCAGCTATTGTATATACAGCGCTCGGGGAGCAGTGAAGGGGTCTGGTGCCTTGCTCAAGGGCACCTCGGCAGTGCCCAGGACTGGTTAGATAGTTTAGATCAAAGTACAACTTTGTGTTGTGTTTTAGTGACTATATATATATTTAGGATAAAAGTTGAATGATTTTTAGAAGGGAGTGTGACCAATAGGGGCAGACTTACTGATCCCCACGTGTAACCTGTGATGTCAAATGGGAGTGTAGCATGGTGTTTACAGCATGGCGGTGGTGGGGGGTTATTGCGATGTAGTTTGACGCCATGCGATATTCAATAGTGTGTAGTGATTGGCTTCGTGTGTGTGTGGCTCTGCATGGTTCTGTCTTCCGCTAAGCTCCCACATGCTGTGATGGGACGCACAAAATCAATACTCATCCTGGTCCACAACCACCATCCGCGGACCGTAATCTGACCTGGGACATGGTTCTCCGGAGCTTCCTCGGGATGCCTCAGCGTGCCTGAGTCTTGGTATTGATTTGTAAATCCTTAAGCTTCTTTCTTTGAATGTTTTGGGGCGCATGCAGACAGCCTCTCGGTTCTGTCACGTACTACTCCCCTGTACGTGACAGAACAGAGAGGCTGTCTGCATGGTTATTAAAAACAGACACACGAAAACCCCTCAACACATGAATTGACTAAAATATTGATCCTCAAGCGTGGTCTTTCTAGTTTTGTTTGCTTCATAATATATTGCTATATAATATAAAAAAATGAAATATAATTGAATTATTGTCGATTTATTATTATATAATTATGGTCAATTATTCTGTTACATGAGTAACATTTTATTCTCCCAAATTTATTTTAATTTTATTTGTCGTTATTTAAAGATATTTTTTTTACTTGATTCTGACAAATGGAATTAAACAAAATCCGAAAACATAAACTAATATTATATATTATAATATTATATATATTATAATATAACTTGTATGTAACAATGCGTTGGCATTTGTTCAAAATCATCAATCAATCAACATTTGTCCAACAGCTTGCTATGTGTTGAACACCGTTATTATTATTGCCATGAGCTGTCAGACTAAAAAGATTAACCTTGGCTTAACCTGGGTTCAGTTCAGGTCAAAATGAAACTATCCACACTTTGTGATACTTTCTGCTTCGAGTTGGTCTGTAGATTAGCTCTGACCTTTTCCCTTGGGAAACACTTTTTATTCCTATCACTCTAGATGTGAGAAATGCATGATGAAGTTATCAAAACATAATTCCTCCAAATTGCCATTATAGTGGCTTCATTGATTACAATTTAGTGTTGAGGATGATGTTATAACAGCTCTGTGAAATACAAAGATGACCAGCGTTGACCTTTTGCTTGACTGTGACATCATTGGAAAACATGCAAAATCCACGCCTTTTTTAACTAAGCTGGTTTAATTAAGTAGAAAGCTAGTTGGCAGTCCAGTGCATGAAATGGTGCTCTAATTTGACACTCTTATTTTGGCCTGCTGCAATCTGCATTATCTCTAATGTGCTGGCTGTGGTCTGAGTCTGTTTTCACAAGCACGGAGTGCCCACGTTTCACTGTAAATGGTTTGGTCCTCTGGCTGGTGGTTGGTTTCCCTTTAAGTCACAGGTCGGCTTCTCCTAATCTCTCAGGGATCTCCATAAAAAAACACATTCGAAAGAGTTCTCACAGTTCGCCCTCTATTGCGGCGTAGTCGTGTTATAAAACTAAAACAAATGCAGTGTAAATTAATTATTCTTACACTACACTTAAGCTGTATGTTCAACCTGATTCTGTTGGGTTGGCTTGTGTCACTGTAAAGCAGAGAAGATCCTGCTGGTAAACTGTTGGCAGACACCATATTGCACTTAAACCTTCCGAGTCTGTTTGCGTGCAATTAGGCAGACTTTGGGTCTGGGTTTGACCAGACTACTAATAGACGGACTACTAGCATGACACACTACACAGTCCTTATCAATAACTGTGATGATGATGATGTGTTAATCTGATTAGTTAATCGTTGTAATGCTTGTTGTGTGTCATGCAAACATGGCAGAGCGCACGGCAGGTCCACACACGCGTGTTACTTCCCCTTCAAGGCCTTTACTAGCAGGTCTAATTAGACATTACATCAGGATTTATGTCATAAATCACACTTAAGGTGTGCGTTAGACAGTTGATATTTTAGGTTTTACAACTCCGAAATGAGGGTTATTTTTCAAACTAGATTATTTTATTATATTTATAAATGTCATATTTGTATTCAATTTAAATAGATACTGTGAATTCATTTTTAAAGAAATTCTTATTTCCTAATGTTGACACATTATTGGTCCGCCAGAGATCTAATTTTCAACATTTGAAATAGTGATAGGCTTGTGGCATGTTGTACTAAGGTTGTTTACATGCCATTATGTTTCTTGCATGGTGGTAAATCGAAAAAATTATATCAATCTATTTTTCATCTTTCACTATATATATATATATATATATATATATATTGAGGGAATATCCAGGAATGAACACAGGACAGGTTTACCTGCTACTCAAAACACATTACACCAAGAATGCAGCCATAATGATCCTTTTGCAACCTACAGCAATTTCAATAAAGTCTTTCTGGAATTCTATTGTATTATTCTTTATGCGGCTAAAATATAACAAAGACTTGTTTCCCCCCCAGTGGGCAGTGTTACCTAAGATGTTGAGGTTGTCTCAGTTCACCAATGCCCATAGTTTGTCAACATGCTCTTGTACATTTAAAATTGTCTTGACTGTAGACAGTACTCATATATAGTACTCACATACGCTAATCCATATTTATTTTGTGATGCACCGTAGTTGTAATGCAGCAGCATGTGTTTGAGTGGTGACATTTGACAATCCATTCAGAGCTTATACATTATTTTTGACCTGACAACGAAAAAGGTCCATCTTGACCCTGAATCGTTGTCAACAGACACAAAGTTCATTCTAAAATGTTCAGAATGCCTTCACTCCTACAATCACCAACTTTTACTATTAAACATATAGTTGATCTGCTAGTCATAGGAATCCAACTATACTAACCAATTTAAAGGCAGGACAATGTACACTGAATAGACGATCAGCTTCTAAAGTGGTATGAACCTGTGTAAATATATTGATAAGACAAGAGTGTAGTGAACAGCCAGATTGGTAGCACTGTCGTGTTTCAGGTGATCAGTTATTGCAATGGAGTTCTCTGAGCGGCTATAGGTGGAGCGGATCGTCTTAGAGTGGAGGGTCTTTTGCAATCTGTCTGCTTGAGCAGCTGCTAGATCTTGGCTCGGGTCGTGGGTTCGAAGCCCCTTGGAACATAAACAGAGATTTATTTCAAGGGCTCAGTGGAGTTAAACACCTAATCTGCCTATGTAATTGTATAAGTCTCCTAATCTTGGTATAGACGTGCATTGTTTGGGCTCATCTTCGGGTGCTTAAAATGTAAGATGGCTAATACTATAAGTGTTATTGTGGCCATTGTTGTCAGCCCAGTGCCGGGTGTCCTTGGAGTTCCACATGTGTGTAAGTCTGTATTTCCACTAGTTCCACAGTTCCTTATCTGTGCACCAACATAAGGATAGGTTGCATATTAGTTATTATTGCTCCCCTATGGTGGCCCTGGGTTCCTGTGTGCTTCTAATGATGTTTGATATGGCAATTGCATGTAAAGCAAGATTGTCTGTGAATCATATTGACAAATATATTTACTTATAATTGATATTGCCAATTTGTTAGTGGCACAACTTTACTTATTGCTTTATTTGTCGATCAATAGAAATAATATTTTGTTTCCAGAAAGACCTTTAGAATTTTGAAAGACCTTCAGAACTTAAAAAAAATCGGTATTTACTATTGTTTCATCTGGCTTCCTTAGCACTCAATGTATTGGTTTTCTAAATAGATTTAAGAGTCTTGTATCCAGACCACTAGTCATTCTTTGGATGATTAAAGACAGAATAACATACATTGTTTTCCTGAGATCTTGAGTCAGTTCCTCACGACACCTTTAAAACCTGAGCTAGATTTGGAGGCCATCGTATCAAACTGCTTTTAGTGGCCGTATATCTCACTGAGCTGCATACTTTGTATTCCTCAGAATAATAGTTTCCCATAAATCAATGTTTGCTGCTCATTTGAAGGCAGCGGGCGTTTGAGGTCTTTCTGCTGGGGTTGGATTACCTCGCCTTACTCATTCCAAACATGAACCTTGTTTTGTGGGAAACGTTAGCTCACAAATACTCAAGTGTTGGTCAGACGTAAAAAGAGAGGTAGAGCGCTTATGTACGATCCACCAAGACATCCCCTGTGTATCCTCGGTGCTAAATTACCAGGTGCCAGAAGGTCTGGATGGCCTGTGAACGTGTCCAGGGTCTAGCAGGTACCAGAGGGGAATGTACACCGAAGGTTGTTACCCATCCTTGGGCTGAGCCCGTCTCTAAATCACATCGGCATCAATCTGACTTGGAGAACTCGGTGCTGAAGAGATGATTTGCAAGTGGAACCTACTTTTTTCCATATAGTGTTGAACTTGCAGCCACATGTTGATTTTAGGTCAGTAAATCAAACTGACTGGTGTTATCTTTAGCATGTATTCACAGACGACCTTCATAGGCGTGGACACTGAACAAGGTCAAGGTGTGAAATGCACATTCTTGGTGAGGTAAGTGTCAAAAAACTAAACGCTACCAGCGCTTCCAATGAAAGCCACTTAAACATGAAGACTTCAGGGATGATCTTCAGGAGGCCAATTAAAGAAAACAGCAACACCGGTTTAACACAACAGATGTGGGGAAACTCCCTCACACATGGTTTAAGCACTCCCACATTTAGGAATCCTTCTGCAAATATTTCAACAGATCAAGCATGTAAGGTCTCACTCATCTCCCTCCAAATGCTGCGCTTTTCTCCCGTCATAATGATGGACTGTGTGTCTTTTGACACAACGTGTAGGTGAGAGGTGAGGTGTAAAAGCTGGAGCCACTCTTTTGGATATCACGTCAGAAAGCAAAGTCAGAATTTTCTGGGCTTAAAGATATGCAAGGGAATGTGTTTACAGGTGGGTGGAGCTGAAGGTGTCGTTGGTGGTCCCCCGATCCTGTTTAAATATCTTAAGTGCCGGGACCTGGTGTGTCAAAACATGCCAGGACTTCAAGAGGCCCGCTACGAAAGAGGGACCCCATGAGAAATGCACCCTGGGGTTTGTTTATGCAAATGAAAAACTGCTGACAGATCTCATAATGGACACGGCTGCACACAATGCACCGGCCGCTGTGTTGTGCTGCAGGAGGCCGATGTTCTCCGTATGGTATGACCTAACGCCAACGCCATGTGCCACATCCTCCCCTTCGTTACCCAGCGACACCTCGCAGTGTGTCGTTCTCCTCGGACCCGGCGCGTCGGAGACGATCTCATTCCGAGTAACGGCGGGAGAATCCTTTGTTCTGCCTCTTAGCAGAATCTAAGAAGTGCTGACAGAATTTAAGAACAGAAGCTCTCACAGGACACGCTCGGTGTTTGTGTGGCAGCATACCTGAAAGCCTGCCCCAACTCATCACACTTAAAAAGCCCACAGGCACACCTCATCGTGGGAATGGCGTCTCTTAAGCCTCTGTTTGCACAGGCTGCTCCTACTTTATGCTGTTGTTCTTCGTGTGCGTTGGGCATTCAGCAGCTTTTACAATTGGTCATAAACACTCTGTGAATGCACGGCTCTAGACATCAAAAGTGTAAAGCGCCAAAAAAGTGTTGCCGTGCATTGCTGTGTTTCTTCCCTTGCTTGCGTGCAATGCAAGGGTGTCTCCTCTTTGTGTTTGAAGTATGACTTATTCTGGTTTCATTGTTGTCAGTCCGGTAAATTGACAAGGCAAATTGATGAGGTGAGGACAGACATATGTAATATAACTACCTTGATTAACTATCTTAATAAATGCGTTTCTTCTGTCCGCCTTTGGATTGAAGTTGTTTGCTGGCATCCCTGTGGAGCTCCGAAACAGGCTGTGTACGTTTTAAGAGTTATTTTGATTCTGATTTATTATTAATTACCACATTAGTCTTCATATTCTCTACTCTACTTTCTCTAGTTGTTTTAATAGGTCATTTTTCACCTACTCTTAACAATTGTAAACGTATCGTACACATTAATATTAATGAATGATTTATAAAGTCATGAATGCCGATCACACATTTCACAGCGGTGACGCCGCAGGCGCCACTAGCGTCCGGGCGGTGCCTCACGCAGGGCGGCTTCGGTCACGCATCAGCGCCCGCCGGGCTCTCCTACGCCCTGGTCGCGTTCGTGTCAGTGGACAAAAGGCGCCGGGTGTCCCTACAATACATAGCTGCCGGGGCAACCAGGACAACACCTCTACAGCAAACACGGCTACCCGCTCCTTTGTGCAGACACATTGTGCCGAGCCTTTGTCCGCCCCAACCCTCCGCCCTGGACCTGGAGCTTCTACAACAGGTGCCACTTGAAGTCGAACCTTTCTGATTCATTGTGGCCTCTGTTCCCTGCTCCATCGCTCTTTATTTGCCCTTCTGTGGGACTTTGCCGATGACTTTTCCTGAATGCACTTAGCCCGCCTTTGATTCCGTACGGGACACTGAATGCGTGGCTTAGGACGTGTGTGCGTGTGTCTGTGTGTGTGTGTGTGGCCGCTCTTCTGGGAGAGCTTCTATGAAAGGTCACAGGTTGTTATTGTGAGAACCAACACAGATTTCATGTTTGCTGTTTTGCGGCGCTGCGGCATTATGGTGTTGTGTGAGAAATGGCATTTGTGTTGAAATACTGCAAAACAAATATGTTTTCTGCTTTTGCTTATTGCTTGTAGTTATTGAGATATATATGATGAATATTGCTATTACATTGAACAAGTGGCCCTCTGTGTGCCTGTAATACACAACCCTGTGGGTACAGTTGGGCTCTGGGCCACCTGATGTTTTCATCCACTTCTTGACCCCACAAAGGATCCACATGTGTCCAAAGATGTTTCCAAATACACCAATGATGTTATCTTAGGTCTGAAATCAGGTGTTTCCAGTTCTTATGTTCAGTAATTATCAGGCTTCTCAAAGATGCATTCTAACATCCTCAGGCCCTCACAAATCATACTGATGACTGTAAGCTTTGTGACAGATTTGTGGCATTCATCTGAGCTCTAAATGGCAGTGAAATATTAATTACATTACACATACATTACACGTACAAATTATTATTAGAATTTTGAACAGATACAGTCCCAAGATACGTTTTGAAGAATTTCTGTCACACAGGAATGATTGTGTTATTTTTTTTTTGGTTTTTTTTCGAATTCGCAATAACGCTTAGCCAGAATATGTGACGAAACATCATCATTCAGACAAATAATGCATTAAGATGCACCTCACTAATTAGAAACGTCACACAATTCCATTGCATTGCATTCATATCTATAATAATATGTAAAGTATTCATCATTTCATTGTTTAACTAAAATTCACTTTGTGTAAAACACATGACCTGGCGTTCTTTTTGTCAGATTTTCTCAGTTTCTACGTAAAATGTACGTTATTACCGACGTGGGTATGTTCGGTGAGAGTTGAATATCATATTCAAAATGCAATGTTCTGGTTGGCTCCCTGTGTCTGACCCTGTACGGCGTAGCCACCAGATAAAGGGGGTACAAAGCCCAGAGCAAACAGGCAAGTATCTGCTGCCACCGTTGATCCACCCTGAGCACCATCAGTAATCCCCAGGCCCAGGTAGCTGTGGCAGCAGACGGCTTAGTGCCGCTAAGGCAGATAGGGCGAATAATGGCAGCGCAAACACCATTATTGACAGAAACACAAAGGGGTGTTTAGCGCTTGTCTGATCCCAGCTGTGTGAAATGTCAGTAATAGCCCGGCATGTACAAAGGCAGGCGGGCAGGTGACCTGGCCCCCACCCCCCCCCCCCCCCCCCCCACCCCCTCACACACGGTTTGTTTGCCTGCAGAATGCATCAGTCTCGTGTCACTCCATGGGCTGACGAGAAGATGTGTTGTCGTTGTCCTTCTGTGTGCAAGGCAACTGAAATAACCTCTTTAATATCACTGGAGGTGTTGTCCATGTACTCCCGTTGCCTTGGCCAACCTTCAGTTTGATTCATTCATCTTTTTTCCCTGACAGCCTGTCAAGCTGTGCTTTTTATTCACCCCATGTGTCTTATCCTACTTTGACAGAGAGGGGGCACTGTTGCTTTACTTTTCTTATTACCTTAACCAAGCTAATGCTCGTTTCAAGGTCATGGCAACCACATAAACACGTGCATTTCTCTATCTTTCTGTAGTCTTGAAAGTGGCACTCTTGAAGATTTCCGTTTTGTTGTCTTTGACCACACCTATCACAGGTGTGCTTTTGGACCTCGCTTTGCAGAGATCCAAACAGTGTCACCTGAGTCAGCAGTTGGTCGACTGGCAACGCTAGCAGAGACCACAGTACACCCTTCACACAGGGTGTACTGGGTGTACTTGAGTTGAGCAGCAAATCTCTCCTTAGCTCTTCCTCCTCCCCGCTTCTCGGCCGGCCACTAGGCGGGGCAAGGGAGTGGAACTGTATGGAAAATGTCCGCTTGAGTAACCTTGTTCATCATCGTCAATGTTAGTAACGTCCACCACCGACTTGAATAACGGAGACTCAAAAGGTGCTGTTGTTGGAACTTACTCCATTTATTCAACACAATTTACCAAACGGAAAAACCAGCGAAGCAAAAAAACAGAACGATGCACGTTAAAAATAACACTGCACTGTCCCAGCAGCGCCAGACGAAACCAGACTGCTTTTGGGCCATACCTGAATCCCCCTTCAGGCACCAGATTGGTGGACGCCGATTGGCTTCATTTATGTTGTCTTGTGCATATCTGTTCAGTAATTCCCAGCACTGACCATATCTCTTCTGGGTGCCTAGAAGAGATATTGAGAACGGATGAACAGGATTGCTAATTTTCCCCCAAACATAATGATTACAATTTTTGTATATATATTATTGTGATTGGTTTCCTGGCTTTGCATGAACGCGTCTCAAGCCAGACACACCCTAACCCTTCACTCTCCCTGCAACATTACCGCTGTCATTCAGAACTTCGACCAATTTCCGGAAACGTCACCACGTCTTGAGGTGGGAAATTGCCAGCATTTGGATTCCCTGTTCCCGTTCATACATTCACACCCCATGCAGGAAATGTTCCGGAACATTTCTTGGAGAGGATGTCTGAAATGCCGCAATGTCTGAAAGGGACACGACTTTAGTGATGATGAAAACACAGCACAGACGACCTATCCTGGGAACGTTTGTAGCCGTGGAGGTCACCCTGTAACCAATACGGATGACAGTGTCCAGGTTCTGCTTCTACCAGGGAACCACATCTCCGATGGAGTGAAGATTTTCACCCACATGTTCCTCCGGGAGTTTTGATAAAGTCATCACATGGCCTTGGATTCCAATTTTCTATCGTGACCTGGTCGGGTAATTAAAGGGATGGCTGTCCGTGATCCGTGTCACACACCTGTTTAATTTGCAGCACTATAGGTGGGTCCATATTGTTTTATTTGTAATTAAATAATAGTAATGCGCCGCAAGACAGCCGATGAACTCCAAGGTCATGACCTGGGCGAACGACAGCAGCCCGGGGTGTCTCTCCTCTTGAGGTGCGGGGCGAAAAACACAGAGAATGCCCAAAGTACACACGGTGTCATCGGAACAAAGACATTCCTCCGCACTCTCACAGTCGAGTAAACACACACACTTCTGGCACAGACGACGAAGCGTACGCAGGCAGACAGACGGCCGCTCGGCCACACGGAGCCGCAGAGCAAACAAAAGAGAGAGAGAGAGAGGAGCCTTGAGAAAGGCCTGGGGATAGCGGGCCTCTCTTTCCTTCTGAATGGGCTGTGTGTGTGTGTGTGTGTGTGTGTGTGTGTGTGTGTGTGTGTGTGTGTGTGTGTGTGTGTGTGTGTGTGTGTGTGTGTGTGTGTGTGTGTGTGTGTGTGTGTGTGTGTGTGTGTGTGTGTGTGTGTGTGTGTGTGTGTGTGTGTGTGTGTGTGTGTGTGTGTGTGTGTGTGTGTGTGTTTGCACGGGGAGACGGGTACAAGTGTGAGTGAGTGAGAGTGTCTGCTCATCAGCTGTCTGTCTCTTTGTCTCCTGGTGGAACAATAAGGTCACCACGACCCCAACAACATCCCCCACCCTACTTTAACTGCTTTGTTTGTCAGACCTATTGACAAACTGGTTTTTAATTATTATTTGGATAAATGCTATAACGAACATATAAAGTATCCAGAGTCCTTAAATTCTGGCAATGATTATTCAATATTTGGGCTATTAAGTATTTTATTCAAAGTGACCGTGAGTTTAGATTTGTATACATATGTTAATGATAAGATTGAGGTCAGGGCAACTCGGACATTGGGAATCAAACTTAGAACCTTTTGGCCGGGGGTCAAACACCCAAACAACTAGGCTACCCTGCCCTCCACTTTGAGTAGATCATAATGAAAATGAAACACAATAGAATGTTGTTAGACTTATCTTACTCCGGATGTGAAAGACTAAATAATAGACGGATATGTTCAAACATATACTGCATGTTGACTTGTTTAACAATCCCTTTAAAAAAAAACATGTTGTTTTTTATGTCTTTATATCGCCCAGGTCGTCTCTCTCCCCTGCCAGCTATCTCTGATTGTAATGCTGGCTGCCATATCTAGACACACACTCTTTTTAACCCTCCTCCCCTCTCTCTGTCTGTCTGTCTCTCTCTCTCTCGCTCTTGCTCTCTCTCTCGCTCTTCTCTCCCCCCCCCCAGTGCAGAGACGTGATGTTCTGTTAATTCCCTGATTGTATAATTATATCAGGAAGTTGTTTGTGCCATCACAGAGATGCTGGTCATTGTTTGGGCTGTGCGTGTTTGTGTTGAAGATGAGCGCCTTTGATAGTCAGCTTTGACTGGCCGCTAGCGCTATCTTCTTAGCCATCGAAGGATAGGAATCTTCGCTCTCCCTGACTTGTCCACATACCACACACACCACTCGTACATCACAAAGACGAGAGGAACACAACTCCTTGTGGTGGTTGGATCAACAGTCAGCAGCCCAATGAGGGACGTTAGCGAGAAGCACGGCATAATGAACGCGTGAACTTCTGTGTTTGCGAGCGGATGTTTTCCCCCAAAGCCCCCGGGGTCGGGAGGACCAGCGATCCTATCCGGACCATTAGCTATAATTGAGCTTGTTTGGCGCTCGTTTGGCGAGGAGGGCAGCGAGGAAGGAGCCGGCGGAAGGGGAAGTGTCGTCCGTTCACAGGACGGGTGTGGGTGTGGGGGGTGAGGCAGAGCAGGGGGCCGCTGGGTTGAAGTCGCAGCGAGAGGCGTAGTGTGATGGGGGTGATAAGTCACGCTGTGGCTGCCCACCCTTCCTGGCTCTGGTGATGATAATCACACAGTTTGTTTGGCTGTTTCGTGCTCTGTGCTGCAGACCCAACCACTCTAAAAACACCCTAGAGGATGTCCCATCGTACGGAAGAAGAACCCTGTGCTATAACCTTGTACTATTAAGAACCCTGTACTATAAAGACTCCATGAACAATATTGTCTCGAACACTTTGAAGTGATACATTTGCCAAAACTCTATTTGCATTTCTCCGTCTAGCAGGCATAGTACTGTATCATGTAAACTGTCGCATGTTTTCCATTGATCCGTTCGCTTTTCCATTGATCCGTTTCCTAATGTGCTGCTTAACCTGGAGTGTGCTTCAGGTTGAGAACATCCCCACCTGTTTTTCCTGGTGTGCGTGTCCACACTCTCTGAAACAGCCGTTCTACTCTGCTGGTGTGACCCCTCTCACCAAGGTCATCTACTGCTATCTCTTTTTTTGGGGGGGGGGGGGGGGGGGTTGTGGAGGGATTGCGTAGGTAGCAGTCCAGCCTAATGAGATGACGGTGTAAATACCTCTAAACAGGAAGCATAAGCCCCGTTCCGAGGCAACCTGTCCATCGGCCCTTTAAGCAGACACCTGATTTGACTGCTGAGGCTTGTCATGTCGGGTCTCCGCAGGCCTAAGCCACCAGGGGATGAGCTACAAATCACCCGCTAAGAGTCTTTGTCCAAGCTGAGGCCCAAAATCCCCACGCTTATGCCTTCCTACCTGTGGGCTGAGAACACTTAATGTGCAGCCTCTCGACAGGACACCAGTAGATTACCCTGCCTGGAAAGACCTCCGTTTCAAGCCACACCTGCCGGAAGGGCACCTGTGTTGAACGTCTGGGATGGTGGGTGGAGCTGAGGCTCAGGGAGGTGAGCGGTCAGAGACAAGGACCTTGTTTCCTGTTTCCTCATCGGTACGACTTGAAGCAGTGTGGATGGTCTCCTTTCATCTCCCTGAAATATCTCAATGCAATTCCAGAATGACATTTGTGTGCCATAAATGAATACATATTTGGCTTATGTCATATACAGTATGTCATATTTGTTCTTTGTGTGTGTATTTTCATTAACATTGTATATGGTTCACACACATATTCTATATTTGTATGTATGCCCACATATCCCATTGCATATTCCAAGTTGACCTAGAATAATCATTTACCACAAGAATGTCGAGGCATGTGAAGGCGGCTGAAGATGTTTCAGGCATGTTACAAAAGCTGTATCTACCTTTTGTTTGAAGTCCTACCCCAAGCCTTATCCACAAGCACGCAAACGGGAGACAAGTTGCCTTCCACTCCTCCCTAATCACCTTCAGAGGGATCGTTCCTCCTTCGGCTAACCTGCCAATTGGCTGTGTGTGATCCACAATAAGCCCTATTTATCAAACTCTAAACTCTTGATCCGTAGCTGAGATCTGGCGACCTGAAGACAAAGCGTTAAGGGGCCGGCTCAGGAGTGTTTTGGTAAAGACTTAAGAGAGACAAATGTATTAGTGAGGTATATGTGGCCGCCACCAGCCGGCTCTGATCCCCAGATCTTCCCCAGAAACAGAGCCTGCTGTAGGGGGGTGGGGGCGGAGGGGGTGTGGGGTGTCTGAGTTTGGGCACCCTGGGGCTCAGGTGCTTAAAAAGTCCCTCCCAATGTTGTCTCCAGTGTACTTATTTAGCTTCAGATCTAACATCGCATTCATATTCAGTCACGAAGTGTTTGAAGTGAATATCATAGAATATATATATATATATATATATATATATATATATATATATATATATATATATATATATATATATATATATATATATATATATATAGTAGAAGAGAACAAAATCATGATGTATTTTTCTAATTCTTCGAATTCCCCTGCGTAGTGAATACACAACACAATATGATTGTGAATTATTGCAATATGAATATGAATTCTTGGAAGTGTGAACAGTTCCACCCCATTCTACTGTTCTAATCACGTGTGGTGACTTGTATTACGGCAAAGTGTCGGCGTCCAGAGATGTCTGAGGCCGACCAGCAGAGGGAGCCCTAGTCCTCTGCCTCACGGTGGTCCGCTTGTGTGTGTAGTGACAGGACAGCAGCAGCAGTATGGGCCACAGTCTCTCCCCTTTCCAGTCCAGACCCGTTTCCTTGACTCCACCATATGGATCCTGCTCTGCGCATGAGCGGCGGCCGCCGGTTCATTCCTCACCGTAGGAAATAAACAACGGCTGGCATGTTGGTAGAAGAGAGATCTGAGGCCAGGATCAACACACACACACACACACACACACGGCTCACAAAGTGAACGCTTAATACCTTTAAAGGGATGGTAGGCCTACTATTATTTCACAGGAGGGCACGGCTGAGGGAGGTGCTCTCGTGCCTCGCTGAGCGCTATGATTCGGGGAACCCGATTGGCCGGTAGGCTTTCTTCTTGTCTTGCCGCGTGTCTTGCAGGCCAGACATCAAATGGGCTCCAGCGTGAGGTGAGCACAGGGCTGCACCGTTCAAAGGAGAATCATTAGTCGACCAACCGGAGCCTGGGGTTGGGGAGCCGCTTGACTTGAGTTGCAAATTAAGTTTTTGACATTTTTTTTCCTTCTTTCCTCGTGGAGGCCGATTTCATAATTTACGGATATGTTTTTATCGATTTTATGCAAATAGTAAGCCTTGAGCTGAAATGACCTTATTTCATTTTCCCTTTGCGGACATGAAGCTGTTCACCTTTTAAGTGTACGAACACATGTGTTCCTCTGAGGATAGAGTTCAGTAGGATTTGTACACGATGCCAACAATGTGGAATTAGGGTCCTGAGGGCTAATCCACACCATTCTTCATGACGGTGGAAATACTGCCACACCCTCCAGTTGCTCTGCCTTTTAGATCTACTTTGAGTACAATCAATCAACATTTTGAGCTTTGCGAGAGCTGACATTAACTTGAGTACACACAATTTTATATTGGAATATTCCAAAAATGTATTTCACAAAGCTTTCGGTTTTACGGGTCATTTTTACTGATGAGTTTTTGTTGATTTTTAATTAAAATGCAAATGAATAGGGTTTTCTTTGTACATAAAGCCCTCTTGGATCGGCTTTCATGAACCAAGCTGATGTTCAATACCAAATTGATGTGGTCATCATGATGTCAAATAAGAGGTTATTTTTGGCATTGAAACATGTTGACACTGAGACCAATCTATCAGGCTAGGTGTGAAAACAAAGGTCACTACTACTGAAATCAGATCTGAACTCTGGTGGCCCAAATGTCCCCTGGTGTCCCAGGCTGGATGTGACAATAATAATAATTATATAATAAAATGAATAATAAAATACATGATTTAAGATCAAATGACCACTTTGTATATCATTTCTATGCATTCAAACGACAACATTGAAAACTGAATGTAGTTCACCGCTCACAAGGAGGGTTTCTACTGTGTGTGTACTCTGAGAAGATGGAGGAGTAAACAAGATGGAGGATGTAAAGTCTTGACTAACAGGATATAAAGGGTTGACTAACAGGATGTAACGTGTTCACTAACAGGATGTAACGTGTCGACTAACAGGATGTAACGTGTCACTACAGGAGTGTTCACTAACAGGATGTAACGTGTCGACTAACAGGATGTAACGTGTTCACTAACAGGATGTTAAGTGTTCACTAACGAGATGTTAAGTGTTCACTAACGAGATGTAACGTGTTGACTAACAGGATGTAAGGTGTTCACTAACAGGATGTAACGTGTTCACGAACAGGATGTAACGTGTTCACTAACAGGATGTAACGTGTTCACTTACAGGATGTAAAGTGTTGAGTAACAGGATGTAAAGTGTTGACTAACAGGATGTAAAGTGTTGACTAACAGGATGTAACGTGTTGACTAACAGGATGTAACGTGTTGACTAACAGGATGTAACGTGTCGACTAACCGGATGTAACGTGTCGACTAACGGATGTAACGTGTCGACTAACGGGATGTAACGTGTCGACTAACGGGATGTAACGTGTCGACTAACGGGATGTAACGTGCCGACTAACGGGATGTAACGTGCCGACTAACGGGATGTAAAGTCTTGACTAACAGGATGTAACGTGTTGAATAACAGGATGTAAAGCGTTCACTAACTGGATGTTAAGTGTTCACTAACAGGATGTAAAGCGTTCAATAACAGGATGTTAAGTGTTCATAGAATGTAAGTGTTCACTCACAGGATGTTAAGTGTTCACTACGAGATGTTAAGTGTTCACTAACGAGATGTTAAGTGTTCACTAACGAGATGTTAAGTGTTCACTAACGAGATGTTAAGTGTTCATAGGATGTAAAGCGTTCACTCACAGGATGTAAAGCGTTCACTCACGGGATGTAAAGCGTTCACTCACGGGATGTAAAGCGTTGACTAACGGGATGTAAAGCGTTGACTAACGAGATGTTAAGTGTTCACTAACGAGATGTTAAGTGTTCACTAACGAGATGTTAAGTGTTCACTAACGAGATGTTAAGTGTTCGTACGATGTAAAGCGTTCACTCACGAGATGTAAAGCGTTCACTCACGGGATGTAAAGCGTTCACTCACGGGATGTAAAGCGTCACCAGATGTAAGCGTCACTCACGGGATGTAAGCGTTCACTACGGATGTTAAGCGTTCACTACGGGATGTTAAGTGTCGTTCACTCACGGATGTAAGCGTTCACTCACGGGATGTGAAGCGTTCACTCACGGGATGTTAAGCGTTCACTAACGGGATGTTAAGCGTTCATACGGATGTAAAGCGTTGACTCACGGGATGTAAAGCGTTGACTCACGGGATGTAAAGCGTTGACTCACGGGATGTAAAGCGTTGACTCACGGGATGTAAAGCGTTCACTAACGGGATGTAAAGCGTTCACTAACGGGATGTAAAGCGTTCACTAACGGGATGTAAAGCGTTGACTCACGGGATGTAAAGCGTTGACTCACGGGATGTAAAGCGTTGACTCACGGGATGTAAAGCGTTGACTCACGGGATGTAAAGCGTTCACTCACGGGATGTAAAGCGTTGACTCACGGGATGTAAAGCGTTGACTCACGGGATGTAAAGCGTTCACTCACGGGATGTAAAGCGTTCACTCACGGGATGTTAAGTGTTCTCTAACTGTTTAGGTTATTTAAATGAAATGAGGTATCTGATCATTGAATCTCACGTACGTTCAGAGTAATCAAACACAACTCACCGTTCTAAGAATGGTGACCTTTGAGTACCCTGACCTTATCAACTCAACCCGACACACACTAAAGGCTACTAAACTAAACACTAACTAAACCCCAAATACTTGATCAAACAATGTTCTTCAAACGCCCACAGGCCATAATCAGACTTGCTGATGAAATCCACAATGATGAAGTCATTTGGGTATATCGTGCATCCATAACTATTAAACCGTAGAGGGCCCTCACAACGGTCTGCGTTGTAACCCGGTATGTTCATATTTTATTGGGGTTAACGGTTTTCCCTTCAAAACAATTGAATACATAACTGCTGTGTTCTCCCACAGCCTCGGCGGAAAAGGGGCCTTCATGTGTTGACATTTTAGGTGCTGTTTGTTGCTCTGCCACGAAGCAGCTTTGTGCAGAACACCACAAGACATGCGCCTTTCTGATCAACTATGCAATCAATTCCCGACAAAAAGCAGGAATGAATTACATCCCTTTATTTACGGATTGACCGGCGATTATTCATTTTTCCTTTACACTTTTATCCAGAGCCACTTTATAATGCGGGAAGCCTATTTTATAGAGCAGATTTACATTTTCTTTTTTTTTTTGGAAGTTGCTGCCGCCGCCGCCGCCAACCAGATGTACCTTTGATCAAGGGACATTACTCCAGTTAAATGTTTCCCCGCCAGATTTTGGGACCAGAGAGTCTGCCCTTTTGGCCCAGCGCTGGAGCCCCGCTCGTCCCTGGAGGCTCCGCCCACTCCGTGGAGGCCTCCCCCCCCGTTCGTCTCCCCCCACTCCGTGGAGGCCTCCCCCCGTTCGTCTACCCCTCGTCTCTTTATCAGAATCACATGAGGCTGTCCCATCTGTCGCCAAAGAAGAGACGACGTGGACCCAAAGACACTCTGCCGTCGCGACCGTGCGACACGTGGATGTTTCAGAGGATTCACCAGAAGACGAAACTCAACTGGCGATGTCCTGCCAAACCAGCAACACCCCCCCCCCCCCAACTCTCCTCACCCGTCCTCTCCCCTCCTCACCCGCCACAGCGTCTCCCTCTCTGCATGTGGATCAAATCAGAATCATCCACTAATTGACTATTTACAGGCCTAGAGAAAATGCCCTAATGGACTTGATATTAAATCTCCCCTTCAACTATTTTAAGTGTGTTCTCTGAGCACCTCGCTTCAACAGAGTGGGCCTTGGCCCTTTTTTCTCTCTCTCTCTCTCTCTCTCTTTTTATTTTTTACAAGAGGGCCAAGTTAAGCCTGTTAGTGCGTCGGAATGGGCCAGCCAAGCCCGGCCGGCTCTCAGACGGGATTACGGGACGACAGCGGGAAAGGGCAGCGCAACGCAGGGGAGAGAGGGGAGAGAGGGCTGGATCTCTCCCCAATGTGTTCCAGATGGAGCGCAGCCCCAGGTTCTCACAGACAGATACCAGCATGGGTTAGATTGGGCTCTGGGTGGGTGGAGGGGGGGGCGGGGGGGGAGGGAGCTAACCTTAGCTTCTTCATAATGAGATCCACTGTGGTTTTATATGCAAAGCTAGCGTTGAATATTCTCTGTATCTGTGATTTATGAGTGAGTGCTTGTGTTTTTTCCTCCGTCAAGGTGGGATGGCGGTTATGTTTTCGTCTCCGGCAAGAAAACTCAGAAGGTTATGTACAGAATGTGACAAAACTTGGTAGTTAGATTTCTTATGGGTCAAGGAACAGTTCATTCGATTTTGGATCTGCAAATATGGATCTGTATCCGGATCCAGGGGACTTTTTGGTGTTGCAGAGGAATGCGCTCTACTGGTTTTTTTGTTTAGCCTCAAATCCTTTTTTTTGGATGTCATCTTTTTTATGAATGTCCATGTCGGTTTATCTTTTTCTCAGTGCATATACTGTAGATAACGGATATTCCAGAGGTCTGAAACCATGTCTCCTTCCCATGTCGTCCCTCTTGTACCAGGTATGGTTGTCCCCAGGAGCGGTCTGCTACTGCTCTCGGATCCACCTCGAGAGCAGCAAAGACTAGAAGACCTCCTGCAGTCATGAACACTGGTAGAACCACAGGACGTACACATGACCTCACCGTTATTCTATAGGAGGGGCCACAGGACGTACACATGACCTCACCATTATTCTATAGGAGGGGCCACAGGACGTACACATGACCTCACCGTTATTCTATAGGAGGGGCCACAGGACGTACACATGACCTCACCATTATTCTATAGGAGGGGCCACAGGACGTACACATGACCTCACCGTTATTCTATAGGAGGGGCCACAGGACGTACACATGACCTCACCGTTATTCTATAGGAGGGGCCACAGGACGTACACATGACCTCACCATTATTCTATAGGAGGGGCCACAGGACGTACACATGACCTCACCATTATTCTATAGGAGGGGCCACAGGACGTACACATGACCTCACCATTATTCTATAGGAGGGGCTACAGGACGTACACATGACCTCACCATTATTCTATAGGAGGGGCTACAGGACGTACACATGACCTCACCATTATTCTATAGGAGGGGCCACAGGACGTACACATGACCTCACCATTATTCTATAGGAGGGGCCACAGGAAGTACACATGACCTCACCATTATTCTATAGGAGGGGCTACAGGACGTACACATGACCTCACCGTTATTCTATAGGTGGGGCCACAGGACGTACACATGACCTCACCGTTATTCTATAGGAGGGGCTACAGGACGTACACATGACCTCACCGTTATTCTATAGGAGGGGCTACAGGACGTACACATGACCTCACCATTATTCTATAGGAGGGGCTACAGGACGTACACATGACCTCACCATTATTCTATAGGAGGGGCCACAGGACGTACACATGACCTCACCATTATTCTATAGGAGGGGCCACAGGACGTACACATGACCTCACCATTATTCTATAGGAGGGGCCACAGGACGTACACATGACCTCACCATTATTCTATAGGAGGGGCTACAGGACGTACACATGACTTCACCGTTATTCTATAGGAGGGGCTACAGGACGTACATATGGCCTCACCATTATTCTATAGGAGGGGCTACAGGACGTACACATGACCTCACCATTATTCTATAGGAGGGGCTACAGGACGTACACATGACCTCACAGTTGCTTTAGAGGGGGTACAGGATGTACCGGTGACCTCACGTTTATTCTATAGAGGGGGGTACAGGACGGCATCAGATATCACCAGAGAGGTGTTGGTCAGTATGCGGGTGGGTTCTTTTGTCCCCTCAAAGGGCACGGTATTCCAGTGTGTGTTGTGTGATATATGTCATAAAAAAGCTATATGTGAAAACATTTAGTCAACTCACATTTTGTATATTTGCAGAGGTCCTACAAAAAATTCCCAGCGTTCCGCATAAAGGCATGTATTGTGTGTGCTGTGCGTGCTTTGACCTACCACAAGTTTGTACTTGTGCAAGTGTTCACCCAGAGGCCAATGCTCCAGGGCTCAAGGACAGGATGTGTTAGGTTGTGTTTCTGGCTGATTTGTATGATGGTTCCATGGTTAGGGGTCTGATTGGTATGATGGTTCCATGGTTAGGGGTCTGATTGGTATGATGGTTCCATGGTTAGGGGTCTGATTGGTATGATGGTTCCATGGTTAGGGGTCTGATTGGTATGATGGTTCCATGGTTAGGGGTCTGATTGGTATGATGGTTCCATGGTTAGGGGTCTGATTGGTATGATGGTTCCATGGTTAGGGGTCTGATTTGTGTGATGGTTCCGCGATTTGTATGATGGTTCCTCGGTGAGGGTCTGGTTTGTATGATGGTTCTCTGGTTAGAGTCTGATTTGTATGATGGTTCCACAGTAAGGGTCTGGTTTATATGATGGAACTACGTTTAGGGGTCTGATTTGTATGACGGTTCCACAGTAAGGTTCTGATTTGTATGATGGTTCTACGTTTATGAGTCTGATTTGTATGATGGTTCCACAGTAAGGTTCTGATTTGTATGATGGTTCCACAGTAAGGGTCTGATTTGTATGATGGTTCCACAGTAAGGGTCTGATTTGTATGATGGTTCTACGTTTAGTGGTCTGATTTGTATGATGGTTCTACGTTTAGTGGTCTGATTTGTATGATGGTTCTATGTTTAAGGGTCTGATTTGTATGATGGTTCCTCTGTGAGGGTCTGATGTGTATGATGGTTCCACGGTAAGGTTCTGATTTGTAAGATGGTTCCACAGTAAGGGTCTGATTTGTATGATGGTTCTACGTTTAGTGGTCTGATTTGTATGATGGTTCTACGTTTAGGGGTCGGATTTGTATGATGGTTCCTCTGTGAGGGTCTGATGTGTATGTTGGTTCCACAGTAAGGTTCTGATTTGTATGATGGTTCCACAGTAAGGTTCTGATGTGTATGATGGTTCCAAAGTAAGGGTCTGATTTGTATGATGGTTCCACAGTAAGGGTCTTATTTGTATGATGGTTCTACGTTTATTGGTCTGATTTGTATGATGGTTCTACGTTTAGGGGTCTGATTTGTATGATGGTTCCTCTGAGGGTCTGATGTGTATGATGGTTCCACGGTAAGGTTCTGATTTGTAAGATGGTTCCACAGTTAGGGGTCTGATGTGTATGATGGTTCCGCGGGAAGGGGTCAGTGTCCTAGACAGAGGTGGAGGGAAGCTGACGCTAACCAGGAGCTCACCGCAGTCATAACTCAGCGGCTAACGATCGAGGTGAAACAGCGTCTCATGTCGTAGCGTTGGTGTCCTCACGTTAGCCTCACGTTAGCCTCTGGATGTCTTCCATGTTGGCATGTCTGTTTTTTCCATCCTTTCATGTAATATTGTGTGAACAGCAAACAAGTTGGTGAACAGCAAACAAGCTATTTTTGCTATTCAAGCTAGACTAGTTGACATCTTTCATTTGTGTGAGGCGTAAAGTTTGCATGAAAATAATAAATATGAATCTGCCAGTTATTGTTATGCTGTTTTATCATATTCCCCATTAATGAAACAAATGTGTTCTGTAAATACAACAGTGACATGTTGATAAAAGTGGTTAAAAAGTCAACAGTGACATGGTGTTAAAAGTCCTGCATGCAGTTCTCGTAGTGACCCCTTTTACTTTGCTGCATCTAACAGAAACCCCGTTGGCCACCAGCTCTCCCAAAACAGCTTTAAAATGTTTAAGAATGGAAAAAATATATCTATCCAATCCATCCCAGTTATAGAGAGGGTGAAGCCATACAGGCTTAAAACAAAAGGAACACAGTCAGGGCACAAGCAGTTTTTAATTCAATATAACAAACAGTTTTAGGTGTGCAAAAAAGTTGATTATTCAAAAATATTATAATGCATCAGTTAGAAGAAGTTAAAGGGATTATGCAAATCTACAACACATTCAGCCCTCAATTCAGTCCAATAATAATAATAATAATAATCCGCTATCCTCTGCCTGAACTTCTCTCCTCTGCCTGCTGGGGCTGTTTTGCATTTGCTGCCTTTGGCCGCTTTGTTCCAACTCCAGTGGTGTGGGACTGGGGGGGGTTTGAGTGCTGCGCTCTTTTCCTGTGCTTTAAAAGCACTTATTTAAGCTCCCATCTGGCTGGCCTATGATCGCTTTACTGTCCCTCTTTAACAGAGCCTTCTCTTTTGGGAGTGGCGGAGCCAAGCACTTAGCGCCAGTAACCAGCCTGTTGTGGTACAGTCTTTAGTTAACAACATGCAACAGGACAGACCCAAAGTAATACGGGCACGTGATCAGACACGTGATCAGAGTGGGATATAGACGCACCGTCTAGCAGCTGTAACCGTAACCTCTTGTGTTATAGATCTGTTTGCATACACGTCTCGTAGTATAATTACTTGCAACCTCAACTATTGTCCCGTCTGTTTTGGATGGGAATGACCTCTATGATGGCACACACAATGTATATATAGTCTTTTGAGACAATGGAGGACACGAAAATATCTCCATATTGAAAGGAGCTGTTCCTATGCTATGCATCTGTAAAAGGTATACTGGTGATCTACTATGTAGTTGGCACCTGTTATGTTTCGGTAGTAACAGCATGTGCTTTGAAACTGCATTCGAGTATTCAGGTAAGTCGTCTGACTTCCGAGTTGTATTGAATATGGCTTTCAATCGTGAGCTCAAAGTCATCTCATGACCGATGGCATCCTGCAGCTTTAGCGGAGGCGGCTAACAAGAAACGTATGGCACATGGTTGTGACCTGCAGTCCCGATGGAACCTGCCGTCTCTCCTTCTTCTGCCCTCGTTATCCGTCGCCCCAGTGAGTCCCCGGGCTGCTCAGCCCCAGGTGGTGCTGGTAGGAGGCCTCCCGGACGGACATGTGGCTCTGGGACGGAGGATAGACGGGGAAGTCTCTCTGAGGACGGAGCGGGGACCCGGTCTTCCTGGGGTAAAGAGATTGATGGGCTGTCCTGTCTCTCGACCCCAGGACACTCGGCAAGGAGGAGGAGGAGGAGGAGGCCAGGACTCTCTGGGCGGGGCCATAGACCCCGAGGTCAGCCTGCGGTCGCCCCGCACTGACCGCTGCGGGGCAGTGCGGTGAGACCACGGCGGCGTTGGCGAAGTGTGCGGCAAAGGGCTGATAGGCCACGCCCTCCACCGCCTGCACGCCGTAGCGCGGGTACGGCTGCACGGACGCCCACACGTTGCAGCTCAGCGATGGGGAACCCGAGTCGCAGTCGACGCTTCCCCCGGAGGCGGGGTCCGCCTCCATCCCCCCGCCGTACATACACGCTTCCCGGGATCCCACGGCGGCGTCCCCGCAAAACGAGGGGTGGGACAACAGCGGGGACTCGTAAGGTGGTGCCGAGCGGAAGTAGTGCTCCTCTGACGCGGCCGACGTCTCGAGATATGGACGTTTACATCCCAGCTCGGGGTGTCTGGCGGTATCTATGAAAACAAACCACAAGGAGGAAAAGATTTAATTCACGCCATGTGATTGACTCTAAATGGAAGGGAGGACGAGGCGTGTCACCTCACCTGCTCTGTGTTTGAAGCGGTGGTAAAGGAGCCCGGGGTCTCTGCTCTGGGGGAAAGAGCCGCAGATGGGGTCTTGGGGGTCTGGGTTCGACGAGGGGGCCCCGGGGTCCGTGTACTGGTAGGAGGACAGCACTGGCGGGTGTCCGGTCAGGACTCCGCTTCCCAGCTTCCCTGAAGCTAAGTGGCCGTGTGATGAGATGAGTCTCTGGCGGACCATGTTTTTGGAGATCACAGGGTAGTCTTTTCTACAAGTACAGAAGAAAAGATAGACAAGAAAGCCCTTCCAGGTCTTCAATGACAATTCCCTCAATCATTTTTTTCCAAGGTCTACATTCCTTCTTGAATGTTTCTAAAGAACACTGAGTTTTATATTGAAGAATTTTTTGTGTTTCTTACTTTATTGTATGTATTAATGAATGTTGATGTCTGCTGTCACAACATACCCCTGTAGTCGGGAAACGCGCAGATCTCCTTCTTCGCTGCCCCGAAATCCTTTGGCAAATGGATTATTTTCTATCTTCAGCTGCGTGATCTGGAAGATGTTATGTTTCAATCAGCATTTTATTAAACCCGTTTCATAGTTAACACTGTACCTAACTATTCAATCAATGTTATATCATCGAGCCTACTATGTGATCAGTTGAATTGAACATCATCGTTACAATTCACTTTTGACACATTTGAAAATGTTGGAATTATTGTGTTAGAGAATTATTCTTATTTTCCTTAGAACTATGCCTCCCTGTGCACATTGTTGATGTTTTTGTTCTGTTCTTTAACAGTATGCAATATTGGAAGCACACGCGGCACACCCGTTATATGACGTTATCCGGTGGTCACCGTTGGTGGTCAACGAGCACCTGGTGGTAAACTATGGCTCTACTCTGGAGCCAGAGCTCCAGAGTAGTCCTGTGTGCCAGACTAGTGAACAGGTCGGTGTGTTGTCACACCGACATGTGTGTTTGGTAGGCACATGTCAGGCCCCATTCACGCTTGGCATTAACATGTGGTTTTTGAGATTGGATCTTAAAAACCACATGTTAATGGATTAACAGTTGCCACTAGTGATCCCTTTTGATACACATTGAGATCCGATCTACGAGACCACATACAGAGGTGGTTTCATGTGCTCTTGGCCATACCAGGGGTTTGTTGTAAAATAATGTTTTTTGGAAATAAAATTGTGCATATCTACAGACGGGGACCATTGGTGCCAATCAAGCAACACATATTGTGTTCATTACTTCCACCCGTGTCAGCTTTTGGCCAATAGAAACTGATGTGACACATCACATCAATCATGACTCATTCACTTCACTCGCAACAAACCGTTTCTGCTGCTGCATCTGAATACAAAGCACCCGGAATATAATTATATTTAATATAGTCAAGTCAAGTTTATTGTATAGGGACAAAACAAAAGAATGTTTCCGTCGAGAGCGAAGAATACATCCGCCAAAAACCACGGGCATGGGCTTAATTACTATGATGTGTGTGACCCCATCTGTTATGATAACTTCTGTTTATCGGTTTGTTTAAGGAGCAATGCGTTCATTATTTGAAAGTTGAAGCACTTAATGAAAGTCAGCCTTAGACTACTAATTTTAAATGTCTGGGTTAATTAGGACAATGTTTTTTTTTAATCTTTTAACTGTTCATAGTCATAGGACAATATCTTGTTACTGTGCATAGTCATAGGACTATGACTTGTTACTGTTAAGCCATAGGACTATGTCTTGTTACTGGTTATCTTGTTACTGTTTATAGTCATAGGAGAAGTGAGATCGGATCGCAAACGGTCTCATCAGACCACATTCTTAATGGCAAGTGTGAACGCACCTACTAACGCCGTCCACGATCGGATCTCTCAAACCACATGTTAATGCCAAGTGTGAACGGGGCCTCAGCCATGCTGTAGCTGGTTACCTTGTGGTTCTGATAAGACGTTACGGAGATGAAGGCGGTTTCGTGGAACACGTGGGTGCAGTAGGCCGTGTTCTTGGAACCAAAGGCGTTGTTCTCATCGGCCTTCACAATGTGCAGCCGGGGCTGGTACTTGTGCATGGAGTTCAGGATGATCTGGAGGGAGACGGGAACAGGTTGAAGCACTTGTTGTGTGTGATGTGTTGAGGCCGGGGCATACCAAGCATGAAAAATCATCACGTTAGTTTTTTTTTTTAATATATATTTATTTTTATTCTTTCATTTGTATTTCTAATATTATTTTGATTTATTATTGTTATTATGATTTGTTATGATCTATCTATTTAAATGTGTATTTGTTATTTGTGTGTTTCTTTTTCATTGTTAGACCTGCCAGATGGAATGAGGGGGGAGGGGTGTAATGGTTATCAAACTGTCAAACAAAACAGTTTACAACTTGTTATTGTATCTGCTAATGAACCAATAAAAGTCATTTGGAATAGAATAAGAAGCACAAATCAGCTTGGTGTGTCCCGAGGTAAGGGTTTAGGCCTGTGTCACTGTAAGGGGGGGTTAGTTTGTAAATGTGAGTTAGGGTTAGTTTGTAGAGTGTCAGTTAGGGTTAGTTTGTGAATGTGAGTTAGGGTTAGTTTGTAGAGTGTCCGTTAGGGTTGGTTTGTGAATGTGAGTTAGGGTTAGTTTGTAGAGTGTCAGTTAGGGTTGGTTTGTGAATGTGAGTTAGGGTTAGTTTGTAGTGTCAGTTAGGGTTGGTTTGTGAATGTGAGTTAGGGTTAGTTTGTAGAGTGTCAGTTAGGGTTGGTTTGTGAATGTGAGTTAGGGTTAGTTTGTAGAGTGTCAGTTAGGGTTGGTTTGTGAATGTGAGTTAGGGTTAGTTTGTAGTGTCAGTTAGGGTTGGTTTGTGAATGTGAGTTAGGATTAGTTTGTTGAGTGTGAGTTAGGGTTAGTTTGTTGAGTTGGTCATAGTTTCAATGTGTTTTCATTTTCTAATCTTAGTATTTGTTATGCAAATAGTATCTAGTCTATCTAATTTTAGTCATTTTAGTCATCCTACATTCTTCCATTCTGACTGTCGTAATTTTTTATTGACCTGCCAACATTTGGATGTGCTAGAATCCCACATGCTAGAGTTATAATCAAGGAGCTGATAAAGTGACAATGAGTCCCTCTAGCCCAGAGTTCCCTTCGCAGGAAGCTCAGAGTGCTGCATCCAGTGTGTGTGAGCCAGTGTGGCCTCTAGATCTCTGTGTGCAGGGTGTTGGTGGTGGGGTCAGTTCCCTCAGTGTGTAGGGTGGTGTAGGGGTGGTGGTGGTGATGGGGTCAGCTCCCTCAGTGTGCAGGGTGGTGTAGGGGGGGTGGTGGTGGTGGTGGGGTCAGCTCCCTGGCTCCAGTCTGCTCTGCAGCCTGTAGCCGTTTAGCTCAGTGGAGCGTCTCCGGCAGTCGGGTCAGCGCTCAGCCAGCTGTCAGGGTGGATGAGCCTCAAGCTCACCGCCTCCTCTCCTCCTCACTGCCTCCCCTCCTCAACGCTTCACCTCCCCTCCTCACTGCCTTACCTCCTAACCTCCTCCCCGCCTCACCGCTTCACCTCCCCTCCTCCCCACCTCACTGCCTCACCTCCCCTTTTCACCGCCTCACCTCCCCTCCTCAAGGCCTCACCTCCCCTTTTCACCGCCTCACCTCCCCTCCTCAAGGCCTCACCTCCCCTCCTCAAGGCCTCACCTCCCCTCCTCACCGCCTCACCTCCCCTCCTCACCACTTTCTCCCCTCCCTGCCTCTTGGACACAGCCGCGAGGCTGCTAGCCAAACCTCTAGGGGGCTCTCAAAGAGAGGTAACGCCTAACATGGAAAGGCTTCAAATTCACCAATGGACAGTCGCATATGGCGCTCACATGTTCCTGTCACTAGGGTCAAAGGTCAAAGATAAGCCCCATAGGCTGCGCCAATAGACTCTCTTGTATGACCTTTGACCGTGGCCTTGATGAATGCTTCTGACTTTTTGTGAATTTGTCAGTTAATGCTGAATACAGATCAGTTGAAAAATTCTATCCACCCTTTATTTCGACGAAGATATTTACGGGCTGAATATACCAGAAACGCCAAACTAGTAATTGAGGATGAATCCATTGCATTCACTGTCTTTGAGACATTGTGCACAGCTCTCGAGAATCACAGGTCTGTGTGCTTCTACAGAGAAAGGCTGTCCTTCGTTCTGTTACTCTCTCTCTCTCTCTCTCTCTCTCGCTCTGTGTGTGTGTTCATTACCCGTCCTCATCATTGGCTGAGGGCTGGACCCGATGTGACAGCAGGCCCCGCCCCTCATCTGAGAGGCTATGAAGCTAATGAGCCCTCTGACAGGACGGCTTCAGACAAGCTCTGCCACGGCTCCCCTAGGGAACTCTTTATCTCGCTTCACAAGCAACCCCAGAAAAGACCTCCTCCTAGCACCTCTCCTTGACCCAACCGTCTTCTGTCTTACACGCTTCAACACCTCAACCCTCGTCATGGCTTCCCTGGTGTTTTATGATCCACTCTGATCGTAGAGGATGGTCTGATGGTTAAATGGATTGACCTAGAAATGAATTGGAAATGTATACTTTGTGTAACAGAGAGACAGATGTTTGTTCAGCCGGATACAGTCAATGAAAGAGCCAAGTATGACTCCAGAGCCTTAGGTTCCCAACCCCTGGTCTACTGTCATTTCATACTCATTTGAATCTAATTCAAATGTCATATATTTCATATTAATTCCCCAATTTATTTTACTACAGCCAGTTACTAAATACCTACCTATCTCATTTATCTGACACCAAGCGATTCATTTTTTTTTCTCTTCATCTTCCTCAATTCAATGGCCAATTTCACTCATCAGAATAATTCACCACAGTGAAGCTGTGATGAGCAACGTGTGATATTGTTGACATTGGAGTTCCCTAGTGATTCATCCGTTTGGATGCTTTGATTACATATGTTGTGTTCTGTGCCATTGGTATGAAGCTGCTGCCTCCGCGGCCCGACCCTGATTAGCGGTAGACAATGGATGGATGTGACTCACGTGCCCAAACGGGTCCAAGTGGTTGTTGGTGAGCTTGAGCTTCTGAAAGGACACCAGCTGCCTCATCCAGTGGGACCCTGTGGCCGGTGAATCAGGATGCACATACAGCCGGCCGGGCATGGCGGGCTCCGCCTTGCCGGCTACCATCCTGTTGGAGGAGCAGATCCCCCGTTATCCACCGGCGTGATTCATTACATCAATTTGTTATATAGTCATATAGTTGATATGCTATAGGAGGACATGACGGATAAAGTGCTGTCAACTTTCCATGTGTCTTTCGCCAAGTCATTTTTTTTCTTTCTTATCCGTAAACCACAGTGGAGAGAATGTGAAACAAGACTAAAAAACAACACTGTTTCCTAGCGCTCTCCGTCATGATAGAAACATTTATTTCTATTATGGTTCCCCAAAGTATCTATGCCAGAATTGTCCTCGGCCAACGAAAAGAAACTGCCTTCCCTAAAATGGAAACCAAATGGCTATAAAATGGCTGCTTTGCTTAGCAAACTATGATTTGTGCTTTTCATGCATATTTCTGGCCTTTTTTCTTATATATCCAGTCATTTATTGCAGCGTGACCTTCTCAACCTCCGGGGCTCGTGAACCTCATCACCCACACGCCTTAATTGATTCACGTCTTTACAAGACACCGCAACCGCGGCTACGAAACCCACTCAACGGAGACAAGACCATAACACAGCTTCTCTTACCACTTGTTGTCACAGAACTCGTAGCAACACGGCGTCTCTTACCACTTGTTGTCACAGAACTTGTAGCGGTGGTCGTCGGCCGGGACCACGTCCGTGAGCAGGATGTACTTGATCTTGGGGTTCATCCCTGTCACCTTGACCTTGTAGCTGGGGAACATCCGCCTGTTTGGGGGTCACATGGTGAGAGTTGCAAGGAGGATGGTTAGTCTCCTATCCTGATCGCTATCCTATCCTGATCACTCCTATCTGCCATCGCAGTTTTCAAACAGCGATGGCGGCCTCAGTAGCACCAATCACTTAATCTTGGTTGAAGTTTGTCGTAGATCCCACCACCCTGCTGATCGACTAATGAGGCTCAGTTAGCAGTATGTGTCGGGAGGTCCCCCATATGTGTTTCACTAGTGATCAGCATATTTGTAAGAAGAACACATCGATCATTGGTTTTGATCAACACAACACATGTTGAAGGTTCATGAACATCATCTACTTTCTCTGAAGGTACAAGGTCTACTTGATAAGGTTGTTAGGATGTTCTCCTCGCCAGCGTCACTGTAGTGCTGTCACAGATGTGAGATCCTATAAAAGACAGGAGCTCAACTGTGACCTCATGAAAAGATTGAGATGAGCAGCGCTCGGATCAGAGAATGACAATTGCCGTTCCTCTGGAAACCCAAAAATCCCTCTAAGTGAACTAAGAATGAAGTGGATACATCCTTGTTGTTCCACAGATGAGCATACTGAGCACACAAAAGGCCAAGAAAGCTTTTTTTCTCTATGTCCAGTGTTTAACTAAGCGTTCCTGTAACATGTTGTTCCTCCCTCAGGCATCTCGAGACAAAGGCTTTCAATGAGTCATGCCTTAAAGTGTGCGGGAATCCACAGAATGAACAAAAAGCAATTTAGGAATTAAAACTCGAATATGCTAATATACAAGAGAAGGCCGTAAAACACAAACTGTGCAACCTTTCATGACCTTCTTGGGAAAACAAATATGCCAAAGAAAAAAACAGTTCTGCAAACCTTATAAACTCCTAAGTGCTTTTTAATGGCACCCTGAGTCCAACAGAAGTTTAGACAGCGGACGCGTCCCCAAGGTTTATACGTCCATGTGTATTCATAGTGACAGAATGCACCAGTAAAGGCCACACTTATAGTCTCACGCTTCAGAAACCATGCACTCTGATGGTGCTTAGTGCACAACCTCTCTTGGATCTATCTCAACACTCTGATCAGTGAGGCCTCTTTCTTATTTTCCCCCTGGAAAGCAGGGCTTTTCATCAAATGCAGTAGAAAAGACCCAACAAAAATAGAAACTGAAACCAGCCCTAGACAATTGGTGCTACATGAATAGAGAACAATAGTTGGAACAAGAGCCCTAGAGAGCTAGTGCTACATGACCAGAGAACAACAGCCCTAGAGAACTGGTGCTTCATGACCAGAGAACAACAGTTGGAACAACAGCCCTAGAGAACTGGTGCTACATGACCAGAGAACAACAGTTGGATCAACAGCCCTAGAGAACTGGTGCTACATGACCAGAAAAACTGCAACATGTGATGCTGGTAAAATGGAGGGGAATTGATCATAGTTCCTCACATATACTACCCACATTGTTGCACAAACAGTATCTGATCATGTTACTGTAAATACTTCTTGAAATGGATGGTGTCGTCCCCACTGAAAGACATTCATCTCTGGAACATTCAGCAACAGACATGGACCCTGGAGCACCCACCATATATATATATATATATATATATATATATATATATAGATATATATATATATATATATATATATAGATATAGATATATATAGATATAGATATAGATATATATATATATATATATATATATATATAGATATATATATAGATATATCTATATATATATCTATCTATATATATATCTATATAGATATATATATCATAACGCTGGTTCTACTTGCATAGCCGGGCGGCAACATGCGTAGCAAAATAAATTATGAATACAATTTGGGCTAAATGCACACTAGTGGTATTTAGTGGGCTGGGGGGGTCCGTGCGGTTAAGGAAAGGTGATGGAGCGGTGTGCGACACACTTTGATATTAAAAATATATCAAAATTATTCCCGCCGGCAGATGCTGCATGCCGCTTTTGCGGCAGTTCCTGTGAGTTTGACCCAAGTGTTTGTGAGTTTGGGTCTAAGCATGAGAGATGGATGTTTCGAGGCGGAGAGTGTGTGTATGATATCAGTGTCAAGAGTGTGTGTCTGTGCCCAGCCAGCTGTTTCTCTTAACCGTCCCACATGGTCCCTGCGGCTATCCATTCCCTCTGTGGGAATGTCCAGCAGCTAGCAGACATCAAACGGAGTGCGGTGAAGAGGAGAGAGACGTGGGGGGGGGGGGTGGTGTGATTAAATGCTGTGACCCACGAGACGTTGCTGGCGGTGGGCGCCACAGCTCTCTTATCACCCGTCCCTGTTCCCTCTGACGGCCTGTGTACAGAGAGGGAGAGAATGAAGGAAGAGCTGCTCTCTGGGGGGGGGGGAGGGGGGAGAAATCGAGGGAGAGGGGGAGAGAGAGAGAGAGAGAGAGACACGGACGATGACACTCTCAATAACAAGTCCTCCAGGCACAGCTAGGTGCCCACCGCAGGAGTCTGACTGTACGCATTATGAGTGGTAATCAACTGTCAGATCCAATCGCTAAATGACGTGTTGGTGGCGGCGGACTTTGAGTGCATAACTACCCCCCCCTCCTCCTTCCCTCACCCTCTTTCCTCCTCCTCCTTCACTCTTCACTCACCCTCCTCCTTCTTCCCTAACCCTTCTTCTCTTTCCCTTGTCATCCTCCTTCCTCCCCTCCTCCTCCTTCCCTCACCCTCTTCCTCCTCTCTCCTCCTCCTCCTTTTCCTTCCCTCTCTCCTCCTCCTCCTTTTCCTTCCCTCACCCTCCTCCTTCTCTCACCCTCCACTGTCCCTCACCCTCCTCCTCTCCCTCCTTCACTCAGCCCTCCTTCCCCTCCTGCTCGTTTACTCACCCTCCTCCTTCACTCACCCTCCTCCTCTACCTTCACCCACCCTCCTTCACCTTCACCCTCCTCCTCCTTCACTCACCCTCCTCCTCCACCTTCACCTTCACCCTCCTCCTCCTTCACCCACCCTCCTCCACCTTCACTCACCCTTCTTCCTCACCCTCCTCCACACACCCTCCTCCTTCCTCACCCTCCTCCTCTACCTTCACCCACTTCACTCACCCTCCTCCTCTACCTTCACCCACCCTCCTCCACCTTCACCTTCACCCTCCTCCTTCACCCACCCTCCACCTTCACTCACCCTCCTTCCTCACCCTCCTCCACACACCCTCCTCCTTCCTCACCCTCCTCTACCTTCACCCACCCTCCTCCACCTTCACACACCCTCCTCCTTCCTCACCCTCCTCCTTCACACACCCTCCTCCTTCCTCACCCTCCTTCACTCACCCTCCTCCTCCTTCACTCACCCTCCTTCACTCCCCCTCCTTCCCTCCCCCTCCTCCTCCTGCTGCTTTCTGCCCATCCAAAGCCACTCCACTGATCACCAGCTGAAGACTGTGACCCCCGGTCCATCGCTGCCCAGCAGGGGGTCAATGAGGTGGGATTGACTCTGGGATCCGAGGGTTGATAATGCGGTCGAAGAACCACTGATCACTCAGCTGACCAGTGTCACAGAGTTAAAAGTGTCTGGCTAAATAGGATCTTACGCTTAAGCAGGATTTGTTTTCCATGTGCCAGTGGCTGTGTTGTTTTAATGATTTCAACTGATAGACAGGGCGCCTATCAGTTGAAATCAAAGGATGTTGTTGATCGTCCGGTTGTACATTGATGCCTCGTTTGGTCTCAGGGATATTGAATATATAATTATTGTATAAAGAATTGCTCTGAAATGATGACATCCACTTTGAGAGGAGAAGAGAATAAGAGAGCTACTAGATCTAGCTACTAAGAAACCTTGCGTGGGAAAATGTGAAAGTGAAAATTGTATAACACTTTTCAGTGTAACACTGAAATGTTTTCTTTCTGGTGTGTCTTACAGTTTGGTTTATGGCTGTGCTTAAGGCATTGCTCATGTCCGCCTGCCATTGGTTGCTTGTTTAAATCGGCAGGTTCTTCTGAGGTTGGCCTTATTGTTCCAGTAAGAAAGAACCACCTCAGAACCTGAATCTGTCCTTTGCAAGAATGAGCTTTTGGGCCGGTCAACTCATTGACTTTTTATTATCACACATCTTGTTTAATAACCATTTATTGGAGGATTGTTGTTGAATCTTTTCTGCTATAAATGTTGTGCAGGGTATGTTTCAAATGACTTTATTTAGTTAAAAGTGTCGACCCCTCGACCAGTAGGCTGACCCAAGGTTAATTCAAGCTTAATAACACATTGGTTTTGCACCAGTGCTGCCATCAGCAGAACATTATTATTATTATTATTATAACATGTTTTGATACTTGATTATGATTTATTATGTAGCTGCAACAACCCTGAACACGGACATTTGATAGCTAACTTGGACAGTTTGACTAGTAGCTTAACTTGAACTCCAACAAAGTTATCCAAGGCAACAGAATTATTCACCAAACGTTACTACCAACGTATATTATTTATATTGTCGATGTTTCTGATCCACACATTTTTATGAAAGATCCAGAAAAATGTAAACATTTCAAGTAAAAAAGGGAAAAGATGTGATCACTATGGATGATTGTATAATTTTATCCAAAGTACATAAAATAAAAAAAGCTGCACAGAAATGCCTTTGAGTGGGTTGTAGGTAAATGCTATATATTTGTAATGATATATTTATATTTCATGCTGTGCTTGTTATAGTGGTGCCAATTAGAGTTAACCTCCCATAAACCCTGATGTTCTGCCACCCGTGGTGTCAGCCATACGAGCGTCTGTTCAGCGTTGTTAACACACTAACTTGTTATTTGTATTTGAAAGAAAACAATGCTATATCTTCAGAATGTTATATATAGGCTAAATGGTAATCTATCTTTTAAATTTCACTGGTTTATGTTTTCCAGGTTTTGAAGAGGCTTGACGTCAGCCAGTTTGCTGCAAGTCATCAGGCAGAACATTGCAGTGTCGCTGCTTTAACAGCTACGGTAACTTTAGTAACACAGGGAACACACATTATGTCATTCAGTTTTGAGAAAAGTACGTATATGTACTTTTCTCAAAACTGAATGACATAATTTCCTCATTTTGTCCGTCTCATCGCAGATTAAAGTGTCATTTATCAGTGAAGTAGTGCCTCACCCTGTGCATATACATACAGACAGAAGGTCATCGTGTCTTAGAAGGAAAACCGCTTCAAATTTTACAATGCTGTATTTTCTTTTTTATATGGATGTTTAGTGTTTTTTATTTGAAGCCGCTACTCTGTGATTCCTGCAAAAGATGTAAAATGTCCCAGTTTGGAACTAAATACTAATAAAAATACTAGCGTTTCTAAACATTATACTGTCATCTTTGTTGTTACTAAACAGTCTGTTACTTAAATAGCTTTATAAAACCAGACATAGTTGTTTGTATCAATTCAAGACTATTGTATTGTCTCACTCATCACCTTTGTTGGACTTCCATACCTGTGGTTATTGATTGTATAGGAATATAACTGAACTTGAAATTGCATTAGATGACATAATGCTTGTTATGACTGTTGGAGCAAGTAGTGTGGCCATAAGTTACACAGATCAATCAATAACTATATCTCTTCCTCATACCGCAATTGAAATTTCAAACATGTTTGTGATCAGAACGCCAGTTGCTTGATGACCCAGCTATGGATGGATGAGTTGAGTGATCAGGGAAGAAGAAGCAGGTTCCCAGCCTGGTCTCTAGCATGTTAGCAGTCAGGGATTCCGGTGCAGCTGCGTAGCCTAACCGCCGGCAGCCCTTCAAAGGGCTTTAAGGATTCAGAGGCCACTTCATCAGGTGGACAAGGCCCCGTCTCTTACTGTTACACAGCATTAGGGGAAAAATGTGCCTGCCGACCTTTCCCTTTTTTTTTAAACAGACGACGGAGGGAGAAAAACAAGCAGCCAGCCCATGAGGAATGGGAGACGGAGGTCCCATCGGAGAGAGAGGCTTCATCCTCTGGTTAATGTCCATGTAATCCTCGGGTGACGTAAAATCCACAGAGAAGAACGCTCATTTGTGTTTTCAATTATGTTTTTTCGTTCACCCAAAATCTTTCCGTTTCCTTCCAGGAAATGTACTTTCTGCCGTGTTTTTGGGACCGTAAGCTTCACATTTTGTCACGGCAAGGTAAGCAAAAGAATCACTTTGAGAGAGAGGGATCTGCAGAACAACATCCCACGAAGGACCCAATGCAATATTCATGCTGACCAACGTGTTTCTGGTGATTGAGGCCCAAAGTGATGGTCGGTTGTGAAAATAATAGTTTAAACACTGTGATATAATCAAGTTGTGTTCTAAGGATACTGAACTGAGTGGATATTGCTTTGTTCTTGTGTATATTAAGAAGAATGTCAACCAATGTTGAAATTCTGCAGCATTGTTCGCTGAACCACACAAGTTTTAGTATTAAGTTTCTTCAGTGCCGGCGGCGGTGGTAGTAGTGGTAGTAGTAGTGGTAGTAGTGGTGGTAGTAGTGGTAGTAATAGTGGTAGTAGTGGTAGTAGTGGTAGTAGTAGTGGTAGTGGTAGTAATAGTGGTAGTTGTGGTAGTAGTGGTAGTAGTGGTAGTGGCTTCTGTACTCACCTGCCTGCTTTAGTTATGATCATTTCTGTTCCAGCTTCATGGAACTTCTTCCACAGCTCCCGTTCATGAAGGATAACCTTGATGTTCTCGATGTTCTACCACAAAAACAGAACAAGAGATGTTTTTTTATGTTATATATATAATATTGGACACAGCCAATTCATATTTATGTAAACAATACATTTTAACACTTAATCAAACTCATATTTCCACATGCAATTTTACTGGAAAGACCAAAATAAATGCTATCTAGAAATGTGTTATGTGCTACATACATAAAGTGAATACATGACAGAGTTGTAGCAAAAATATAAAACCAATCAAATGTATATAAGTGATTCGTTTTTGGGTTGTCAGTGATGGCTTCTTTAAAAATAACCACTATTTTACCTGTGTGAATACTTATTTTTTATTTTTTTTTAATACACTTTTGAAATACCCCTCGAACACCGAATTGCCAAAGTGCATGTGTGTCTACTCCTCCTACTACTACTACTACTACTACTATACTACTACTACTACTACTACTACTACTACTATACTACTACTACTACTACTACTACTAAAACTAAAACACTATAGTGCTACTCACCTGGTCGGCCTCAGTGTCACTGGGGATGCTGGAGGTCAAGGCCCCTGCCAGGTGTGAGGGGTCCGGGACCCCATCGGCCCCGTCCCTGGCCTGGATCCGGGTCACATGGTCGTCTATCACGGCTGAAGCCTTCTCCTGGAGCATCTTCTGCGGCGATCAAAAGACGACCAATCGGCTCTCCGACCAATCAACTAATAACTGCAAAAGCCGGGAGAGAGATCCGTGTTACATATACGGGCCTGGGCAACTGTTTCTGTTACAACCATCCATCTGTCTTCGTGTCACACACACACACACACACACACACACACACACACACACACACACACACACACACACACACACACACACACACACACACATTCCTTGCCACGGTTGGGGAACCTATATCCGAGCTTAAGATGCCTAATAAGGCAGACCATTAACAAAAGACACCCCAAAAACCATGCACACACACACACACACACACTGTTCACACACACAGGAGACTTGGCTTGACACGCATGGTCTTGAGGAGGAGGAGGAGGAGGAGGTGCAGAAGATGCAGACTCCACACATGAGGACACAAGAGTCCTCGCTGTCTGGGGACCTCAACTAGCCCAACTCACTACCGCTACTCCACCCCCTGGTATTAGAACGCTATATTTACACACACTTCTTTCCTTGCTGGGGCCTATGTGAACTTGTAAATAAGTGTGTGTGTGTGTCTCAACTGACACTTGACTTACTGCTCAGCTCGCTCCGTTATAATGAACCGCTTGTAGGATGGTGTGTACTTAGGGTCACACGTGACCTGTGTACTTCTGTACACTTCTGTGTATATATATATATATATATATATATATATATATCACATGTATTATAATAACATCATATTGGATGTGCTGTTCTCCTGTCTGTAGACCATAATATCACGTCTCAACTCTCTGGTTATGTATGTTCTATGACCATTCATTTCCTGAATGTACTTTATATTCCAAAGTCACTTGGAGGAAAAATACACATTTATTGACTTTGGCTTCACAAGTGTTTCATTAGCCTAATGTCATTAAGTGTGACATTAGCCAAAATATTGTACAGACAGACAAATGAGCCATTATGTTAATCGTTAAATAGTATTATTGGATCTATGGCAGAATAACTAAGTTTAATTAAATATCATCACTTCAGTATCGACAGGTCTCCGGTAAGACCGGACCACGTGCTCACACGTCACAGAGACCGCTTCTCCTAATCTGTCATATTTAACACGACTGTTCTTAACAAGTTATAAAGGCTGGCATCAGGAAAGCAATAAAGTTGGTTTCCATTGTTTCACACCTTGGAATACATTATTTGTGATGGATTATTTGTCATATATATATATAGGACCTGTGTTTTTCACTCTTACATTCGCGAAGAAAACACGGGCTGACTTAATCCATAACTGATCATAATTAATCGTGTGTGTTTTTCCAAGTCTCTGATTGGATGAGACATAGTTGGACAAATTCACTGGTCGATATCTTCGACCCGAAGCGTTTTTTTACATACAAATCGGATGTATGTATGGCCTAGAATGTAATTTATTATATAATTTCCTTTAATTCCGTACTGTACAATTCAAGTGACATGAAGAACAATGCAGGCCTGTTGGTTTTAAATTGGCGATGAACGCATATCTATAAGTCTGTATGCCACGCTGGTCTGCATTTTTGTTATATTTTCATATCATATATTTGATATAATTACTCCTTTTTAAAAGACTCATTCGAATATTTGTAATCGTATTGTAGGCTCGGACTAAGCCTAAAGCACGTTATAACATGCCTATTTTATATAGGTATATCTCATTATCCAAGACTATATATGCCCAAAGCAAGTTAAAACAGGACATTCTAACTGTTATTATTGTTATTGTTATCTCACATATTTTTTTATTATATTACTAAATATAATCATTACTGAACTGAAATAAAACACTGCGGTCATATTAAGTTATACATGAGAGGTGAAATATTTATAATATACATATTTATTTATTCGGTCTTTAAATGATATGTTGTAAGCCTACAATACGGTAAATTGGACTTACTAAATTAGGAACTTTGCTTGAAGTAAAAATTAAAATCAACTTAATGAATTGTATACGTCTATTCGTTCTCAAGAGAGCTTTCATAATACATAATGCATAATACATAAACACATACACCCATATATAGGCCACTGAAAAAAACGTATGTGTCAATGCACATGCTATGTCATACATTTAGAGGTGCGAGTCTCGTGCGACATGTCCTGTAAACATCACATTAATTCACAATAATAACAGTACATGTCTATAACTATGTCTCTATAGGCTGCTGTAGATATGACGCGATGACGTGACCTCCAGACCTGTTGCATTTCTTAGCTCCACGTCTGAGCGTTCCCCCGTTCGTTTTACACACGTGACCTCCATAGGCCTACACGCGTAGAGCCTTCCTACACACACACACACACACACACACACACACACACACACACACACACACGTGAACACACACACACACACACGCACACATACACACGCACACACACACTCACACACACACAACCTGGTACCTCCATAGGCCTACACGCTAGAGCCTTCCTACACACACGTGAACACACGCACACACACGCACACACACTCATACACACACACACACTCTCACACACACACACACCATGAGAGCCCGTCCTTAGACATTAAAGCGGACAGCGGTGTCCCGTGTAAACTCACTTAGACTCCAACTGCATCTAATAAAGATAAAGTCTGACAGACCGTCTTGTAAAAACGGTGTTAAACTGGACCTTTCACTTACCCGTGTGTAACCAGCCGTGTATCTATATCATCGAGATATAATAAGGTCTCGATGATGCCGATCTGATACGTTCTCTACACAACGATACGAGTTATGTCTATATTATATGAAGTGATCGTCACACTCTTAACGACGTGTGTACATAGGGCCTGTGTTATGTTGCCTTTAGGCCTATAGCAGTCTTAAAATACACCCTATAGCGCCGAGAATAACCCTGGACACCGCCTATACACACATGTGTGTGTGTGTGTGTGTGTGTGTGTGTGTGTGTGTGTGTGTGTGTGTGTGTGTGTGTGTGTGTGTGTGTGTGTGTGTGTGTGTGTGTGTGTGTGTGCGGTGGGTGTCTAGGCCTACGTGTGGCCCTGGGGCCTTTAGGATGAGAATATGCCCACGTGATTACAGGCCTATAGCGCTACTACCGATCAGGTGGGAAAACACCATCAAAACAAAGAATAGGATATAGGCATATATAGAATATATATATATATATATATATATATATATATATATATATATATATATATATATATATATATATGATACTGTATATATACCAAACATATATGTCTCGGGGAATACACGTGTTAAACTATCCACTGGTACACTGTATTATTATTATTGTGTTATTATATTATTGCTCAAACCCTGACAGCTGTCAAACCTCTCTCTCTTGACTGTCATAAAAACAAATATGAATATGAACCTTTCACCTCAGTGTCTCCTAAATCAAATCAATGTTAACAGGATTGAACATCAACATTAATAATAAGGCCAACACACAATAGTTAGTTCACCCTTCTTTCACGTTTTAACACGTGTATTAAACCATAGGTCATAAAGACATCATAATATCATATTAACATCATATATGCATGCAGCTGTAGGCCTACTTTATACTATACAGGAGGTGTTTACCCTGATAGTTGAGTGGCATACTTATATACATACTTTTATATATTTCTAATAATAATTCTGTTTCCATTTTTTTTTCTCCGTTAGAATGATTTCTCAACCTCAATCAAATTACATTTTGTCACTTCCACCTTCACTTATCGCCTCCACACACACACACACACACACACACACACATATATATATATATATATATATATATATATATATATATATATATATATATATATATATATATATACATACATATACATATATATATATATATATATATATATATATATATCCCTCATCTAAATCCCTCATCTTATTAACATGTTATGAATATTCCGTCATCATCTCCACTAATTTACATATAATATATATTAATTTGAATATATAATAATCACTAGATCCATGGTCTAATTATATACTTTCTAGTGTAGAAGACACCATAGTAGTAGACCTACCGTATACCTTTCAGAACCATCTGCTTTATCCTCCTCGGTCATCCGTTATATCTCTTTATCTTCTCCTTACGGTAAACACACGGGGAGACGGTCCTCCTCCGGCGGCGATGGTGGGACGTGGTCACGTGGTCCCTAACATCTCTCTCTCTCTCTCTCTCTCGCTCTCTCTCTCTCTCTCTCTCTCTCTCTCTCTCTCGCTCTCTCTCTCTCTCTCTCTCTCTCTCTCTCTCTCTCTACCGTCTGACCTCCTAAAGATTAGAGATAACGGATCCGTGTGATCTCCGCCCGCCCGCGCGCGCTCGACCATACACCATCCTTGACTATATGCCGCGCCGCTCTGCGCATGTGCAGACCGACGAGCTCCGAGAACTCCTGTTCTGGGTTCTGAGAACCACACACACACACACACACACACACACACACACACACACACACACACACACACACACACACACACACACACACACACACACACATATAAACACACACGCACACACATATGAACCACGTGATGTGATGATGCTCCCCTTCCTCTACTATAGAGAGAGTAGGATACTATAAGAGTAGGACACTATGTAGAGATGCTACTTTAAAGAGAGTAGGATACTAAATATTGAGAGTGTACTATGTAGAGAGTAGGCTACTATAAAGTATATATATCGAGAGAGTAGGATAGAGTATGGACACTCTCTATATAGAGAGAGTAGGACACTATGTAGAGATGCTACTTTAAATAGAGAAGGATACTAAATATTGAGAGTGTACTATGTAGAGAGAAGGCTACTATAAAGTATATATCGAGAGAGTAGGATAGAGTATGGACACTCTCTATATAGAGAGAGTAGGATACTATGTAGTGAGTAGGCTAGAGTATGCAGTATATATATATATATATATATATATATATATATATAGAGAGAGAGAGAGAGAGAGAGAGAGAGAGTAGGATACTAAATAAAGACTATAGGATACTATATAGAGAGTGGGACACTATATAGAGAGAGTAGAATACTCGAGAGTAGGCTACTGAGAGTAAACTGTATATATAGAGAGTAGGATACTATATTGAGAGTAGGATACTTTATAGATAGAGAGTAGGATACTATATATAGAGTATAGAACACAATATAGAGAGAGTACGCTACTATATAGGGAGTAGGATACTATATAGAGAGTAGGATATATATAGGGAGTATATAAGGAGTAGGATACGATATAGAGAGTAGGATACTTTATATAGAGAGTAGGATACTATATAGAGAGTAGGATACTTTATATAGAGAGTAGGATACTATATAGAGAGTATGATACTTTATATAGAGAGTAGGATACTATATAGAGGGAGTAGGCTACTATATAGGGAGTAGACTACTATATAGAGAGTAGGATATTATATTGGGAATATGTAAGGAGTAGGATACTATATATAGAGGCTACTATAAATTGAGGGTGGGGTACAAGATATTTACTGGCTATTTGCAACAAGTACAATGGAATGCTTACTCCCCATTCCCTCCCGCAGTATGAATTTCTAAAACAATACTATAAAAATATTATATACAATAAAAATGACCATAAAAAGAACAATAACGTGACAGGTGTATGATATGTACATGTGTTATTGTGCAAAGAGTGCCAGTAGTGCAGCAGCATCATGAATACAGTGCAGTACAGTGCAGTCACTGTAATTAGTCCCGAAAGTCCAGCAAAGTATGATAGTGTAATGTTAATAACAATGTTATGATATTGGCAGCACTCAGTTCAAATATATATCTATATATATATAGATATATATATAGATATACTATATACGATGACAGCCGCCCCCCCCCCTCTCTGAACTCTGTACCACGATGTACATACCTCTATGATAGCCATGTACATTTGACTGTACTTACCGTATATAGTTATATATATATGTATCAACGTACTGTTGATATAACTACATACCCCATGCTCACATCCTGTTGATACTTGTATACTTATACCTGTGTATACATATATACCTATCATTCTGCACATATCTCATATCAGTTATTTTATACCTGTTTTTATACCTAGTAGACTGTTTGTACATCCTATTGAACCACTGTACATTATATATTACCATGCACTTCACTGGAACATGTGCGGTTAGATGCCAACTTATCTGTCGATGTACTGTACATGTGTTGTGCAATGACAACACATTGGAATCGAAACTAGTCGTATATAGGCTACAATATAGAGAGTATAGGATCCTATACAGTAAGAAGAGAGTACAGTAGACGTAGACTAGAGAGTAAAAAGAGAGTGTAGGATACTATGTGTAGAGAGTAGACTTCAATATAGAGGCTACTGTATATAGGCTACTATATAGAGAGAGAGAGAGTATGCTGCAATGGAGAGAGTATAAGCTTACTGTATAGAGAGTAGGCTTTTATATAGAGAGTATAGGATTCATCAACTTCAACTTCAATCTTGTGTGCAATCGACAAAGCGTCTCTCCAATGGATCCAGAAACGGGCCTCGGTGTATATAAGGTGAGGACTGAGGACGGTCGGTGGTCATATCCCTGTGAATAGAGGCTATAGGCCCACAGGTCTTCAGCCTGGACACCCCCCCCCCCCCCAGAAACACGCTTCTCACCGTCAGCTATATACCAGAGACACACGTTGGATGTGTAGGAGAATCTATAGAAGTATCTATAGGCCTCCTCTCTCCTTACTTGGTTCTCTTATATAAGACCCGCAGCCCTCCAACACGCCGATATGATGTAACGTGCGGTTTTTTTAATGGAAACTGGGAAAGTATACAAGCCCTACATTGAAAATAAACCTTAAAAGAGTCTAAGTCTTACAACATAATATAAGTCTAAATAGAATACACATATCATAAATAAATGACACATCGAAATGTAATGCAGCCCGCAAGTCTAAATAAGAATACGTCTAAATAGAATATACTATCTAAATACACTATACATCCAAATAGACTATATATCTATAGTCCAAATTGAATATTCCTCACATACGAACGGCGCTGCGGTTTTAAATGAAGTTATAATACATATGAATGAATTTAATTAATTTAATTTCATTTTAAATCCACCTCTTTTATCACGTTTATCCCACACGTGGCCTAACATGTGCCCACTCGTGGCCTATATATTAGGCCTACCTTTGGCCTAACATGTTGATGGTGAAAGACACAAAAATATTTAAAAAAAAATAAATTACTTTCCAATATGATCGGATCGATATATTAGGCCTGACCTACTTATTAACACGTCATGTCATCAATAATAAACGTGTAGTATGAATGAAATCATCTCGCGCTATAACATTATTTGGTCGGTTTTTTAGTATAGGTTGAGAAGCACATTAACAGATATGGGTTTTAGCCTTCACACACTGTCTATCTATATAGGATTTAAATAAATAACCCGTATCAGGTTCAGTTTCATTTAAAACCCGCCCTACTAAATGAACATAATACCTTAAGTAAAAGTAAAAGTAGTTATAGACAGAATGTAAGTTGGTTTCTACCTGGCTTCTCGACCTGAACTCCTGTGTGTGGGGGCCTCGGCTCTCTGCGTCCAACCAGAGCCAACGTGTTGGACGTCTTAAAGCAGCTGGGTTTATAAAAGAGCTTTAAACCCCCACCGTGACGAGGACCCCACGAGGACCGCCGTGGGATGGGGTTCAGAGGTTCCTCTGGGGTTTGGTGATGGAGAGAGGACCATGCAGGCAGGGGGACGAGTCTGCATGGGGTCACTGATCAAGCCCTAAACTGCTCATCAACCTCATTCGTATCAACGCGTACTACTAATAATAATGATAGCCTTATCAAATCAATCAATCAATAATAATAATAATAATAATAATAATAATGCAATTTAAGCTATTATTATTAGGCGATTTAATTCATTATTATTACTATTGTTATTATTATCATAATTATAATTGTTGGAATTATTATTGTTATAATGGATGTTGCAGACCAAGTAGTAGCCTATAGTAATATAAAGGCTAGAACTAGAAAACTACAAATCGTTTTCAAAATAGTTAGGCTTTCATTATAACCCAACACGTGCGTATAGTCTAGGATACAGGATGTAGGCCTAATGTAGGATATAGGCCTTCTGTACAATGTCATGTGCGAAAAGATACATCAACCAACGTTACGTGACGCAGACTGTACCACAGGCCCGTATACGGAGCCTGTTGTTTTAAAGCCTAAATAAAATACTATTTAATTTAAAAAACAATAGTCAGTTTGGGAATATATCGGGCTGCAACGAACCCATCTCAACGCAATAACAGCCTGTATAATTAATGGACTACATCCTACTACTAAGTAGACATGGACGATCAAACTATAACTGTTTTTATACCTAGTAGTAGTAGTAGTAGTTGTAGTAGTAGCCTAATATTCATGTTTATATCGTTATTAATTCATTGTAGGCCTATTGCAAGGAGGATTATGTTGATAGTTAAAAGTCCCACTTTTTGGGAAACATTAGGATTGCTGAGAGGTCGTCAAGGAGATGTTTTATCTTTCTAAAGGAATTTAGTATCTAATATGTATTTAATATGTATTTAATATCTGCTCCTTCATGAAGTCACAGACCCAAGTGAGTTGACTGAACTGACTTGTTCTTTCCCATATGGGACATTTTTAGTCCTACCCACCACACATGCGGACGACCCTCCGGTTGCCTTTGTGAACTTAACCAGGGCGTTGTTTTCCGGTCCCCACCGTCACCTCTGATTGGTCCAATTCAACCCTGGTGGCCAATGGGTGTTATTCAGTCAACTGTCCATGGTATCCATGGGAACGACCGAGGTGGAGCACAGACTCCATCTCTGGTGGATGTTGATCCTACTGTCCAGGTTTGTGTAATACTGTGTGTGCCTGCCCTAGGGTTGTGTCTGCCCTACAACCTTTATCCTGTCCCCTCTCATATTATCTATTATATAATGTCTCCATTTAAGTACAATAATAGTCATTTCAGCAGTGAAGTCAGCATTTACTGAGTCATAATGAAGCAAATGGAAGTAAAAAGTAAACAGAATCACATGCGTTGTATGTCACATTTTCATATAATCATGAATTATTATTGCCAATTTAGAGCAGAACTGTGTGTGACAGCTGAGAACATTATGTTGGAAACCTGCTCTGCGTGTGTGAGAGAGAGAGAGAGAGAGAGAGAGAGAGAGAGAGAGAGAGAGAGAGAGAGAGAGAGAGAGAGAGAGAGAGAGAGAGAGAGAGAGAGAGAGAGTGTGTGTGTGTGTGTGTGTGTGTGTGCGTGTGTGCATGTGTGCAGAATGTGTGTGTCCACTGCAGTAATGACAACTAGTTAGTTGATACTTTCTTGTATACTTTTTTGTCAACATCACATAACAATACATGTCCTTCTCTTTTCACCTGATGAGAATGTGTACCCCATCCAAATGAACAAGGCCAACACTGATGGCTTCTTAGCCATCAGTCTCAAATCTTCTATAGATTTGTCTGTAATTGTACTTTGAAACCTTATCGCTGGCTGTGAAACCTTATCGCAACCTGAGGGATGCTCCCAAATCTGGTCCGCTGCTGCTTGACTTGACAAAGTTGTGATTGATTTTCCTAGTTGTGCTGAAGTCGTGCACAGTGATGTGCCCTGTGTTGTCTCTAGGCTCTACTCCAGGTGGGCAAGTTTTCTATGTGAGACTACAAAGTATTTTCCAAGCTGGGTTGTGGTAGTACCACGTTTGACCACCAGTGAGGGAAGATCAGTGAGAGCCCTAACAAGTCAACAACTGCAACTCTGCAGCCATTATTTTTCAGTGATTACATTAAAATTCCAGAAAAGGGAATATGACATATTCAGACAAAATGGTCGTGGCTAATTTGCAATTCATATCTTCCCTTAAAATGTTGCATGATAATTATGTAAACTTATACTCATTTCAAGTTCCGGTAAGTAAATGTTTCATGGCTTAACCTGACCCTAGGCCCTGCGGTATCCCACATTCAATTAGTAACAACGATGGCAAACCCTCGAACTGGTGTGACGTGTCCTTCGACTCAGCCAGGTTAAGGCAGGAATGTTGCATTTAATTTAACATCTATACTGCACATACACAATCCAGTTCAGATAATGCTATCACAAAGCTTTGATTTCATATAACATATTTATCTTTGTTTGAGTTGACCTCTGCTGGGGCCAGAGTCACATAGCAGCTGGTTTGACTACAGGTGTTGCTGATTGATTTGGTTGATTGGATCAGACCATGTGGCTTATGGGGGGGCGGGGCTGGGGACAATATACCATTTAGTATATTGTCTCCCTCATGTTTCTTCCTGGGAAGTCCAGTTTTAATTTAATTTACTGTTTGCTGATTAGTTTTATATTCATTCACCGATCGTTTTATTATTCAGACCCTCTTTTCCTTATCCTTATCGTTATTTTTCTGTACCGTTTTTTGTATAATATATATATAATAAAACATTTAAACAGCCTGTGTTGCTCATGTTTGTAAGTTACATATTGTTGCCAATACGGTAATACTGACTGTAAAATACGCATTAATCATTCCCATACAGTCTAAGACTTACGGTAAAATACCATGCCGTCACACAGCAACACTGTGGACCACTATGGAAAAGTCATACGTCTTATATTGTGTATGTACATAAGTGTTAGCATAGTTTATATACCCTGACAGTTAGTGTTTACCTACCTCATACCCCAAATTAAATTAATTGAAAAAAAAAGGTTTTTGAGTTTATTCTTGTTCATATTCTCATATTCTCTCTCTCAAATCCCTACCCTGAGGAATATACATAAAAAAAAAACTATGGAGAGGGGATATTATTATATTATTATATTATTATAACTTCATATAACCTAAGAACCAAACTCTTGTACTACACTTAATGCCATGTGTAACTTTAACAGAAAGACTGGTCGTGTATGAAGAGGAAGGAGTATCTGTGAAAGGTGCTTTATTAATCAACTTTGCTTACTTACTTAAGTACTTTCTTGATTTCTATTCCACACGGTCATTAATTAACACTCACAGTCTGGCTTACTTTTGACCACAAATCTTAAATGTTTGCAAATTAATGTCTTGCTCTGTTTATGTTCCTTAATTGTCAGAACATATTCTAACATCACGGTGGTCATGGCATGATAGTTCTGAATGTACATATCACATGTTGATACTTGAGCCTTGAGAATGACAATAGAGAGAGAGAGATCATCTTGATTCTTTGAGGTCAAGAAGGACCCAATGTGGGGTCCAGATGAACCATCGGTCCTGTGGCTATTAAGCACCCAATCAAACCTCCAGCCAGTGGACACTAAGACACCTTTTTGACCATCCCTCTCTCCTGCCGATGAATGAAGGCTTCCTCCACTGAAGGCTTATTAAAACGGTGGTTCTTTCAGCACACTTAACATGATGTCATCCAAATGGTCTCTCAGATCAATCAGATCAAATCAGACAATTTGCAAGAAATCTTACTCAACCATTTTAAGAAACCAATCAACCAATGAAAGTCTTTAAAAGATCAATAAAAAGATTAATAAAGCATGCAAACTGCCCTGATAGAATAGTTTACACACACACACACACACACACACACACACACACACACACACACACACACACACACACACACACATACACACATACACACATACACACATACACACACACACACACAAACTCATTTGGCAGGCAGTGGTGTGTAATTCCACCCTTTTTGGATGTTTATTTTACAGACTGGAATGTAAGCACAATTTGGACCATTATGTGAACACTTTTGTCTAATTTCCCTCATGGATGCCAACTCAATAAGTAATTTCCCTACACAGAGAATGGCTTAAACATTGTTGGTGTGATACAACTGTATCACTGTATGTAAAGCATCAAGAAGCTGCTCTATTTGGGTTGTGTTATACTAAATCAAATAATGTTAGTATTTATTTATTCATAAGCTTCACTTTAAAGACCATACCTTTTCAGGGTTTCCATTATAGAACATTTTAAGGTGCTGTAGATAAAGTTTAAGAGCTGCGAGAAATGGCCACATCACCCGTCAGCTAGTAGTGAGTGAAAGGTTCTGTGAGAATATGTCTGTTCTAGTTGACCAGTCTGCCTCTGTTTGAGAACATTTCGCTCCTGGCACATTTCTGACCAATCAAGGAATCTCTTCTCTGATTGGTCACATCTTGCCTGTCAATCACAGGTGTGTGAAATGCAACGTCCTCAATGGTGGGTAAACGTAGGAAGCGAGGAGCAGAGAAGGAGGGAAGGGCAGAGAGGGAGGGAGCAGAGTGGGAGGGAGCAGAGAGGGAGAGATGGAGCAGAGAGGGAGGGAAGGGCAGAGAGAGAGAGAGAGAGAGAGAGAGAGAGAGAGAGAGAGAGAGAGAGAGAGAGAGAGAGAGAGAGAGAGAGAGAGAGAGAGAGAGAGAGAGAGCGAGAGAGAGAGAGGGACGGCCGAGGAGAGAGGGAACAGAAGGGGAGGAGAGAGGGTGGGAGGGGCAGAGAGGGAGGGAGGAGAGAGGGCGGAAGAGCAGAGAGAGAGGAGCAGAGAGGTAGGGAGAGAGGAGCAGAGAGGGAGGAAGGAGAGAGAAAGGGAGGAGGAGAGAGGGAGGGAGGGGCGAGAGCGAAAAGGAGGAGCAAAGAGAGAGGGAGGAGAGAGAGATGGAGCAGCAGAGAGGGAGGGAGGGAGCAGAGAGGGAGGGAGGAGAGCGAGAGGGAGGAGCAAAGAGAGAGGGAGGAGAGAGAGATTCTTAGGGAGGGCGGGTGGGAGGGAGGGAAGAGCAGAGAGGGAAATAGGGAGCAGAGAGAAAGCGAGGGAGCGAATGAAAGGACAGATGTTTTTTTGGTTTAGTTCCAACATCTCTTCTTCTCTTTCGCTTCTTGACTCTGGAATCTTACCTTCAGCACCTTTAACTAAATATATAAAATACTGGGATAAAATAATGAACGTGCTGTTTATCTGAATTTGTCATTTAATGTGTATGTAAGTATTTTAGAGGGGCTCTATTTCACTCGTGGATAGATCGCCGGTAGACTGATCCTACATCTGGGTAGACACGCCCACTTGTGAAATCACTACACTCTGACATGGCTCGTAACAGAGTGTAGCGGCTAATCAACATCCCAGTAGTAGTAGTAGTAGCACCATAGGGGCCCTTCAACTATCAGTCCCATGTCATTTAGCTCTGAGAAGTGACCATGTAGCTCTAGCATGGATGATCTTAGTGTCAGTTTCAACATTTAGGAGCAGACTCAGCAGTGATGTTTAAGCATGTGTGTGCTGCGCTGTTACCTTGTCTTGACCCAGGGCCGTGTGTACACCTCCCTCTGTGAGCTCTGGCTGCTGATCCCCGAACATGTGACGTGGGAGACATGGAGGAGACATGGGGGAGACATGGGAGAGACATGGTGGAGACATGGTGGAGACATGGAGGAGACATGGGACCAGAGCTTTACTTTGACCCTTTGTGTCACCTCACTTGCATCCCCCTCTGACTCCTGACCGTGGTTCCTACCACGTCTCACCAATAATAACTAAAGAGGGATCGCAGACTGACTGGAGAGCGTTTGGTCTCGTCTGATGCCCTCTGAGAGGTCTCCGCCAACAGCTTTTCTCTCTGACTGTAATCGTGCCTCCTTGGTGTTTTTTTTTTGCTCACTGTTAAAGAAAGAGCCCACATCAAGAGACACTCGGCTGTATTTTCCTTTTTACTGGGTGTAGCTGACTGGTCGTCACTGAAGTCCATTTCAGAAGAAGCGTCCTCGGTAGAACGCCGGAGGGGAACAGCCGTCCCTTGGCGCCGGCGAGGGGGTCGGAGTAATGTCACTGTATATACAGTGTGTGTCATGACTACAACAAGGCTGTCATTTTATAGGCTCAAGTATATAGTGTATAAATAAATGATATGAATATACAATGGATACCGTAGGCACATTGTAGTGAAGCCATCATATTTTGTGTTTCTGATTGGTCTACCAGCTTGTGTGGATACTGCTGTATCTTGCAGTCTGAGGCTTCCTGAGGTTGGAGGCGGTGTCAGAACGTGTTTAAGAAGAGTTTAGTCTCAGGTCCTCGCTGGGCCCAGAGACTATCATCACACTGTTAGTCTTAACCTAATCTGCAGTGTTCATCTCTCTCTCAAGTGGTGTGTGTGTGTGTGTGGTGTGTGTGTGTGTGTGTGTGTGGTGTGTGTGTGTGTTTGTGTGTGTGTGTGTGTGTGTGTGTGTGTGTGTGTGTGTGTGGTGTGTGTGTGTGTGTGTGTGTGCAGTGGTTGTGTGTGTGTGTGTGTTGTGTGTGTGTGTGTGTGTGTGTGTGGGTGTGTGGTGTGTGTGTGTGTGTGTGTGTGTGGTGTGTGTGTGTGTGTGTGGTATGTGTATGTGTATGTGTGTGTGTCTGTCTGTGTGCATGTGTGTGTGTGTCTGAGTGTCTGTGTGTGCATGCATATGTATATGTGTGTCTGCACACATATACAATTATACATGTACAATCATACTGGTGTGTGTGTGTGTGTGTGTGTGTGTGTGTGTGTGTGTGTGTGTGTGTGTGTGTGTGTGTGTGTGTGTGTGTGTGTGTGTGTGTGTGTGTGTGTGTGTGTGTGTGTGTGTATGTGTGTCTGTATCTGTGTGTGCATGCATGCATATGTGTGTGTCTGTGTGTGCATGCATGTGCACTTATATTGGTGTGTGTGTGTGTGTGTGTGTGTGTGTGTGTGTGTGTGTGTGTGTGTGTGTGTGTGTGTGTGTGTGTGTGTGTGTGTGTGTGTGTGTGTGTGTGTGTGTGTGTGTGTGTGTGTGTGTACATATTCATCATAAAGTCATCTTAAATACATTGTGTTTGACGTTGAAAAGATTTACAGCCCACTGTTCTGATGACCCCAAACTATTATTACATTGTCTTACATGTTATTATATTATTAGAATGATGGTTATGATTGTTATAATTATCATTATGATTATTTTAAAAGGTCTTCTTCTTATTAGTATTAGTATTATTATTATTATTGGTATAATTATTCTAATTCTAATTATTATAATAATAATAATAATAATAATAATATTATTATTATTATTATTATTATTATTATTATTATATTCAAGTTGTCAAGTGATTGATTTGGTATGTATTCAGTGTAGTATCTAATCTCTCAGCAACAAATGATAATTTGCAGGAATACATTTTAGTATGTGGCCTTTCTATTTCAAATATTTAATGAAGAAGAGTTATAAAGAAAACCTATTCATCAAGTTCACATTCCGAGCCACTTAGCTGCTCTCAACTTACTGACTCAACATTCTTACAACATACTCAACATACCACTTTTATACCACTTTTATTTCTAGTGTATGAAAAAGCACCTCTCCGTTATTAACAGTTAGTAAGTGTGACATCTAGTGGTCGGTTGTGGTATAACATGCGGGTGATTCTCCTGGTACTATTTCTACTACTACTATCAGAGTCACCACCAGTGTACTAATGAGTTCACTCCCTCACTCAGCGGCCACTCAGAGCTCACGTTTCTACGTGTCTAAAAGTGTTCTGTGTTGACCTTCTGCTCACATCATGTGTATGTCTATTGATATATAGACCGATAGACAGAGAGAGAGATCAGTACGGTCCCTGGGAAACGGGGCCTTCATGAAGAGGTTCTAATGTAGAGAGATCAGGGGCGTCGAGTGTGCCAGTGTGCGGTTTGTGTCCAGTAGGGGGCGTCGGGCCCGCCTCTTACTGACCGGGGTGTCGGGTTCGAGCCTGCAACGAAAGTAGGCCACGGCGCGCGCACACACAAATGAACACACTCACACTTACACACACTTACCACACACACACACCACACACACACACACACACACACCACACACACACACACACACACACACACACACACACACACACACACACCACACACACACACACACACAAATGAACACGTATTCTCACACTCTCTCTCTCTCTCTCACACACGCACGCACACACACACACACACACACACACACACACACACACACGAATTGGCAGTGCATGCAGGGCCGTTATGATTTTACTATAGGAGAAGCCCTGCAGACAGACGTATCTCGTGAAAATATGTATCAATGATTAATTGATTCATGGTCAACAAGTTTCGTTTTAAGACCTCAGGTCGCAGATCAAGCGAGCAGATGCCCTGAACAATGATCCGCTGTTCTGCGTGCTATATTAAATGTTTGTCTTGTGGGGACAATTGAACAGCCTATACTAAATATAAATATATACCTGCATGCGTTGGCCTCTCGTTGTTGTCCCAATCAACACCTCGGGGGGCCAGAACCCGATGAGCCTATATACCAACTTAACAGACACTGAACACCTGTAGTGTCTTCTGTCACTTACAATCCTCAAATACCTGAAAGTGCCTTTACCTATACGTATGTTGAATTAGCTCATAGTAAGTCGCTGGGTATACAAAAGCGCGCCTGCTAAATGACTGTAATGTAATGTAATGAAATGAAATGTAATTGAAATGTAATTGACTGAGCTGTCAGCCCGTGACGCTGTGTGAACCGGAGGCCTATATCACAGTGTCATCAAAAATAAGAATAGGCCTAATAAAAATATAACCAGCCGGCCTACAAGTGAGGAACCAGAACAAACATATGAAGCATGCAAGGAGCCACGTGACATGTTGATATGATGTTGATATTTCACATATTATTAATGATATATATATATTATATATATATCATTTTAGGAAAAACTACTGACTTTATTACTTGTTTTTTTTTCTACATTCGGCCTAATGTGTTTACATATTTTTACATATTCTGAATTTTAGCAGTCAATCTAACTTAAATACATTTTTTGATATTTGATATTTTTTGTAGAACAAACCAAAAAATAAACATTTTAGCTTTGAACTTTACTTTAAAATGCGTCTGCTATAAACTCACACTTGAATTAAGACTTTATTCTGTATTTGTGTCCAGACCTCGTCTAAGTCCCTGTTCTCCTAGAGATACATAGCAACACACACACTGATCATTGAACAAAGTTGTGAATAATCTTGGCCTTTTCCCCCCGTCCCGTCACTAGACATTAGTCTCGAGCCACGAGGCCGCCACAGGAGCCTATTGATCAGTCATTGATTGATTGTTTTAGACAAATAGTTTTTATCCGAGAGCGCGAGGTCGAGGAGCTGCTCGGTTAATTGAAGATAACAGAGGAGCCACAATGGGCCGTAATAGAAGGACGGGGTTGTCATTATCGCTGCAGAAAGAAAAGAAAATGAACAAGAAGGGGGGGCTCTCTAATTAGGAGCCGTGGCTCTCGACGCCCCCCCCCCCCTCCACTCCTCACCCTCTCTCTCCCCCCCCCCTTCTGTCGCGGGTGTGGGAGGGAGGCTGTGGCCGGCAGGCGGGCGACAGGCGCCGGTCTCCGGACAAAGGGCTGTCTGCTGCCGGGGAGGCTGCAGGGCCAGTCCCGCTTAACCCCTTCAGCACGTTGTGGAGGGGGGGGGGAGTTTCACTGGTACTACTGTAATACTGTATGTAATACTGTATGTAATACTGTAATACTGTAATACTGTATTACTGTAATAATGTATTACAGTAATACTGCATATGAGAAGTCATACAAGTCCTATACTCCAATCGCATAAAGAGATTCACAATATAAGCATAGCACAGCCTACAATCCGCCCTACCCCGTGGCTGTAGGCCTACTGGCATATCCTTATACTGAAGTCCATTAGAGTCGACCACGGATCATCACATCAACAGTGAAACCGTGAAACTGGCCTGAACTATCGGTCCAGGTTCCACGTATCAGTGGGTGTAACGGATGCGTGTCATGGGGAGAGAGAGAAATGCGTAGAGCAACGCGTTTCCTCGGCCTCCTATAAATACGTTTCTCCTTCTAAAAATACATCAGACTACACAATACTACAGGAAGCAGGGATGGGGGTTCCTGTTGCTGAAGTCTCTGTTTCCCCCAAACCCTCTAAAACACACAATGAACCAACAATATAATAATAATAGTTTATTAATAATAATAATAATAATAATAATAGGATAATTCCAATCAAAATAATAGTATTAATAATAACAATAGTATGAATTATATTATTATTATTATTATTGTTATTATTATTATTATTATTGTTATATTTTCCTATTATATTATGACACACAAAATAAAAAATTGAGTTCATTAAATCTCCTCAGAGATTCTGAAATGTAATTTTTCTGACGATGAACGACTACAAATAGCATTAAATGCATCACCAAACTCCCACCCCAGAACGCTGCTGAAACACAGACGCGCTACTGAACGTGGTTGGTTTCCCTTTTGTTTGGGCCGACAGAGGGCGCTGTTACACCACAGTGTGTCAGTGGGTTGGAGGACGTTTACATGTCAATGTTCATGGTTAATAAAGTCTCTCTTACTTATCCTCATGATGATCAATAGCTTATACTCGTATTGGGGACATTCTTAATTGCCTTCCACAGGTAGGGCCTAGGCCTACTAGCCTACTATTTAACAATAACACAAATAAAGACAATTCAACAGTAGGCTAGTTAACACAATATTTTTATTTAAATTGTGAGACAATCAAAAATAATAATAATAATAATAATAATAATACCCGGACAACCAGCATTAACAAGATACCCTCATTGTTTTAAATAGAGCCTATGGATAGATATGCATTAATGACGCGTCCATTTGAGGTGGGATTGAACCTGAGGTTTTCTCATGTCTCAGACACATGAGACCCGGGTGGTGGACCGGGTCCAAGACACATGGACCGGGTCCCAGGCCCATGCCCGGGTGGTGGGTCATCCAGCCTTCCTCCTCCTCCTCCTCCTCCTCCTCCTCCTCCTCCTCCTCCTCCTCCTCCTCCTCTCCTCTACTGTTGACGTTAGTTTACGCAGACTAAACATGGCGGCTACACGTGTTTCCTTCACGTGTCAACGGCGGGGAAACCAGCGATGCATCAAATTAGGTTCTGAACCAACGAGGGCTGAACAGCTTTCATTTACAGTATACGTTCATGTGAAATGGAAAAAAAAAAAAAAAAGGAACTATTTAAATTCGAAATATATACACGCATAATATACAGCCTTGAATAAATTAATACCAATTGCATATTCTTGTATTCCTATAGTTTATTTACATAATTCATTTTTTTTAATTACATAAATAGATCGGAAACAATTGTCTTGTCAGGAGAAATATGATACGCGTCGTTTCTCCATCACAGAGGCGGGACTACGTGGTCTCCGTCCCTTTTTGAAATACAGACGAGTAGTGATTGAAACGCGTTGGGATGGAGCTCTGAAACCTCCCTCAATACTTCAGGGTGACGCGTCACTCGTCACGTGACACAGAGCGCGTGATGGTAGTATTAGTGGCCTTATACGTCTCCTCTCGTGTGAGACGTCTGTCCAACGGGTTCAACGCAGGTTTGTTTACAGGGTTTCCTATTTTAAAACCGGACCGGACCGGACCGCCGTGTGCTCCATTCAGGTCAGCGTACACACAACTCTCAGGCGCACTTTTGGTTTTCACTTTAACGCCCAAGGTGTCATGGTGGTGGGGGGGGAGGGGGGGAGGGGAGGAAGTGGCGCACCGGGACCCCTCGGGTCGGTGAGTCGGTTCCCACACACGTTAAGAGCCGCCCGTTGAGGAGACACACGGTGCGATGTGCGATGTGCTGTACAAGACAAATGCAACATGTCCATGTAAAAAGTGAAGCGATATCAAACTAGTCCAAGGTGGGGGGGGGGGGTGTCGTCACTTGGGAGAGTCCCTGGACGGGGAGGGTTCCCGCTGGCCCTCCAAGCCGCTGACGAGTCTCTGGATGTTCTGCAGCTCGTTGAGGGAGTCCTTCAGGTGGGCTTTGGGAGAGCCGACCCTCGGGGTCTTGTGGTTGTTGTTGTGGTGGTGCTGCTGCTCGGGCGCGGGGCTGGTCTCCCTGCTGCCCGACTTGGAGGATTCCGAGCCGGGGTTCAGGCTACTGCCACCCGGTAAACTGTTACTGGTGAGGAGGGAGCTGGACGGGATGGACACGGGCAGCTGGTAGGGGTTGAAGCGGAGGCGGGGCCGGGAGCCGGTGAGGAAGGGGTTCCGGGAGAGGGAGCCGGCGGCGCTGCTGGTCGCCGGGAGCGCGGAGGCGGACGCAGCGGCCGCGGCGGCCGCCATGTAGGTGTAGGGGTACGGGAAGAGGCCTCCGAATGTCGGCATGGGGATTCCCTGGAAGAACAACAAGAGAGAACCCAACCTCATTAAAAGATGGGAGAGACGGAGAGATATGCCCCCTCGAGACGTCAGTTATTTGGCACAAACGCTTATAGGCCTAATAAATAAAATATGACATTGTTTAAAAATATGTAACATCTAATTGATTTGATTTATCAAATGTTTTAGATGGGTTTATAAAGGGAAAACAAACCTTATAGTGTAACTAGATGTGGAGGGAAAATGCATGGCTACTAAAAAACGGCAAAAAAGGAATTAAAATATATATATTGTATTATAATGAATGCTTGTTGTTTTGTTTGGTGAATATACCAATGTTTGGAATATGTTTATATGTCAGTTGATATTAGTGTGTGTGTGTGTGTGTGTGTGTGTGTGTGTGTGTGTGTGTGTGTGTGTGGTGTGTGTGTGTGTGTGTGTGTGTGTGTGTGTGTGTGTGTGTGTGTGTGTGTGTGGTGTGTGTGTGTGTGTGTGTGTGTGTGTGTGTGTGTGCGTGCGTGCGTGTCTGTGTGTTTTACTACTACTACTACTACTACTACTGTTACTACCACTACAAGGGCCTATTAATAATACAAATAATACAAAATAAATAATAATTCATAAGTCATTTTTTATGTTCGTTTTTTGTTGTATTTTGTGAGTGAATTATTATCAAATCCTAACAATCAAATGCTGCCATGAGACCCAGAAAGCATCTGAAGCCGCCTTAAATAGTTAATAATAGTTATAAATGTGATTCTAATAGAAACATCTATACAGGGACCACAGGAGGAGCAGGCGGGGCCTCACCTGTGAGGCCAGCATGTGCTGGGACAGGTGGAAGGGGAAGGGGTTGCCGCCTCCGGCCGCCTGCGCCGTCAGCTGAGCCGAGAGGCTGCCGTTGTCCAGGCCTCCGGCCCCGGACACTGAGGCCAGCAGGTGGCCCATGCCCATGGCGGAGAAGGCCCCGGGGCCCATGGCGAACTGACCCGGGTGGAAGAGGAGCGGGGAGCCGGCGCCCAGCGGGTTGAAGAACTGCTGGCCGTGCAGGCCCTGCAGGCCGGACAGCGCCAGGCTCTGGAGGTGTCCGGGGCCGAAGTGGGCCGGGCTCTCGGTCTGCACCATGAGGGGGGAGTAGGCCTCCTTGGTGGGCCCCGTGCCCTCCCTCTCCCTGTCCCTCTCCCTGTCCCTCTCCCTGTCCCGCTCCCTGTCCCGCTCCCTCTCCCTCTCTCCCTCTCTGTCCTTCTTGGAGGCCTCGTCCTTCCTGGCGTGTCTCCCCTCCGCCGGGTCCTTCTCCCGCCCGCTCGGAGCGGACGGTTCCTCCTTCTTGTCCTGGTCCCGGTCCCGGTCCCTCACCCGGTCCTCGCAGCGGGAGCCGAAGGGGGACAGGGGCTCTGGGGCGGGGCTGTGGGGACACGGGTCGTCCTGGAGGTCCTGGTCCGCGTCGCTGTCAGAGCACAGCTTGAGGTCTGGAGGAGGAACACACGCAGTTAGAGAGGAACATATTCACAGATCCCTCATCCGTGGAAACTAGCATTATAGGTTAAAACTACATCTACAGCCACAAGTTCTCCTAAATGTTGTTATTAGAACATTGAGCCACTTTGGGATTTTATTAAATTATTACATTGGTTCCATTTCTGCTCCACATTGAATATGGACACACACACACAAATTAGAGTTGTTAATGTTAGCATTAATTAATTAATGTACTTGTTTAATGTAGAACTTGTAGGCTAATTATTTATAATAATTATCTATGGCGAACACAGAAATATCTGATATATATCATTTAAAAAATAATAATAATTAAATACGTATAGAAATGAACAGTATAATATGTTGCCCCAACAGCAATTATTGAATTAATACAATTATTTATATTCCTATTTTCCTTTATTTTCCAGAGTAGAACCTCAAATTGGAAAAAAAAATAAAAACAACAAAACAATTATAAACAAAAATAATTAGTTAATGAACAATAGGGAGCGTTATTTTGCGTTAGCTGCATGTTGGCGCAATAGATGGCGCTGTTCTCCGACCTTTTGAAGTTATTATTATTATTATTATTATTATTTATCATTATCATTATTATTATCATTATCATTATTATTATTATTATAATTGTTCTAGTGCTATTACATCAACAACAACCAGAATGACCAAAGGGTGGGTCCTGACCTCTGTCGGGCCGGCCGAAACGCAGCGGGCTGGAGGAGGGTCCCAGGGGGGACCGGCCGGGGGTGGGCTCACCGGACGACGCGTCAGAGTCCGCGCCCTCCCGGTCCGTCTTGCACTGATCTTCATACATTCTAAGCGAAGGGAGAGTCAGTTGCTTCCTAAAATTGAAAAATGCCACTTTTTAATGTACGACTTATAAGTGTGTATAAACATGGAGGAACTATACGATAGTATCGAAATGTGTTTTTTCGCACGAATCACACGCCGTTTGAAAAAGCCATTACAGGCCTGGGTGACATCACTGCGTCATCATTTAGTGGTTTACCTTTTCTCCCGCCTGCCGTTCCCCGTGTCTCGGAATCCTTTGGCGAATGGATTATTGTCGATCTTCAACTGTGTAATCTGCGGGATAAATAAAAGGTCATGTTTTAAAATAATGAACCTGCAATGAATCACAGGCCAACCGAGTATAGCCAACGTCGTCACCCTGAGTCATGTACACCACTCGCTTGGCTTAACCCGTGTTGGGCCGTTAGAATCAGTGGGGTCGGGGAGACGTGTTGTTAAATATATCTATTGTTAAACATACATCAAAAAAACACGCGGTATTGTTGGGAAGCCGCAGCTTAATATTGCATTATTAATGCGTAATGATGGCGCGTTATTCTCACTAGCCCCCCGAGAGAAAGTGTGTCACTATAAATATTCCCCTTACGGAGCCCATTACGCTTCTTTGCATTGAAAACGGGGACAGGGCGAACAGATTACTCTATGAATATAAATCTTTAATAAAGCGGTTTGGATCATATCGTCATATTAGACCATCGCAGACCGCATAGCCCCGTCTCTACCGGGCACTACTCGGAGGAGCGTCCCGGTAACGGGGCTCCTCCGTATTCCTCCTCCTCCTCCTCCTCCCCCTCCTCTTCCTCACTTTGCATGCAACTTTTAAAGGAATTTGACAATCGGCCAATGAGGAACCTGCAACCTTATCGCCTGACATTGAGGATCCGTCACGCTTCGACCCACCGGAGACCGAGGAGGACACGCCGTCCTGAGTGGAGTCCTAATCGATTGTGACTCCGCCGTAAACTTTACTGACTACAACAAGACCACCGACCCCCCAATGAGCTTCAGTGGGGAGGGTGGGACAGCAGGGCTACACACACACACACACACACACACACACACACACACACACACACACACACACCACACACACACACACACACACACACACACACACACACACACACACACACGTCAAGACTATAAGATGTCTTATGCACTGACCATCGCATATCGCCGTTGTTTTGGTGTGGAATTGATGTAAAGCATGTGGATGATTACGTGTGTGTCGTATATCTCCTATATATATAGACCACTAAATACAATATACACACATATACTAAAGCAAACGTCAGAAGTGCACAACAACAAGTGATGTAGCCGCCTTGGTCACTCGGGTTTCGGGGGGGTTAGGTGTAGTGGGCCTAGGGGGGATTAGGTGTAGTGGGCCTAGGGGGGGTTAGGTGTAGTGGGCCTACGGGGATAAGGTGTAGTGGGCCTAGGGGGGGGGGGGTTAGGTGTAGTGGGCCTAGGGGGGTAAGGTTTAGTGGGCCTAGGGGGGGGGGGGGGTAAGGTGTAGTGGGCCTAGGGGGGGGGGGGGTTAGGTGTAGTGGGCCTAGGGGGGGAGGTGTAGTGGGCCTGGGGGGGGGGGGTAAGGTGTAGTGGGCCTAGGGGGGGGGGTAAGGTGTAGTGGGCCTAGGGGGGGGGGGGTTAGGTGTAGTGGGCCTAGGGGGGGGGGTTAGGTGTAGTGGGCCTAGGGGGGGGGGGGTAAGGTGTAGTGCCTACCTTGTCGTTCTGATAGGCGGTGACGGCCACAAAGTCGGTCTCGGGGAACACGTAGGTCCTGAAGGTGCTGTAGGGCAGCTTGAGGATGTCGTTGGCCCGCACGATGTGGAAGCGGGGCTGGTATTTGTGCATGGAGTTCAGAATAGTCTGCAGATGAAGAAAAGAAAGAAAGAAAGAAAGGGATATTTATTATTATTATTATTATTATTATTATTAGCCTTATATTTAATGATGATGAATGATTAGACGCTGTAATGTCCAAATTCGAACTTGTAAAACGGGGATACAAGTCTTGACTTGCATGGCCCAAACTAATTCTCTTGTCAATATAGTTGTTGTTTTGGGTGCCAAAGCAGCATTTCTAATCAAAAATGCATTTCACGAAAGTTGATCCATAAGACATAACACACAGGCCTATCGTAATGTCCTGCCCTAGGCCTATACATGCCGGTTGCGAGTCGCATATCACTTGTGACATGGAGGCCTACATCAGACCCCGCTTGTTTACAGCTGGTTTGTCACAGTCGTTTATCATCCCTTCCCGTGGAGCGGATTTCTTCTAGACGGCCTCGGCGCCTACCATGCTGTAAGGCCTACTACTAGAGACGGTGACAATGAGGCACACACTCGATACTTCAAGTGTGTGTGTCTAGGCCTACACACACTCGACGTCCTAACACACAATGCGGGGCTGTGTGGGGTCGCCTCTACAGACAAAACCCCACGTTGTGTTTAGGACTCGACCATCCGAACACAAATAACACAGACCCGTGGTCTGACATGTGCGTCATGGTAACACCGTGGTCTGATATGTGCGTCTTGGTAACACCGTGGTCTGATATGTGCGTCTTGGTAACACCGTGGTCTGATATGTGCGTCTTGGTAACACCGTGGTCTGATATGTGCGTCTTGGTAACACCGTGGTTCGGGTATGTGCGTCTTGGTAACACCGTGGTTCGGGTATGTGCGTCTTGGTAACACCGTGGTCTGTACATGTGCGTCTCTCCTGCAGGACAGGTGTTCACTAGCGCAGACTGACGCGTAAAGCGCACGTCAGAGTCAATATTCCTAGATGAGATGTAAAAGATGTCGGGCAATCTGGCCGCACGTATGAGTTACAGCTAATAATATTAACGAGAGGAAACACAAGTAGAGACAGGGAGTCTATGTCAGCATGCAGTCGCACTGCCAGTGTTGACAAAGTGTCAACAGCCTTCTGCAGAAGCGATCTACATATCCCGGACATAATGTGCTAAAAATGATTGGCAATCCACATAAATCCCCTCATATCCTATCCAACATGCAGGCTTCTGATTAAATCATAAACACCTCCCCGTAAACAGGACCATAATGCCAACAATGGCACGACAGAAGCCTGCTTGTTTAAACCAAAACAATAAAAACATTTTACATTCGCTTTTAATTATTAGAATTATAATCATAATTATAATCATAATCATACTAATAATAATATGAATTATTATTATTAGTGTTATTATTATTATTATTGTTATTTTATCATTATGATTATTATGATTATTATTATAATAATAATAATAATTATTATTATAATTATGTGGTTATTTATTTGTACTTACAAAGCCGTGCTTGTCCGAAATGTTGTTGGTGAGCTTGAGTTTGTGGAAGGCGACCGGCTTGGCCATCCACTGCTCCCCGGTGGCGGGGCTGTCCGGGTGGATGTACATCCTCTTGGGCATCTCCGGGTCGGCCTTGCCCGCCACCATCCAGCGGGAGTTGTGGAACTTGTAGCGGCAGTCGTCCGCCGCCACGATGTCCATCAGCAGAATGTATTTGGCCTTTTTGTCGAGTCCGTTTATGCGGACTTTGAAGGGAGGGAACATTCTCCTGAAGAAGAAAATAAAATACCAAAAAAAAAAATGTAATACAAAAAATATAAGTAACATTAATGAAGCACGCCGATTATAACTCAAATAGAAATAACATTCATGACAAATGACTGTGTTATTCATTGATTTAGGCCCATGTCTAGTTCACTATACGTTGCTTGGTGAGTTGTTTATTATGTGATAGTGGTAGTTGTTTACATGGGCCTGTAACACACATATATAACGCCTATATATGCTCCACACGATAGGCTATTATATTTATTATGAAATCCATGTATTCATGACCGTACACTTGACAGTCTGTTTACTAAACCCAGGAGCTTCACCGTAACACAGCAGAATGAAAAACCACTTCGCCTTACAAACAACAAATATCCGCAAATGATCTTTCACAACGCGTCACTCAAAATAAGCAAAGTAGCCTCTATTGCACGTATTTATTTAGCTCTGAGAGGTTACTGAACACATCGGTACAGTGCGATGGTCCGACTTTTATTGAATAACTGTGATAACATAACAAGCATGACCGGTAACCGTAAGAGCGGTCAAGGCGCCAGGCTGGTGATGGTCAGAGAGTGGTACAGATGAATCATAAAATAGACCACATCCCCTCCAGCACTACAGGGTCGGCTACAACACTACCGTATAGCCTACAAGGACTACAGCCCTACAAGGACTACAGTCCTACAGGACAATAGTACTACAGTACAGACCTACAATACTACAGTACAAACATACAATACTATACAGTATAGCCCAACAAGGACTACAGTCCTACAGGACTACAGACCTACAGTACAGACCTACAATACTACAGTACAAACATACACTACTACAATATAGCCCTACAAGGACTACAGTCCTACAGGACTACAGACCTACAGTACAGACCTACAATACTACAGTACAAACATACACTACTACAGTTTAGGACTACAGTACTACAGTACAGACCCACACCACTGCAGTATAAACATACCATACTACAGTATAAGCGTACAGTACTACACTATACAGGCCCGCGTTGGTTCTTCCAGTCACGCGTCAACATAATAAAGGTATACACAAGAAATAATATCGCACGTAATGGTTTACCTTCCAGATTTGGTAATAACCATCTCGGTGCCCAGTTTGTGAAATTGGTCCCAGAGGTCCTTGGCTTCCAGAGTGACCTTGGGGTCGTCGTCCACCTCTTCCTCGGGCTCCAGCGTCTTCAGGCTGCGGAGGTGAGCGGCCTGGTGGTGGTGGTGGTGGCTGAGCGCGGGGTGCAGCCCAGCCTCCGCCGCCCCGGAGAGCGTGTGGTCCGGCAGCGGCTTGGTCAGCGCCCCGGGGGGCAGGCTGAGCGCCGGGAAGAAGGAGGGCTGCGCGGCCGCTAGGAAAGCGGACATGGGGAAGTCGGTGGGCCGGTGAGCGTGGAAAGGGTGATAAGCCATGGCGGTCCCTGTGAAAACTGGATCTCTCATCGGTGCATCCAAAAACAATCGACGTGAAATAATAACGATGGTGGTGGTGGTATTCCCCCCTCCTAACCCCCCGCTTCCCGGAGCAGAGAGAGCGAGCAGGAGGAGCCGCTTTCACCCGGCGATTCGAGTCGGGCTGTGAAACTGATTTAGAATATAGTCCCAGATAGGAGATACACACACACACACACACACACACACACACAGCGCGTTACCAACAACGCGTTGTTCGGGGAGAGGAGGGTGGGGAGGGGGGGGAAGAAAAAAAGAAGAAGAAGATTCCTCGGATACCTCCACGAAGTCCCTCAATCCTAAAAATGAAAAAAAAAAAGATTTCGAAAAGCGCGAAAAGCTTGGACTCTTTGGACGGACCGAGGGTCCAGTTCTCCGTCTTCCTCCGCCGGTCGCTTTCAGAGGACTGAGCTGCGATCACTCCGGA
>CM050999.1:18691959-18709459 GCA_027704905.1 Muraenolepis orangiensis
ACAGATGTTATTATTATTAATACTATTATTATTATTATTATTATTATTATTATAACCTCCGGCTTATTCTGAAGCCTGCAGGGAGCTCCAGGGGCCCCGATGCCACCGCGGTGTCTGCGTATCGTAGTCCCGCACAGGGGCCCCGAGTCCCGGGTATAGAGCTCCACATAGAGTGGGTTCGTCTCACTGAGAGAGAGTTTTGAATCATAATGATGATTCACAGTTTGAATCATAAGAAGTAAAGCGCCCCGGTAAATAATAATAAACCCCTAAAGTCGATGTTTTGTGCGTCATTTTATTCAGTCTTTAAAGGACTGCTGTTTTAGCCTAAAAACCCCGATGTAATTATCTCTAAAACTATTTATTAAAACGTTTACACTGTTTCAAGACATGAGACTATGAGACTATGTATGTTGCTCAGATCAAACCAATCGGAACTCCTCTGGGCGATGACGTCACAACACTGATTAGCATAAGTAGTGAAGACAGGTTGGAGGAAGACAGGTACAGGTTGGACGAAGACAGGTACAGGTTGGAGAGAAGGGTCCAAGGACCCCCCAGAGACTGAGGACAACACGACTCTACAGTTGTGGAGGATAAAGGGTCTTCGTTCATTCAGTGCTTTTTTGTAGGCCTCTGGCCACTCAAAGGGCTTTAGAATTATTTGTCTCACATTCACCCATTCATACACACATTCATACACATGTATACATTCACACGTTCATACACACACTCATACACACAGTCATACACACAGTCCCACACACACACATTCATTCACACACACACACACACACACACACACACACACACACCACACACACACACACACACACACACACACACACACACACACACACACACACACACACACACACACACACACACACACACACACACACACACATATTCCCACAGACAGAAGGAGGAACCAATTCTGTGATTTTTAAATTCTGTTTTTTCTTAGACACGTCCACACATCAAACTGAAGCTTAAAGGGCCCCTGTTTCCCCACCAGGTGTGAGTGTGATCAGACATTACAAGCTGTTTCAAAGTTGTCATGTGACTACCCTCTAGTGACATCACAAGTGGGAGTGTCCAGCCAGATGTATGATGGATAGATCAGCCTACCGGTTGGTACGCTCCACCGGGTCATCGTACATCTGGGTGAAACACCACATCACTGAATTGGTTCCAGAGTGATACTTGTAATAATAATAATAATAATAATATTAATAAGAATATAAATAATAATATAATCAGTAATATTTGATATTAATATTAATATTTAATATAATATTAATTTAATATTAATATTGTTTCCCTAATCCAAAGAGATCCTGTCATCTGATGAAGCCAGGAGGGCCTGGTCATCTTCTTGGTAACTCTGATAGTCACTTTGACTCAGGGGCTAACTGGCCATCCGGAAAACCAACTCCCGGTGGGCCGCTGGGTCAGTGGTCTGACCAGCTGGGTGACCAATGGGCCTTTTATATGTCACCATAGTTTCACTAGTAGTGGCTGGCCCATTCACTTTGGTCCCTGCGGGTTTGTCACACCCCTTTCCCTTCAGCTGTTGGCTGTCACCTACCTGTCAATCAGACACTGCGTGCGCAGAGAGATGCATGTGGCCGCATAGGCTGTGGACACAAGCTAGGCTAGGCTAGGCAAGTTGCTTGTGTGGCAAAAGGGAGCTACCTAAACACGCTACAAAGCGTCAGGGTGGTGCTGAAAAGCGAATGGAGAAGAAAAAGAAGTGGCTTGAGGCAGATGCTGCACAATTTCTTATTTCTTATTATTACATTAGTGTAAACGTTTTTCGTGCCATATTTTGTGAGAAAAACGAAACTAGAAGAAATTCCAGTATCTGACTAAACAGCACTGCTAGCATGCTCCAAATAGAAATATATTCATTGCATAAGTATTCATTGAGTGTGAAACATAGTATATGTTGCGTGTGCTTATGGTAAGGGCTAAGGTTTTGGTTAGGATTTACTTAAAAAAAGTATTTACCTAAAAAAAGTATAGTCATAAAACACCGGAGACCCACTAAATGATTAGTCCACACCCCCACACAATGGGCAAGCCACACCCACACTCACCCCCCCCCCCCCCCCAACACCATGCAGACCAGAGTCAGGGGTCAGGGGTCAGGGGCCTCCAGAGCAGAGAGCGGGAACAGGGGAGAGCATTGCCCACTCTACTCCACTGTCTCTCCGCTGTCTCCACAACGCCTTCTCTATGGAAATGGGATTTTAGAAACATTATAATGTCCTGTTCATTTTAATGTCAATAAATACCTGCGACCAAATACGAGCACTTGTTGTCTCTGTGGTGTTGTTGACAGATCAAGTGCACGGTCAACATGGTCGGTTCAAGTCCCGCTAATGACGCTCCCCTTGGAAACCGAACAATGGTTTTGAAACAATGTCATTATGTATGTTTAGTGGGTTCAAATGTATGTATTGCATCAATGATCTGTTAAAATCACAAATGCATATAGCCACTGGGCTTGTATGTAACATAGACACTATAATCGTTTTATTGTAGGCTAATTGGTGTTACATGAACTCAAAAACAAAAAAAACAAAAACATGTAAAAAAACAAACAAATAACATCACTTTTTTGATGTGTGTGTTTTATGGGAAGTATATGGTCCAATATGACGTTAAAATGCACACTTTTTGTCAAATAATGTGACATTTTTTCGCTGCCTCCCCATCCCTGCCCTCTGGAGTGTTCAGGTTCCCAGGCTGTTCATTTTGCCCCAGTCCGCCCCTGCTTTGACTTGCACCTTCACAGCCGATGAGGAACACACATCAGGATGCAGATATCCCCAATCAGACGCACTCAGCCCACACTGTCACTACCAATACTTGAACTGATAACAATCATTGATCATCCTGGAGCATCATACGATTCTACAGGAGAAAGCAAATGTTGATCGGAATTCCTGTTTACTAAAAATACATTGGTTAATGAATCAGTGCTTCCTTCTCTCTTCATTTATAATAAACATTAACAATAATGACTTATTTGATATTCATCATTTGGCCTTGACAGAGCTTTGGGTTGAATTTCAACTTCAGACATTTTAATCTTTTGTGAAAAAGTTAGTTAGCCCTACAAGTACAATTGAATGATGTATATCTTGTAAAATATTACCAACTACCAATGTATGAACATTTAATAAACATTGCTAAACAATATATTTTGACATTTGAGTATGGCTTGGTATCATTCAAAGGGCTGATCCATGGGATAGTAAATTATAGTATATTTAATGGTTTGACTGTCTTCCATATCCACTGGAAAGAAGAACTCTCCGTTCTCCTCTGGTTGTTTCGATATATGTCTAAGCGAAAGCAATGGAAGTTGCACACATTTCAAAATCAACTGAAAACGACTCACGACATCATTTAAGATTTCTCGAAATTTATTTGCATGAAAGCAAAGCAGAAAACGATCACAGTATTTTACAAAATAAAACATTTGGGGGTCAACAAGCATGTGTCTCGAGTGAAGGACAGCTGCACGCTGAGCTCTATCCTCCCACAGCTCCGTTGGGTTTCCAAGACATGCAGTGAAAATAGGAGCACGGGGGACCATCTGTTAAGAATCATCTCAACGCATATAAGAATTCATGTGTTTGAATTTTAACCACCTTCGGTATAAAAATAGTCTGGTCGTTATAACCGGCTGGAACCTCAACGCTCCTCAGAGACGTGTTGATCAGAGGGGCCTCAATTCATGGTATTCTCATAAAGACGTTTTATGCTCTATATAGAGAACGGATGACCAGCCATGACACACATCTGAGGGGAGCATGATCAGAACCAATGCATATCAGAATGCTGATCTAGATTACTCTGATCTAAATGACTCTGATATAGATTACTTTGATCTAGTTTACTCTGATTTAGATCCCAACATATAGTGAATCATATAGTGAATCAGTGTCTCTGTTTAAAATGAGACATCAGAACGAAAGCAAAAGGCAAATTCATGTATAATCACGAAGCAGTGAACAAGATTTAACAAGAGAAAAAACACTGGTTAAGATTTCAAGTTGCGATAAAGGAAACTCAAAAATAAAACACACACACACACACACACACACACACACACACACACACACACACACACACACACACACACACACACACACACACACACACACACACACACACACACACACACACACACACACACACCTGTGCTTGTAGAAACACATGTAACGGAGGATGCGACCATCCTTTATGTAATATTGTGCTCCAGTCAGTCAAACATCCAACACTTTCCACAGGCGACACAATGTCTTCCTCCTTGGTTGTTTGGGAGTCGGTCGCTCGGCATGGGGAACAGAAAATGGGTAGAGGGCTGGGGGGGAGGACTTAGGGACCGGAGGGGATAACGGAGGGGAAGGAGGGGGGGGGGGGTGTCCTCAGCCGGCGTCTGGGCCTCTCTACTGGAAGGCGGAGGGGAACAGGCTCAGCGGCTGGTTCTCGTTGGTGGGCAGCTGTGAGCGGTAGCCCTCGAAGACGCGGGGGATGCTGCCGCTGGTGGAGCCGGAGCTGTTGCTGAGCGTCTCGATGCTGCCCTCCCGCTGCAGCTCTGGGGGAGGGAGAGCGGGGGGGAGAGAGAGAGAGAGAGAGAGAGAGAGAGAGAGAGAGAGAGAGAGAGAGAGAGAGAGAGAGAGAGAGAGAGAGAGAGAGAAGCACATTCACATGGAGGGACTCCATTGTGTGTGTGTGTGTGTGTGTGTGTGTGTGTGTGTGTGTGTGTGTGTGTGTGTGTGTGTGGAGGTGTGCTTGTCATAGACCATCGAGGACAATCACAGGTGTCACTCATAACTCGAGTTATGGGTCTATGGGTGCTGCTTTCATGGACCAGGGGACAGGTAGTAGACTACACTTGTAGTCTACTACCTGTCGTGTATTACATACAAGTAACAGAACCAGAATCAGTGTTGTGAGCGACACCTGCGTTTGTGTTTGATGCTGCCTCTGTGAAATGGGTCCATGGAGGAGGTCTTCAACACTGAGGACAGATATTGTCACATTTGGTTGTGGTACATGGCTAACCCAAGCACATCAAACACACATTGTTGTTATCCCTGACATTCAACAGTGTAATATGCGTGAAGGAACATGTGTTATCTGTTAACCGGCTGGTTTGCCAACATGGGTCCACTGCCATGCAAGAACAACATCAGCATCAGCATCTGCCACAGATTGCCGTTGGGACAACAGCTAGCATGAAGTCCATCTCTCTAAAAATACCCAATCAAGATAAAAAACAGATTTCTTCCACCAAAAATGAGTTTGAATATTTTAGTATAGTATAGCATATTATATATATAGTATATATATAGTATATATAGTATAGCATATTGGGACCCCTTCTGTTTTCTCTTTACACTAAATCGCTAGGCTCTGTAATCGCATCTCATGGCTTCTCCTATCACTGCTATGCGGATGACACTCAACTGTTTCTCTCCTTTCCCCCCTCAGAAACCCAAATAGCAACACGCATCTCGAAATGCCTGGCCGACATCAGCAGATGGACAGCCGCCAACCACCTGAAGCTCAACCTTGACAAGACTGAGCTCCTCTTCATACCGGGGAAAGACTGCCCTCAGATGGACCTACTGGTCACCATCGAGAACACCCAAGTCTCCCCCTCAACCACAACAAGAGACCTTGGTGTGGTGGTAGATGACCAGCTGTCCTGCAATGCCAACGTCACCGCGGTGGCCCGATCTTGCAGAATTGCCCTCTACAACATCCGCAGGATCCGGCCCTTCCTCACACGTGAAGCGGCCCAGATCCTGGTCCAAGCGCTCGTCATCACCCGCCTCGACTACTGCAACTCTCTCCTGGCGGGACTCCCCGCCTCTGCAACCAAGCCCCTCCAACGCATCCAGAACGCAGCAGCACGCCTGGTATTCAACCTACCGAAATTCTCCCACGTGACCCCTCTCTTCCGCGAACTCCACTGGCTTCCGGTAAATGCTCGCATCAAATTCAAGATTCTGGTGCTGACCTTTAGGGCAGTCAATGGAACTGCCCCGGCCTACCTCCAGGCGTTGGTCAAACCCTACATCCCAGCCAGAGCGCTCCGCTCAACTTCTGCCAGGCGACTTGTTCGACCTTCACTAAGGTCAACCAAACATCGCTCGTCCAAAACCCAGCTCTTCACGGCTCTGGCCCCACAGTGGTGGAATGAACTCCCGTCTCATGTCAGGACGGCAGAGTCCCTCGCCAGCTTCCGCAAGAGACTCAAGACCCACCTGTTCAGAGTCCACCTGGACTCTCCTTTGTGAAACCCCTAAACTTGCTTAAGTCCTGACATTAATAGCTCTTAGCATGTTGTATATGTTAGCAAGTGTATGTCCTTAATGTTGTTAACACGCTCTTATCACAGCTACTTAAGCAGGTGACCTAGCAGTACGAAATTGTGTTATTCATCTTGTCAATATGAATACTTGTGAACTGCTGTATTTATATGTTTGCGTACCCCAGTGTTATGCTATTGTCTGCTTCAACTAATGTACACCTTGTAAGTCGCTTTGGATAAAAGCGTCTGCCAAATGCCCTAAATGTAAATGTAAATGTAATAGCACATAATATTCCTTCCTAATTTCAGCCATGGGGGCGGCAGTAGCTCAGAGGGTTGTCGGTTCGATCCCCCGGCTCCTCCTACTAGACGAGTAGGACACCCTAACCCTCACTGCTTCTGACCAGCTGGCTGTCTCCTGGCATGGCTGACAACACCATGAATGTGTGTATGAACGAGTGTACGAACTTGTGTATGAATGTGTGTATAAACGTGTGTGTATGAACGTGTGTGACAACACTTACTTAAAGCCCTTTGTTTATATAAATGCAGTCCAATTTACCAATGCACATTAACCATTAAACAAAAGCCATCCATAACACATTGTGATGTATTTCTCCAAGCGAAGGTAGAGGCTAGTGTTGGTGGTGGGAGCCAGCCAGGAAGCACCACAGCTCTCTCTCTGTCTATGGCTGACACGCAGTGTGCCAACCTCCCAGCCGGCCCTCTGTAATTCCCTACACTTCCATGGCACAGCAGCCCTGGCTGGCACACAGCTGACTCAGTAAATCCTGTGTGTGTGTGTGTGTGTGTGTGTGTGTGTGTGTGTGTGTGTGTGTGTGTGTGTGTGTGTGTGGAGGGTTGTTTAAAGAGCAACTAAATACTAAAAATCACGCTACACAGACAGCACCAAACACACATTATGTAATTGCTGTTTCCAATCAGTGCCAGGCAATGTCCCTTGGTCCAAGTGTGTACATACAGTACACACACACACACACACACACACACACACACACACACACACACACACACACACACACACGCACACACACACACACACACACACACACACACACACACACACACACACACACACATACACACACACACACACACACACACAGCACATGTTTGGTCACTTTGTTTATATGACCTTGTTTTTTCTGTAATAATCTTCTCACATTTTGACGTGAAGTAGAAAATGTTGGAATGTTCTATGCATAGTTCTTATATTATCATATGATGGTTCTTCTTTGGGCGGCAGTATAGCTCAGGAGGTGGAGCGGTCGCCTCACAACCGAAAGGTTGCTGGTTTAATCCCCGGCTCGAGGTGTCCTTGAGGAAGACCCTAACTGCTCCCCGGGCGCTGTATAAATAGCTGACCGCTGCTCCTAATACTAGGATGGGTTAAATGCAGAGAAATTATTTCACTGTGCTGTACACTGACAAATTATTATTCTGCTGCACAGAATTTGACAATGATATGAAGTTAGTAAAAGTCTTTACCTGATTACTAGCTATAAGGCATTTTTTACAATTGTAGAGGCAACAATTGACTATCCATTGACTTACGATATTTTGTACTTTAACACGTACATAACAACAAGTACTTCACTTTGAGTATTGAATGGAGAATAGTCTCACAGATGATTGTGCCTCTTCCATCATCTGCTGACTTCTAACCTCTCCTCTTACACACAGGCTGATCTACTAGGATAGATCTACGATGATAGATCTACTATCATAGATCTAGGAGGATAGATCTACTATGATATATCTAAGATGATAGATTTACTATGATAGATCTACGATGATAGATCTACTATGATTGATCTACAATGATAGATCTACTATAAGAGATCTCCTTTGATAGATCTACTGTAAGAGATCTCCTATGATATATCTACTATGATTGATCTACGATGATAGATCTACTATAAGAGATCTCCTATGCTATATCTACTATAAGAGATCTCCTATGATATATCTACTATAAGAGATCTCCTATGATAGATCTACTATGATAGATCTACAGTGATAGATCTACAGTGATCGATTTAGTACCATGTAATAGATGTATTACATTAGATTTACTACAATAGATCTACTACAATAGAGCTACAATGATATATCTACTGTGATATATCTACTATAATAGATCTATGATAGATCTACTATGAAAGATCTACTATGAAAGATCTACAATGAAAGATCTACGGTGATAGATCTACAACGATAGATTTACGATGATAGATCTACGATGATAGATCTATTATGATAGATCTATGATGATAGATCTACGATGATAGATCTACGAGGATAGATCTACTATGAGAGATCTCCTTTGATAGATCTACTATGAGAGATCTCCTATGATAGATCTACGATGATAGATCACCTATGATAGATATACAATGATAGATCACCTATGAAAGATCTACTACGATAGATCTACTATGATAGATCTATGTTGATAGATCTGCTATGATAGATCTATGATGATAGATCTGCTATGATAGCCGTGTTCCTGCCGGCCTCCAGAGTGTTATTGTAGCCACGCTAAGCTGCTGAGCTCCAGAGTAAAGCCCAAAAGGCCTCGTCTAGCACTGCCTAATCCAGCCTCATTGTGTGACACCTAGCAGCCATCCAGGGAGCCCTGACCCCTCACCCCCCCCCCCCCCCCCCGGTCCTCTGGGACCCGGGTCACTGTGTAAGGTAATACGGTTATTTACGGGCTGGGCTTTTTTCCCTTCATTCCCTGTTCCTAGTTCCACCACGGCGAGGAGGGAGCCATAGTGTTTTGGAGCAAGGCCAGGAAAAGCGAGGGAAAAGCACCGTCGTTAACTCAGACGTCACTCGGATTACACAGAAGAAGACAGAGCTCCGGGTTTGGGACGCCGCCGGTCCTTTAAGACCACAGAAGTCATGCTGAGGTGCTCAACCAGCGGTGCCGCTGAGGGCAGCCCAGAGGCCCGCGCTGGAGGAGAGGGCTCTGGCGTCTTACCGCCCGGCCACGTGGGGGTTATGGTTATGGGGATGGAGCAGCAGTAGCCCAGGAGGGAGAGTGGGTTGTCTGGCAACCGGAGGGTTGCTGGTTCCATCCCCCGGCTCCGTCAGGGATACCTCCTCCCAAGTGTGGAGGTATCCCTGAACAAGAAACGCTAACCCTAACTGCTCCTGACCAGCTGGCTTTCTCCTTGCATGGCTGACACCGCCGTTGGTGGATGAAAGCCTCGCACTGAATGTCAGCAAGACTAAGGAGCTCATCGTGGACTTCAGGAGCTACCGGGGCACCCACTCCACCATCAGCCTGGACGGGACACCGGTGGACGTCATCAGCTGTTTCTGTCTCCTAGGGCTACAGATTTCCGCACACCAGTGCCTCTATGCCCTGCGGTGCCTCAGGGAAAGTGGAAAAGGCCAACGGTGGCTAGTGAACTTCTACCGTGGCACCGTAGAGAGCGCCCTGGCGAGTGGCGTCACTGTGTGGTACGGCAACACCACTACACAGGACAAGAAAACCATCCAGAGGGTCGTGAGGACGGCAGAGAGGACCATCGGGTGTGCACCTCCATGTATTGAGGAGATCTTTAGGACCAGATGTCCTGGAAGAAGGCCATGTCCATCATAAAGGACTGCAACCACCCTGGGCACCATCTCTTCTCCTCCCTACCGTCTGGTCGCCGATTACGCAGCATCCGTACGAGGATGCTCAGGAGGAGGTTCAAGGACAGTTTTTATCCACACGCCTACTGAACTGCTAGGAGTGCTGCAACTATCATAACATTTTCATTAACATTACACTGTCATACTTTGCTGGGCTTTCTGGACTCATTACAGTAACTGCACTGTTTTCATAATGCTGCTGCACTACTGGCACTTTTAAATGGTTTAAATGCCTTTTGCACAATATAACACATGTACATATCACCCTTAAATCACTTGATTGTTCTTTTTATGTTCATTCTGTGTATAGTATTTTTATAATATTGTTCTAGAATTTCATACTGTGGGAGGGAATGGGGAGTAAGCATTCCATTGTACTTGCAAATGGCAAATATAATTTTTTAATCTTTAATCTTGAATGTGTGTATGAATGTGTATATGAATGGGTGAACGTGAGGCAATAATTGTAAAGGGCTTTTCGCAAAAAGCGCTATATATATGCATATATATATATGTCTCTTTGCAGGCTTCAACTCTTGTGAAAACGTAATTCTCTTACCATCATCCCGACACACCAAAACAAATATGATGCAGCGACACACACACACACACACACACACACACACACACACACACACACACACACACACACACACACACACACACACACACACACACACACACACACACACACACACACACACACACACACACACACACACACACACACACACACACACACAAACTCATGCCACACTCTCACAGAGAAAATAGCCCCACTCAAAAACAGCCCCACTCAAATACTCTCCAACAAGGACACACTCACACTCCCACACACGCCCTGTCCTCCCTGGGGTAGCCTGTAGCGGTCTAGTAGCGGTCTGGTAGCGGTGGGGCTGCACATGCTATTCTTAGCCAGGGGACGCAGATCAAAGCACACACACAAAGTAGAGAGGTCTCAATCAGCGGTTGTGTGCCAGCTCTCTGGGCCCGTGGCAGCACCCTCGTTTCTCTCCACCCCCCCCCCTTATCACCTTCTCTTCCCCAGTGTCCCGGGGGGAGAGAGCGTTAACCCATAGCGATGCCATACTCACCCAGACTGATTGTTTTTGTGTTTTAACTTGAATCTCACAGTTACCTCCAGGTGGCTTCGATTTGTGCTCTCACGTCACATTCCAAGCCCTGGCTGTCATACGCGCTGGGGTTCGACACACATACGCACGCACGCACACGCCCACGCACACACACACACTCACTCCCTAAGTCACACTCAAGCACACACACACACACGCATGCACACACACACACACACACACACACACACATACACACCCACACACACACGTATTCTCGCATGCTCATGCACACAAACACATGAGCGCACACCCCTGCCAGTCGGCCCTTGACGTGCAAACATAAAGACACACAATCACCAATCACCATTCTGAATCACACTTTCCTGCGCTCTGTCATCGGCAGTTGTAAACATCCTTTTCATGTCCTTCACACACACACACACACACACACACCACACACACACACACACACACACAAAAATGCACTTATGGTGTAATGTAATTACTTATGTAATGTGCCACACATTACCGTCAGTGGACACTGTGATTTCACTGTTCAGGTGTATGGGTGAAAAAGCATCCATAGCAAATCTACGGTACTTGATCTCTTTAACTTCATAGTTTTAGTAGTACATCGGTACAACGGCAAGACACAATATGACCACGCATGCAAATTCAATCTGGGCCTTCTACCTCTGCAACAGTTTGCAAGTGAGGGCATTTTGGAGGAAAAAACGAAGGCTGAAAGCAGGAAGTACAATAGACTGGAAGGTGTTTATTGATGTTGTCAGAACGCAGCGCAGATAATGAAGGGGCTCGGCCACTAGACCTTAACGGGGGGGACGAATATCCTCTTATTGAAGCCAATAAATCACAATATATGTACTAATCCCATGCCACAGCATTACCTGTCGTTAATCTATTTCTGTAAAGTGGCAGACGAAGGGCTTTTATAAAACAAAAGCAAATAAAGACAGATCGGAGACAGAGGACATACTGAACATGGAGCACATGAGTCCAGTTCACACATGGATCCAGTTCACACATGGATCCAGTTCCTCTACTGCATCAGCCAGGATAGGAGGCATGAGAAGGGGCTGTGCCCAGGATAGGAGGCCATGAGAAGGGGCTGTGACCAGGATAGGAGGCATGAGAAGGGGCTGTGACCAAGATAGGAGGCCATGAGAAGGGCTGTGCCAGGATAGGAGCATGAGAAGGGGCTGTGACCAGGATAGGAGGCCATGAGAAGGGGCTGTGACCAGGATAGGAAGCCATGAGAAGTGGCTGTGACCAGGATAGGAGGCCATATGAGAAGGGGCTGTGACCAGGATAGGAGGCCATGAGAAGGGGCTGTGACCAGGATAGGAGGCATGAGAAGGGGCTGTGACCAGGATAGGAAGCATGAGAAGGGGAATGTTGACTGTGCACCACCGTTGGAGCACGAACCCTGAGAGATGTTTCTCATGAGAGCTCATTAAAGCTGATGAAAAATAGCATCCGTAAACAGACGGCGCTTTCACAAAACACTCGTCCAGTTGAGATTATCAGGCAACGCTGACAAATTTCCTTTTCACCTGTCCAGCCATTACCTCATTCGAACATGAATTTGAATATAATTCATGAATATTTAATTATATTTAATTCAATACGTATAATGTATATGTACACTGTGTATTTATAAATTCAGCACCTGTGCTGCATTTGAAACCACCAACAAAAACGTTTAAACAAGAGGCAAAATAAATATATTCAAAATGAATTGCATGACATGCATTTATGTTGTTTCCAGTTAGCAATATAAACCAATAACATTAATTTCCCATATTGTCAAATTTTGCCAAAATTGCTTTTGTTTGACTGTGCTATAATTTGCAGCAGACCCGTGTCTTTACTAGACATGGCAGTGACTCAAGAGGTGACAGTTGTCACGTAACACTTCGACAACACAAAACAGTCGCTATCAAAGTGCTGGTAAAGTGCTCCGTTATTCAAAGTGAAATGGACATATTTTACGGACCGGCGATCACTCAGAATGACGCCCGTGTCCATGTTTCAAAAATGTGTTTGTCCCCAAGAGTATTGCTTTCTAGAAGGGTGTGCTTTCTGTTCTGCAAAGGCGGGCATCCTAATGGTGATGCTGCTGCCCTCATCCTATACCTATACCAGAATCACGGCTCAGCAGAACTATTGAAAATATTCAAAAGACCAACTAGCGTACCAAACGTCACAGTGTTCAGTTCTTAGCTCTGCTGAGCCCTTCACAAAGAAGAGCCCTGCCTATGTAGGCCAGTGACAAATGGGAACGCCTGGAGACATCAGACATCTTACTACGAGGACAAGCTTGGCCCTTCGTCCTACGCCCCCTGCTTCCACCTCAGAGCCACCTCCACTCCTCATCCTTGTACAAAAATCCATGTACATTTACCTTTGAAAAAATACAAACAACAAATACCTCCACATATACACATTTGTTTCTTGGATGTTGCAAATTAAATTTCAGTCCAGTATTCAGGTATTACGATCCATAAGTACATTCTTGTTACCGACAGCCTCAGCCTCTCATTATTAGTGTCTGACAACACCATGGGAAGGATCCCTTCAGAGAAATACAACCTTTTTTCTTTCTATTGTTTGTTATTGCGTCTTACCAAGTCTCACTGAAAGACTGAGTAAGAGTTGAGTTGTTGCGTGAAAGCAAGCGTTTCTTGTGTTGGACTACAGAAAGCGTAGCTTATTGTCATCAAACTCGACTTGATCTCCTCTGCTGTGAGACTTGACTTGGACTCCTCTGCTGTGAGACTTGACTTGGACTCCTCTGCTGTGAGACTTGACTTGGACTCCTCTGCTGTGAGACTTGACTTGGTCTCCTCTGCTTTGAGACTTGACTTGGTCTCCTCTGCTGTGAGACTTGACTTGGTCTCCCCTGCTGTGAGACTTGACTTGGTCTCCTCTGCTTTGAGACTTGACTTGGTCTCCCCTGCTGTGAGACTTGACTTGGACTCCCTGTTGTGAGATTTGACTTGGATGCTGAGCAATGCTGAATGGGTTGAACAAAGGCAAATGGGTTAACTTCAGGCAGGTTTGCGTCTGCATTACGGACTGAATCTTCTGGAATAAACAAGCACTGCTATCGCCCCAAAGGTTTGCAGTGCAGCCGTTTCGCTCCCTCAATACTTTAACTACAGAGGGGATCGTGATTGAGTATAAAATTCACGCCAAAGTGGTGCCTCGATGACAAAGCTGAGCATGACTCCATCCTATGTCCTCTCACCTCCTCCTGCCTAGTAAGAGTCTTCATCATAGAGTCCGGTAAGCAGTGGCGAACCGTGTCTATCACAACTGGACCTTCTGTAGTTACGTTAAGTCTTTTCACGTTAAGCAAAGAAAGATCAAGTCAAAACTCTCAATTTAAATGCACAACAATGCTTAACAAACCCAAGACAGCCATTAACTAATCAGTCAACAAGTGTGTGGAAACTAAATGCAACAACCAGCTCAACGAGACGCAACACTGCGCCAAAACCAGCAAAGACAAATGAGTCTCACTCACCAATGATGTTCACTTAAAGACCAAATCCATTCTCCTGTCCTTCTGGATGAATGTTTCGATAACCTGGTCATAAAGCTGATCACTGCTTTTCAGATCCTAAAGAAGTTGCCTTTCAATAGCTATGGAAGCTAATGCAGTGAGTCGGGATTGTCCTGTTCTGTTCCTCCATCTGTTTTTATAATATTAAAATGTCCTTTCCGCAGATGCATTGGTGACGGGGATCGTTAAAACTTTTTTATAATGTCCATCTTTACACTGAATGGTCGTCTTGAGAAGGGTACTAACAACAATTCTGCAACAACATCATCTTCACCTGTTGCCATTTCGACGTAAAAAACCTACGTAGAAAAAAACCAACGTAGCCCTACGCTAGATCCGAGCCAGTGAACCTTGTAGCGCACTATGGAACTGTGGGGAAATCTGAAAGAATACGCCCATTGGCTACAAATCACTATATGATTGGTTGATCAAATTGTCAATCCAAACATACGCTCTCATTCAGTCTAAGGGCCAAAGCATTCGCAAGTACTTGAAGGCTGAAGGATATTCTTCCCAGCAACCTAGAAAAATATCTGATTGGTTGCATTGTTTTTCCAACACAAAACCACTCAAATGCGTAGTGCATGGACCGAGAAAGACAAAGAAATCAAGGTAACACTGTAGTATAACAGGTAACAACACAGATACCATTCTCATTTATTAATTTTATTTAAATTGTATTACATTTTATTAATACAATTAATTCGATTTTTTTTGTTTTATCTGAGAGTTCCAGGGTCTTCTCTGAATACCTTGAAGGCCCTGACGCTTCACCACTGCCGGTAAGTTCCGGTAAGAGACCTCAGTTCCGTACAGAACACAGACAGATAGACAGATTCAATATAATACAAATGATAATATAATTATAATATAATAATAATAATTATTATTATTATGAATATCAGCAAGTGGAGGGTGAAAGCTTTACGCTGGAAACACCAGAAATTAAGACATGTGTGCAACAATGGATGCATGCACACACCTTAGGAAAACATATTTCAAAAAGAATATTGAGCTTTATTTTTTTCGGAATATGTTTTCAAAGCTACGATTGCAAGGTCCACTATGAGCATTCAATTTCCTTTAATTTTAATTGAAAAATACCAATCATATGATGGATCAAATCTATGTGGGTTGTTGTGCGCCAGACGAGGCTTTGTGTATTTCTGTGTAAGCAGCTGCTCTGCAGACCCTTGAGCAGTCCTCAAGAGCCTTCTGCTGACCTCTCGGCAGCCAAATGGAACACAAACCAATCATCTTCCCAAACTCCTGACGACGTCAAAGAGCCTCTTATCATCTCATGTGTAATGCTCCCAGACATGCAGCTCTCATCTCATCGGCGGGGGGACCGCTGCCAGAAAATTATTATTCCACTTACCGGGACCATGTTTGTCGATTTCATAATTATCCAATTAAATAGCATTGTATGCTATTAATTGCATCATTCGAGTGACATCTTCACAATAGCAACATGAAACAAATTATTTGATTTAATGTGTCCTAATCACAGCGTAGCTTGGATCTCTGAGGCCGGGGCTGTAACGGTCCGGGGCCGTTACAGACCTGGACTGTTACAGACTGAGACCGTTACAGACCTGGACTGTTACAGACTGAGACCGTTACAGGGACATGGTGTGGGAGGCATCAAGTATCAGGAACATTAGTTCAATCCTTATCTTCTCCCATCCCTGTGTCCCACCGACTCTTTCTCCCCCTGGTCTCTGAGCGTGAGGCCTGGTGGATCTGAGCAGAGAGGACGGCTCTCCTGAGCTGCTGGATGTTATAGATGTTATAGAAAACGGTCTTTCTGGCAGTCTGGGCTCCTTCCCCCCTTATGTGTCCCATCACTTATTCATACTGCCATGATTTATTGAAGCAGAACACACACACACACACACACACATAAATACATACACACAGACACGCAACTTTTGTATGTATCAGAATGTGTCTGTATTGTGTGTGTATACATGCAGAATTGCTAGGGTGCGTTAAGTTTGTGTGTGTGTGTGTGTGTGTGTGTGTGTGATTCTGTCTATGCAGATTAGTGTGCATCTATCACACTAGGCGGTGAGGTGAGTGTGTGTGAGTGTGTGTGTGTGTGTGCAAGCAAGCAGACGTTGGCTGCATCCCAATCGCCAAGCTGTGAAATGTTAAATGTATTCATTCATTCACCAAAGTCATACTTGGTGTAAATCTGCTAGCATATTAGACACGCTAGGGGAGACACATTGTGGACAAACACTGTGGCTGAATCTACCATTAAGTAGACACAGAGCAATCGGGTCATGTGAGAGGGCAGCCAGCCTTAGCTTGCTCAAAGGCAGTGGCAGGGACTAAAAGCCCCTTCCCCTAATGTGACGCGGACCGATGCATTCTGGAAGGGGCCCCGGGGCCACCGGGGACCATCCTCCCTCCTGCAGACCATCAGCTTCCTCATGCCAAGGTGTGTTCTAAACCCTCTGGTTCTGAAACCCTCTGGTTCTAAAGCTCTCGTACGGACGACCCAACAGCGTTTGGAATCATGGTTAAAATAAAACAAACTCCTCTCTCTCTCTCTCTCTCTCTCTCTCTCTCTCTCTCTCCTCTCTCTCTCTCTCTCTCTCTCTCTCTCTCTCTCTCTCTCTCTCTCTCTCTCATTCTCTCCTTTACTCTCTCGCCCTCCTTCAGACCCGGTGTGGAGCTCCCTTGAGCGGAGCTGTTAAGTGCAGCCGCCAAAAATGTTCACAAAAAGCCTATTTGTCGTATGCTATGGTCACACACACACACACACACACACACACACACACACACACACACACACACACACACACCACACACACACAC
>CM050999.1:18714459-18719459 GCA_027704905.1 Muraenolepis orangiensis
GCATCCACTGACCCGGCGAGGTGGCGGGGAAGGGTGAAGCTCTCCGGCCAGCTGCCACACACCTCCAGCAGGGTGACGCCACGACACTCGAACGGACCTGAGGGGGAATGTTTGAACGTTACGATCAGGTGGACACACGCCGCTTTTAACGTTACGATGAGGGAGACACACACCACATTGTAAGCAGATAGCGAGGCCGCTCCCACCTGAACCAATCACGAAGCGGATAGCGAGGCCGCTCCCACCTCAACCAATCACAAAGCGGAAAGCGAGGCCGCTCCCACCTCAACCAATCACAAAGCGGATAGCGAGGCCGCTCCCACCTGAACCAATCACAAAGCGGATAGCGAGGCTGCTCCCACCTGAACCAATCACAAAGCGGATAGCGAGGCCGCTCCCACCTCAACCAATCACGAAGCAGATAGAGAGGGCGCTCCCACCTGAACCAATCACAAAGCAGATAGAGAGGGCGCTCCCACCTCAACCAATCACGAAGCAGATAGAGAGGGCGCTCCCACCTGAACAGCACCTGAACACGAAGCGGATAGCGAGGCCGCTCCCACCTCAACCAATCACAAAGCGGAAAGTGAGGCCGCTCCCACCTCAACCAATCACAAAGCGGATAGCGAGGCCGCTCCCACCTCAACCAATCACAAAGCGGATAGCGAGGCCGCTTCCACCTCAACCAATCGCATTGCGTATAGAGAAGTCATTTTGTTCTCTGTTGGTGATTTTAGAGCCAACATTTCTGGAAATGTTCTCTAAAACATAATCCATGAAGTCCAATCTGTTCCCTCAACGCTCACGGGGAAGGATTCCCAAAAATGGGCGGGGACTCGGCGGCGAGGAACCAGGAAGTACAGATAGTCACATGGGTTCCAAAGGGACGTTGCAATCTGCTAGCTTTCTTCTCCCCCATCTGACATGTGTGTGTCGTGAAGGCTGCATGAGGGAACGTTATTTGACAACACACCACACGGTCTACACCACATGAATAATAAGAGTTCCTCTGGATTATTGATTGAAAACGTGTTGATTAATTCATCAGAACAGTTATTGATAGAATTCTGATCTAAAGTGACGTCAAACTAAAGTCAAAAAGACAGTTCTGTTCAATCCCATAGGATCATCAGCTGTTCCACACACACACACACACACACACAAAGAGTAGGACACACACACACACACACACACACATACGCGATAAAACCCTTCCCAATGTAATTCTCATGTCTGTGAAACACAGACCCTGTTCCCTCTTCTTCTTCTTCTCCTTCTTCTCCTTTTCCAATGGTCATCAGTAATTTCTGCAATCACAAAGATCTTTGGAGTCGGAGCCTGAGAGTCTGCAACCTGTTTGTCTGCGCACGCGTGCATGTGTCTGAGTGTGTCTGAGTGTGTGTGTGTGTGTGTGTGTGTGTGTGTGTGTGTGTGTGTGTGTGTGTGTGCCTGAAGCCAGTCAGGTAGGGGCAGCCACTAAAACACTAAACCAGTTGATTCCATTAGTGACTTCTTTGGCCTCCCCTGTGCTGGGAGGTGATAAAGTCTAAATGGGACCATTTAGTGGAGGGACACACAGGACAAGAGGCAGGGGGTCACGGTCCGAAGAACCCGAGGAGGCCAGGGGGGAGGCTCCCAAGGTCAACGGTTGGAGTCACAGAGCTAATTCTTTTTTCTTCTTCTTCTTTTTTTTTTTATAGCTTTCACATGGCCTTAACTTAACATGGGTTAGTCTGCACACACACACACACACACACACACACACACACACACACACACACACACACACACACACACACACACACACACACACACACACACACACACACACACACACACGCCAGGTTGATTACTGATCAACTCCTGAGTTTAGTTTTTGAATGAAAAACAAAACAAAAAATAACACATGAAAAATTTAAGAACATTTGTGAGATTAATTAAATCCATAGTAGATTGTTTGCCATTTGATTCAGTTATTCAGGTTTGCTCTACATGTGTAGTACGCACACTCACTATTAGAGTCCTAAATTAGCTTTTCAATGAATGTAGCTCAACACAGGACAGTGATTATGAAGACACACACACAAATGTGCTCTCTTAGTAGCAGATGACATGAAAGGGAAGAGTTGAGATGGGGACAAAGAGAGGCCGTCTCTTCCAGGGATAATCAGCTTCCAGTACAGAGAGAGACAGAGGGAGAGAGAGAGAGGGAGAGAGAGAGAGAGAGAGAGAGAGAGAGAGAGAGAGAGAGAGAGAGAGAGAGAGAGAGAGAGAGAGAGAGAGAGAGAGAGAGAGAGAGAGAGAGGGAGGTAAAGGTGTGGGCACACAGAGAGAGATAGTGTTTGTGACGAACACCACGGTGCAGAGAGGATAAGGATGAAGGAACAGAGGATGAAGGAACAGAGTAACAGAGGACAGACCAGGAGGTTGTGGAGGAGCGCTGTGGGACTCCTGGACCCTCCTGGTCCCCCCTGATAGGCTGAGTCTTATCAGCAACAAACTACTGCAGTCACAACCTTTCATCTGACAGACTTCACCTTATCAGGGACCCCTCTATTGTCTGCATGTTTGTCTGTGTGTCTTGTGCCCGGGCGTGTGTGTTTGTGTGCATGTGTATGTATGTGTGGGAGTGCGTGCGTGTCTGTGTGTGTGTGTGTGTGTGTGTGTGTGTGTGTGCGTGTGTGTGTGTGAGGGTGCTGGACAGTGTCAACACTGCTGTGGTCTCAGTGACAGGTGCTAATGCCGTAGAGAGAGGCTGCACGGGCCTCCACTGCTCTGCCCTCGTGATAACACTGACCTGACACACACACACACACACAAAATAGCAGGACAGGAGCCACTGATAACTTGCTGCACTTCAGAGAGAGAAGCTGTGTGTGTGTGTGTGTGTGTGTGTGAGGTTGGTTGATTTGTGTTGGCCTGCAGTATCAGCAGGCGTATCTTCAAAGCCATGGCAACCATCTGCAAGGGGGTGTTGGTGCCCCCTCATGTACATGCACGCACACACACACACACACACACACACACACACACACACACACACACACACACACACACACACACACACACACACACAACACACACACACACACACACACACACACACACACACACACACACACACACACACACAGGCTAAAGCCTGACTGATGAAAGAACAGGTCAAGTTGTAAGACGACCAACAGGCTTCTCCTTCCTGTCTCGTCTCAGTCCGCCTGTGTGTCTTCATGGTTTACGCTAGGCTACGCCTTACTGAAATGATGACTCACATTTAGTTCAAACACTTCAGAAATCATGATTGATGATGATTTTATCCCTCGTTCTCAGGGCAGCTACACTTTCTATTGAATCCCCAAATCCATAAATCCCACAGCTATACACCACCAGCGTAGCTTGTAGCTCGTAGCTCGTAGCCTGTAGTTCGTAGCTCGTAGCACGTAGCTCGGACGTAGCTGGCAGATGGATGCCGTCCACCTCCCTCGCCCCGTCCTCCCTCGTTCGTTAACTAATGAATAGGGATAATAATGAACACATTTAGCAGGTATTTCAATGTTTAAACCAGGGCAAAATATTGATATACTAATATATACTAATATTCTTCTAATAATAAAATGGTTGGTAATGTAACAAACACAAACAGAACAGTTAAGTTGTTTTTCTGTCGTCTATAATATCGTCTGCGTGTGTGTTTCTCTTCGGTGTGCATAACTGCAGGATTATTTCATCAAAACTTTGCACAATGTTTAAATCACCTTTTAAGTTACTACTTAAAACAAACTTAAAAAGGAAAAAAAAAAGATTTAGTGGATACAAAAATATTGGCGTTGATTTATCTCTGCAGCGGCTCCCTGTCGTTCAGGGGAAGACACTTTGGATGTTTCTGTATAGATTATTTGATCAGCTATTGGAATATTGACTCTGAAAACTTAGCGATGATCTAGAGCTTGATGTGATGTATACGAGTAGACCTCATCTTTGCTTGATTTTAATAATACAATAGAAAACTCAAGAGTTTGTCGTGACTATTCAAATAGTGTACCATGTTTCAGACAAGAGTGGCTGTGAGTCATTTGGTTACCGCTATATCATTTAAACACACACACACACACACACACACCACACACACACACCCACACCCACACCCACCCACACACACACACACACACACACACACACACACAGCGTCCCCTGAACACTGTGTGCTTTGCTGTTGTTCCAGCTCCAGCATGCCAGTGTTTCCCAGGACTTAGCTCCACATCAGCAACACGCCCGCCTGGCCGTGTCTAATTCAATTGAGCTTTACTGCGGGGCAGAGCGGCGTCCGGCCCTGCTGATCAATCTGTTTTATGAAGATATTAGCGGGGCCTCGGCCGCGAGGGGTGAGGGGTCATACTGGGAAAACACACACCTTCTGTCATGTCAAACAGACTGTAAATCAGCCCCTGGATGGGGCTTCCAGGCTGTGTGTGTGTGTCTGTGTGTGTGTGCGTGTGTGTGTGTGTGTGTGTGTGTGTGTATGTTTTGTATATGCATATGTCAGGGAGAGAAGGAGAGAGGGGATAGAGCAATGGCAGTGTGTGTGTGTATGTGTTTATGTGTGTGTGTGCGTGCATGCGTTCGTTTGTGTGCATGCATGTGTGTGTGCCTGCGCGTGTGTGTGTGTGTGTGTGTGTAGGTGTGGTTGTGTGTATGTGTGTGTTAATGTGTGTAGGTGTGTATGTGTGCCTGCCTGTGTGTGTGAGGCTGTGTGTGTGTGTGTGTGTGTGTGTGTGTGTGTGTGTGTGTGTGTGTGTGTGTGTGTGTGTGTGCGTACATGCCTGTGCTTGTGTGTGAGTGTGTGTGTGTGCGCGTGAGCAGGCACGTGCGCTCTGTTAGCGTGACTATAGAAGCCGTACTGCCCGTATGGAATAATTCATTCGGGCTTCAGTCAAAGAGATAATACTCATACGCAGACACACACAGGTTTCGTTAAACATATTTACACAATTCCCACACAAGCT
>CM050999.1:18731959-18736959 GCA_027704905.1 Muraenolepis orangiensis
TGGCAAAAAAATGTGTGTAAGACCCAATCAAGTTGATGAATTCTTCCTGTAGCAGTGAGAACCCTCAGCTGAACGCTGTCCTCTCATTGGCCAGTTTGAATGCGTCAAATTGTTATCAACTTGCTGGACACCAAAGCACCCTGTTAGTGCCATCGGGTCACCAACACACACACACACACACACACACACACACACACACACACACACACACACACACACACACACACACACACACACACACACACACACACACACACACACACACACACACACACACACACACACACACACACACATACACACACACACACACATATGGCCACATCTAAAATGTCCTATATTAATTTCACCCCACATCCCTCTTCGCTGCCGACCCAACCCTTTCCTGAGTGAGGTCAGCTTGTGATTAGCAATGTATGTGTGTGTGTGTGTGTGTGTGTGTGTGTGTGTGTGTGTGTGTGTGTGTGTGTGTGTGCACCCTGGCAGACAGTAGGCCTGTGAGGCTGGCTCCTGGCGTGGTGCTAGCCAGGGTTAAGGCTCTTATATGGGGGGATAATCCTAGCTCGCCTTGGGGTCTTAACTCACCCCTACAAACACACTCTCACACGCAGGGACAGACAGACATGCAGGGACAGACAGACAGACAGACACAGACACACACACACACACACACACACACACACACACACACACACACACACACACACACACACACACACACACACACACACACACACACACACACACACACACACACACACACACACACACACACACACAGAGGATGTGGTTGTGGTTGAATTAGCCAGAGGTGAGAATGAAGAGAAGCAATCCCTTTCCAAAATAATTATTCATGTATTGATGATGAATAAAACCCCTTTTTGAATGTAAACCCCTTTCCTAAATGAGCACATCCTCATCTGATAGAAACAACTGATCACCCAGAAAAGATACAAGAGCAGAAATACAAAGGGGAAACCGTAACAACCAAAATAAATGACTATTTTAAGGCGGGAGAAGGATTTCAGGAGGATATGGATAATCAGTGGAAACAGTGAGGGGCTTGGAAGAGAAAGTGTTGGATCTGTCCTTGGCGCTCTGTATTTGTGTGTTTTGGAGATGGATAAACCACTCCTGTGTGTGTGTGCGTGTGCGTGTGCATGTGTGTGTGTGTGTGTGTGTGTGTGTGTGTGTGTGTGTAGGGGGGCTTAAGGTGGAGCTGGTGCTGTGTGATTTGACAGATCTGGCGGGGCTGTTATCTGGGCATGGGAAATCAGCCTAAACCTTGTGCTAATGTCTTAGGATGGGGGATGTGTGTGTGTGTGTGTGTGTGTGTGTGTGTGGAGGGGGGTGGTAGTGGAACAGATTAATAAGGAACCGCTCCAAAAAGGCTTTAGCCGGCACCGGTAAGATTCTTAACCCGGATCCACAAGGTCCCGTCTCAGCAACATTCACAAGTGATTATCTCATACTTTTGTATTGTAATTTCTGTTCGAATCTCAGATCTCTCTCTAAGTGACGTAGATCCTCAATGTGGAGCCGTAGGTTTCATTGTATTCAAAATATCCTATCATATGAACACTAACCAATAAGAATCCCCCGATGACCAAATGCGTCCTCATCTACAGCGGCACGCTTCCTATGAACATTCATATTTTTGCTGTTGTTGTTGTTATTTCTGTGGATTGTGTTGCGATGAGCGCATGGGAATACAGCCCACATCAACGGGAGAGCTAAATCACAGATGGTTGGTTCAAACTACTAAGCGGTGACGCTAAAAGTCGGTAGGAAGCAGTCATCGCTTGGTGGCTGTTGTTTGCGTGCCTCCGAGTCTCCATCCCTACTTTAGCGGTCCTCCACTCTTCCCTTAATTCCTCCTCCTCCTCCGGCGAGGAGCTTTTCCTCATCGTGTGGCGACACCACGGATGAGTCTCACTTCTGTAATCTGTTTTCTGTTTGCCGGTTCAAACCCCAGCCTTTTTCCCTTCTATTCTTGGCATTTTAACGCCAGGCCATTACATTTATTCCATTAGCGCTGAAATTATGTCTTCTCGCTCTTTCCTCTCTCTCTCTCTCTCCCTTCCCTCTCCATCACTCCTCTCTCTCTCTCCTCTCTCTCTCTCCCCTCTCCATCACTCCTCTCTCTCTCCCTCTCTCTCTCTCTCTCTCTCTCTCTCTCTCTCTCTCTCTCTCTCTCTCTCTCTCTCTCTCTCTCTCTCTCTCTCTCTCTCTCTCTCTCTCTCTCTCTCTCTCTCTCTCTCTCTCTCTCTCTCTCTCTCTCTCCCCTAGTGTTTCCATCCTGGAGACATAAAGCTTTTTGATGTGGCCTGTGTTGTTTTAGTCTCCCCCTCACGTGAGATCAAAGCCGGGGTCGGTCAGTGGGGGACCCCCGGTGTAAACTAAGAGTAGAGAGACCCTAAATCTTCTGCTGTGTTTTGGGTGAAACAGGCACAGAGCACTGAGACAGCAGAGCAGGGGAACTCACACCCCTCCTGACCCACCATCCCACCAACACAGCAGACAGAAGCCTGAAGCCTAAAAGAGCAACACAGAGGTCATGGTACCAGCCAGCCTCCAGCCTTTAGGGCAGCCGGGCACGCGGCCGACCCTGACCCAGACCACAGGAGTTCTGCAGACAAATCAGTTTTATACTCCACGTGGTTTTTGGGTTTGGGGCAAAAAACAGGAAATCCGAAATCCGGCCGCGGAAATAAATCCAAACAAATCCCAGCGGCCTTGTACCTAGCCTTCTGACCAATCACACGACGACACTCACACGCGGCGACTTACAAAATCGCAGAGGTGCAAAAAGTGGCGAAAAATAGGTTTTTACCGTGGAACGGAATGTTTGCCAGTTTCCTCCACAGTCACATGGTTGTGTTCTTACAACCTCACCGAACGTCCCCCCCCCCCGGAGCATCCTGTTGTCGGGACGACTGAGGAGGAGGAGGAGGAGGAGGAGGAGGAGGAGGAGGAGGAGGAGGAGGAGGAGGAGGAGGAGGAGGACTAGAGTTCAACGTCTCAAGATGTCCTCCCAGCGGGGTGTCGGGTGGACCCAGTCGATAAGTCCGCTGCCACTTAGAGACCAGACAGAGACAGTGTATTGTGAAGGGTCTGTCACGTAGCTGACAGCCACGGTGGGGTAAACACATATAGGGCTGGTTTGCAGTGGTGCACTGCACACACACGTGCACACGCACACACACACACACACACACACACACAAACACACGCATGTAAAAGCATCAGCTGGGCCCCAGCTTAGGGAGGTGTAATGTTTCAGTAATGTAATGGAGTTTGATCGGGGGTCCAGTGTCCCATGAAGCTGGTGTTTTATTAGCACAAAGAGCACTCTGGGGGTCTCTGGTTCACGCCAACCGGGCCCTCACTGTGCCTGGAACACACACACAACACACACACACACACACACACACACACACACACACACACAACACACACACTTGTCTGTACAGTCCAATAACCACATCTCTGTTCTCCGGGAGCAAAGTGATACACTTCCAATTTGTTGTTGTTGGGGTGTGTGTGTGTGTGCATGCGTGTGCATGTGCATGTGTGTGTGTGTGTGTGTGTGTGTGTGTGTGGGTGTGGGTGTGTGGGTGTGTGCAGTAGACAGTGGGGGGACTGACAGGTGCATTAAGTAGTGACAGCGGCGCCTTCCTTCTATCAGTTGGACCGAAGGTGACTCCATACACACACACACGTACACACACACACGTACACACACACACACACGCACACGCACACGCACACACACACACACACACGCACACGCACGCGCACGCACGCACGTACACACAGGAACACATGCACACACACGCACACATCGCGTTAACATCAGTTTCTAGGATCTTCTACACTTCTAGCGGCCGCCTGGCCACAACAACTTCATTACTTTGAAATCGCCGCGATACTTGTCTTACAACCGAATAAAATGTCAAATAAAGTTGTCCATGAAGGGTTCACTCTAGAATCTGAATTTAAACGCCTTTGTAAAAGTACAACGGAAATGATCACGCAATCCAGACACTCAACTCACTTACAAACAAATACATAATAAACAGGTTAGAAAAATTGCCATAAAAAAGATGGTATACATAATTGTATGCATACATATTGCGGTGGCCCTAAAAACAGTAGTGCAAATTACCAATGTATATCCATACAAAGTGGAGTAGGATGAACATGTAACTAGGTAACGTAGTATTAATACAGTATTGTGGTAACACAGTTTAACAGGGCAGTCCAGTAACAGTCCAACAGTACAGTTGTGTCAGTGTCACTCAGTGTCAGTGTTGGACAGTGTTCAGTTCTCGTATAGGAACTGCTCTTTAGTCTGTTTTAGTCTGCGCACCCCGTAGCGCTGGGGGAGACACAAACCCGATCAGACTGCCCCATCTTCTGCTTTTCGTTCTATAAAGGGGAACGTCGTTTTGTGGCGTGTTTTCATAAATTCAATGAACAAACAGTCAATTAGTGTTTCCGGGAGAGAAAAAGAGCAGCCGGCGTGCCGGTGAATCCCATTGATCCTTAATATCCGCCCCCTGATCGCCCTGTGAGCATCACGCCACATTGATTAGGCTGCACCGGGGGTCATATGGCATAAGAAGAAGACATCGGATCCACTTCAGACGGAGGCAGAGGGACGCTTAGTTAGTCGGCAGGGCTCCCCCGACTCGGCACCGAGGAACCCAAAAAGTCAATGTGAAATATGAACAACTCGTAGCTTCTGCTTATTGACGTACAAGATGGAGCAAACACCATCTCACAGGAGTATCAACACATAATGGAGGAGTAGCTGTGTGTGTGCGCGTGTGTGCGCGTGTGCGTGTGTGTGCGTGTGTGTGTGCATGTGTGTGGGTGTGTTTGTGGGGGGGGGGGGGGGGTCAGTCCATATAATGCATGCACGGTGACTGCAGACCAGATCATATTAACACATGTTATTGATGTGGCTTTTAAGAGATATCATATTCATACTCGGA
>CM050999.1:18741959-18756959 GCA_027704905.1 Muraenolepis orangiensis
GTTGGAATCGTTGGGCTGTACCAGCTAAATATATATGAATGATATTCTCCTCTTGTGTTCACATTCATATGCAAAAAAAAGGACCGTTTTGGAATTACATAAAGTATGACATTGAAGCTTATTTGACACTTAAATGACAGCTCACATTTGCGAGTGTTTCACGCTTTGGTGTCTGCCTGCCTGTCTGTATTCATGATGCTGCTGCACTACTGGCACTTTAAATGCTTTTAAAGATTTTTGTAAAAAAAATGGTGTTGTTTTGGAGATGTATACTGCGGGAGGGAATGGGGAGTAAGCATTCATTTTTGTGTTGGGTTTGGGTAGTTGGTTTTGGAGGGTTTGGGTGGTGGGTTTGGGTGGTGGGTTTGAATGAAGTGTTTAGGTGGAGGGTTTGGGTGGTGGGTTTGGGTGGTGGGTTTGGGTGGAGGGTTTGGGTGGTGGGTTTGGGTGGAGGGTTTGGGTGGAGGGTTTGAATGGAGGGTTTGGGTGGAGGGTTTGGGTGGTGGGTTTGGGTGGAGGGTTTGGGTGGAGGATTTGGGTGGAGGGTTTGGGAGGAGGGTTTGGGTGGAGGGTTTGGGTGGAGGATTTGTGTGGAGGGTTTGTGTGGAGGGTTTGGGTGGAGGGTGGAGGGTTTGGGTGGACGATTTGGGTGGAGGGTTTTGGAGGAGGGTTTGGGAGGAGGGTGGAGGGTTTGGGTGGAGGATTTGGGTGGAGGGTTTGTGTGGAGGGTTTGGGAGGAGGGTTTTGGAGGAGGGTTTGGGTGGAGGATTTGGGTGGAGGGTTGGTGGGTGGAGGGTTTGGGTGGAGGATTTGGGGTGGAGGGTTTTGGGTGGAGGATTTGGGTGGGAGGGTTTTGGAGGAGGGTTTGGGAGGAGGGTTTTGGGAGGAGGGTGGAGGGTTTGGGTGGAGGATTTGGGTGGAGGGTTTGTGGAGGTTTGGAGGGTTTGGGAGGAGGGTTTTGGAGGAGGGTTTGGGTGGAGGAGTTTGGGTGGAGGGTGGAGGGTTTGGGTGGAGGATTTGGGTGGAGGGTTTTGGTGGAGGGTTTGGGAGGAGGGTTTTGGGAGGGTGGAGGGTTTGGGTGGAGGATTTGGGTGGAGGGTTTGTGTGGAGGGTTTGGGAGGAGGGTTTTGGAGGAGGGTTTGGGTGGAGGATTTGGGTGGAGGGTGGAGGGTTTGGGTGGAGGATTTGGGTGGAGGGTTTGGGTGGAGGATTTGGGTGGAGGGTTTTGGAGGAGGGTTTGGGTGGAGGGTGGAGGGTTTGGGTGGAGGGTTTGTGGGGTTTGGGAGGGTTGGGCCACCCGCCCGCTCCTCACACAAATCACTCTGTAATTAGTGATACACGGAGACAGTGACAGCTTTACCCCATGAAGTCAGGGCCCAGCAGGTGACCAGGCCATAGTGTGTGTGTGTGTGTGTGTGTTTGTTTGTGTCATGTGTCAAAGTCTTCTTTAGCACCTCGTCACCTTTGACCTTTTAGGGGTTTTCACGCTGAGAATAAGAGCCATTAACATAACGTCGTTGACGCTGCGGCCTGCCTTTCACTTTCTCATGCACACACACACACACACACACACACACACACACACACACACACACACACAGGGGAAAACAATGTTCTAAAGTAGCAGGGCTCAATTTTTACGACTCTCGGACCACTTGTTGCTTGGGGGCATCTGACGTGCTCCTGGGGGCCCTGACCTCAAATACTCAGTTACCAAGCCTTTCACACACACTTCTATCCTCACCAAATGCCTTCCATTAAGAAACCATCAACCGCCAACTGGTTAAAAACTAAATGTCCTTACCCAAATGGATTTGCATGTGGTCTTAAATATCATAACATTATCAATAACATTACACTGTCCTATACTTTGCTATAATGTTGCACAATATAACACATCTACATATCATCAATCAATCACTTTATTGTTCTTTTTGTAAATGTGTTATTTTATTGTGTATAGTATTGTTATATAATTGGGTTCTAGAATGTGATACTGTGGGAGGGAATGGGGAGTAGGCATTCCATTATACTTGTTGCAAATGGCAAATACAAATCTTGAATCTTGAATCTTGAAATAGTTAATTTTTTACCTTTACAAACTCCAAAGTGTTTTTGTAATAAGTCTGTTTGTCAGTACATACCTTCAGTACATAACTCCAAAAGTTATGTACTGAATTGGACAACACTTGGTGGTTAGATTACTTAAGGGCCAAGGAACAGTTAAACATCTATTTTGGATCTTCGGATCCGGATCCTAATCCGGATGGAGGGGACTATTTGGTGCGCTCTACCTCTGGTGGTTTTGGTGTGTGTGTAATCTGTCATCATGACCACTGTTGTTTTATTGCCACCATTGTCCTTTTATTTACTGGTAGTTATTTTCTGTATATCTATATATATATATCTTATGTCCCCTGGTAGAAGGGGCAAGGGGCTCCTTCTCAAGGCTCCTTCTCCTCCCTCTGGGATGGGGGGACTTTTTCATTGCCCTGTGAGAGCCTTTTGGTTCGGGTGGGGAGCGGGTTACATATAGGTCCTGTGAAGGACCTTTAAGACTGGAGCTGTGATAAAACGCTACACAAATAAACTCAACGTGACTTGTGCCACTTTTTTTCTTTTTTTTTTTTAAAGGGACCGACGGGATGTAGATAGATATTGAGAAGTTATGAGCCCAGGCCTCACAGAAGGAACATCCACGTTCTCGGATCTCACCCTGGGACTGTTTCCCTCCAGAGCGGCCAGACCACCGGGTACTGGACCGCCAGTCACCAGTGCTGCTGATTATTATTATGCTGCCTGCGCTCACTGCCAGGGCTAAATTTAAGAGTTCCCATCAAACCCAGAGAAAATAACACTTGGGAATGGCTTGGCCTGTATGTGTGTGAGTGTGTGTGACTCTCTGTGTGAGAGAGAGAGAGACAGAGAGAGAGAGAGAGAGAGAGAAGAGAGAGAGAGAGAGAGTGGGGGGTGCTGTATGTATGTATGTATGTATGTATGTATGCATGTGTGTGTGCGTGTGCGTGTGGGTGTGTGTGTGTGTGTCCATGTATGTGCGTGCGTGTGTGCGTGCGTGCGATTATGTATCTGTGTGTATGTCCATGTATGTGCGTGCATGTGTGTGTGTGTGTTCCGGTGTGTGTGTGTGTGTGTGTGTGTGTGTGTGTATGTGTGTGTCCATGTGTGCGTTTGTATGTGTCTGTGTGTATGTCCATGTATGTGCGTGCATGCGTGCATGTGTGTGTGTGTGTGTGTATGCGTGTATGTGTGTATCCATGTGCGCATTTGTGTGTGTGTGTGTATGTCCATGTGCATATATGTGTGTGTGTGTGTGTGTGTGTGTGTGTGTGTGTGTATATGTCCATGTACGTGCATGCATGTATGTGTGACAATAACAATAATAATAGTAAAAATAGTAATAAATGGACAGAGCCGGACTTCCCATGTCCCCCACCCTGACACCACGTCATGTTTGACCCCCCCGTCCTCCTACTAACCCTCAGTACGGTGACCTCCCCCTTCCCCCTCCCTGTTCTCACCCCCAGTTTGGTGACCCCCCCTGCCCCCCTGTTCTCACTGCGACGCCTCCCTCGAGTGCACGCCAGAACTGTGAGCGGAACTAAAAAGGAACCCAAAAAATAATACTGAAGACATGACAAATGACGAGGCCACAACACCGGGCGGCCAATCAGAGGGCTCCTCGACACTCTGTGTTTACATTGCGCGATTAAAATATCACTGGGAAGCCAGCGATCAATATGCTCCCCTCGCAGAATAAAAGATGGTATGAGGGGGGGAGGGGAGGGAGGGAGGGAGGGAGGGAGGGAGGGAGGGAGGGAGGAGGAGGGAATCACTCACAGCAGGAGGGTGAGGAGAGCGCATGGGAGGGAGAGAGAGAGAGAGAGAGAGAGAGAGAGAGAGAGAGAGAGAGAGAGAGACGAGAGAAGGCAAGAAAAAAGGGAAACCAAAAAAAAAAAAGCGTGAGAGTTTTGACGACAGCTTGTGCCGGGGTCGCTCTGTGTGGTTCCCATGGCCCCTGGTGCTCCGTAGCCCCCGTGACCGCTACCGCTACCAGCTAGCCCGCTACGCTAACGCCGACGCAACATGGCCGACCGGCCACACTAGCAGAGAAGCTCAGAGCCGCCAGGACTATTACAAGGTCTTCGGATCAGGGGGAAACATGTAAAAAAGGTCTTTAGAACAGGGGTGAACATATAAAAAAGGTCTTTAGAACAAGGGGAATATGTACAAAGTTATTTAGAACAGGGGTGAACATATCAAAAGGTATTTAGAACAGGTGGAACATATAAAAAGGTATTTAGAACAGGGGTAACATGCAAAAAGGTCTTTAGAAGAGGGGTGAACACATACAAAGGTCTTTAGAACAGGGATGAACATGTAAAAAGGTCTTTAGAACAGGGGGAACATGTACAAAGGTATTAAGAACAGGGGGAACATGCAAAAAGGTCTTTAGAACAGAGGTGAACATGTACAAAGTTCTTTAGACCCGGGGGGTGAGCGGAGAGAAGTCATTGCAGCTCTGGTGCTTTGGTTGGCTCCCCTCTCAAAAAGGTTCCGCTTATGGTTTCTGTCCAGAGATGCACGGCCATTTTTCACCCCATTAACAGCTATCATTACCGACCCAAACGAGAGGCTGTAATTGGGCCGGCGGGTGGAAAGAGTTGTCAAAACACAATTAAAGTCCACGCTACAGCGGCAGAGAACAGAGAGCGGGGGGGGGGGGGCGGGGGGTGAAGCCGGACGACCAGAACATAATTGCGCCGGTTTTCCCTTGCCCGAAAATAGGGAAAGAAAAACACGAAAACCGTTATTTTACGCTGGAAGGTTCTGGAAGGGGGGGGTGGGGGGGTGGGGGGGGGGGAATGCTGTGGACGGGGTGACCCGACGCGAGGGCTACCGAAAGCATAACAAATAACCACTCTGCGTGTCAGGGATGAAGAATGGACACGTTCAAAGTCAGGGCCCTAGAATCAAAAAGGCCTCGTCCGCTGAGCTGAGCCAACGGCTTTGATTTCAAAATAACCACCACCCCCCCCAACACAAAAAAAAGTGACCACAGCGTTTGCTACAGAGAGAAAAAGTGACCATACAGGGGGGGACCATACCATATACGACCTGTAAACTGTAGGCTGTAAGCTACTGTCAAGTGAAAGACCCATAAAAACGTCGCAACGGAGGCTGTGCACCCAGGAGTCTCTCCCTTGCACCCTGACATTTTGAACCCCAGCTTAAATGTTAGGAGGAACAAAGCGATGGCTGTGGTTGTCGTCGTGAGTTTATAGGCGGGATTCAGTGTTGTTTAAAGGGCAGCCTTCTAGAGCACCCATCACTTTGTAGTGTAACACATGTAGCATTAACACCGTAGCTAACGTGCTAAACCTCCAAAATCCTCCCCTTGACCAGACTTTAGAGCTATTATTACAGACCCCAGAGTTAAACCGTACCCACAGGATACCTATATATATATATATATATATACATATATATACTGTATATCAAATGATGAAGCAACATGGGCTTGCATGGGTCAGGGCAGAGAAATAGGGCATGTGGCATGTTGGTCTATCTCCGTCTGAATGTGTGTGTGTGTCTTTATGTGTGTGTATGTTTGTGTATATGTTTGTGTATGTGTCTTTATGTGTCTGTGTGTGTATTTATGTGTGTGTGTGTGTGTGTCCCTTTTTGTATGTATGTGTGTATGTTTGTGTGTGTATGTGTGTGTGTGTGTGTGTATGTATCTGAACGTAAGAGTGTGTGTGTATGTGTGTGTGTGTGTGTGTGTGTGTGTGTGTGTGTGTGTGTGAGAATGTGTGTGTAAGGGCCTGTGTGTCTCTAGGTGTGTGTGTGTGTGTATGGGCCTGTGTGTCTGTAGGTGTGTGTCTGTATGTGTGTATGTGTATTATGAATCACAGTCTACAGACAGGTGTTTATAGTGTAGCTTAGCTATCTGTCTCCATTACACTACTGGCCTGAACCTGAGTCCATTATCTACTTGGGCCTGAACTAAACAAAGTTGTGCTTGCATGTTCATAGATACACACACACACACAGGCCACACAGACACACACACACACAAAGGCCACACACACACACACACTGTACACACACACACACACATTAAACAGAAAACACCTCAGTGTTAGATATCCTTTGGTCTGGTCTTATGGAGGGTGTGTGTGAAGGGACTTCTTAATCCAACACAGTGGAGTAAACCTTCCATGTGTTTGAGCAGCCCTAACGTCAGACTGTGCTGAGATAAGGCTGAGATAATGAATACATCCTCTTGCTCACAGGGTCTGAGTCATAATGCGGTGTGTGATCAGGGCCCAGTTTCATCTGGTCCATGTCCTTATCGGTCCTTATAACAACAACAACAGGGCCATGACAGGGGCCTGGTTTGGCACTCCGGAGCTCTGAATAAGTTCAGACGGTTCTTCTCCACCGTGGAACCGGACGGCACTGTACCCATACCGCCTTTATGGGTCTGGACTGTGAGGTACTGAGCTTCCAGGCGTATGGGTTTTAACGGGTGGAGCTAGCGATAACGCAGACCTCTGTCACTTCAGTAAGAGTTCAGTAAAAGTCCCGCTGACCATTTCTACTCGTCCTTACAAGGCCCAAATTGCTATTGGTTGTCTGACGTAGATACAGACAACATAGACACAGACATAGATACAGGGGACATAGACACGGATGAAGATACAGACGTAGATACAGACGGGGTAAGCACAAACAAGCAGACAGGTCATCAACAATATTAGCAATCTAACAGAGTCAAGTCCCGTTGTTCCACCATCATGTTCATCAGGGTTCCATCACATCTCACTCGACGGAACAACGAAAGTTCACCTTGCATACGCGTGTGGTGTGTGTGTGTGTTTGTGTGTGCCGGGAACTTTATGAGCAGACATCTGTGAGCAGGCGGGTGTGTGGTTGTGTAAACACCGTGGTAACCCCCCGCCCCCCCCTGTTAGTTCCCCCCACGGCCTCGACTAATAAAGGTCTGTCTCCTCCGGACCGGGCCGGGGTGAAGCGGTGAGACCGGTGGCTGTCTCCCACAGCCCTGCACTCGTTTATTGGAGATGAGAAGTAAGACGGGGCTCATGACTCAGAGAGAGAGAGAGAGGCATTAATGAAACAGGGGGCCGTCTGGGGGTCGCTTTCAAGCCATCATGAGCACCACGGGGCCAATAGTTAGTTAGGTTTACAAGGAGGACAGTAGGAGGAACCACCGTTTTAATCCCTTATCACACTAAATTAAATTACATTCACCACAGCATGGCACGGCCTCATACCCTTTACTCGTGGACAGGACAGAAGGGACAGAAGGGAAGACTGAGTTTAACTTTTAGAGCAGGTCAGAGCCGTCCTCAGTGGGAAAGATGGAGGCAGCGCGGACCGCCAGTCTGTCCGGAGGAGTGGTGCGATAGGGAAGCCGAGGGGTCGAGGGAGAGGGCAGCACCCTGGCAGGACATTAGGGAGTCAGTTTTCCCAAGCCCCCGAGGCGCTCTCCCTCTCTCTCCCGTCGTCTCCCTCCATCGTAACCTCTCCCCGCTGGTCGAGCCGTTGGCCTTCCTAAGGGGGGACTTCTGGTGTGAGTTTCTCAGGGCTGTGCCCAGCTCTCTGTCTCTCACTCTTTCTCCATTTCCTTTCTTGACAAATGACCCAGAGTTCGGGCCACTGGCTTCTTTATCTGTCCTTTCCCAGGGCTGTGGGACTCTCTCTCGCTCTTTTTCTCACCCTCTCTCTTCGGCTCGGTCCCGCAAAAACACCGGAATCGAACCCGAGGAACAGCGCCATCTGTGGTCAAAGAACGAACCATGTGACAGACCCTAGCACTAACTAACATGCGTGTGAGTGGTTAAGGACTCAACAGTGTCATTGTCATATGTGTCAGTTACTTTAGCAATATTAGTCAATATATTGATGAATTGATTATGACAATGCCAGCAGGGGGAAAATAACAAGACATGTTGATGTGAATATTGAAATATATATTCGAAAGACTAGCTATAGTAGCTATAGTTATGGTGAGGAGTTACAGACGCAGGGCGCGGCTGCTGGGTGAAACCTGATTCAGGTTGAATCCATATACATGTGACCCGCCGTGTCCCTCCATCCTGGAGCGGTACCGCTAGAATCATGCAGCACTGTCATCATGACACATCATATTCACATCACATAATACCTCATTTGAATGAAGTATTCAAAACCTATGCTGAAACCCTTGTTTCAGCGCCTTGTGGACGGACACCAGGTCATGTGACTTCTGTTACCTTCTGTTACTTCTCGGCGTGAACCAAAGCGTCTGCAGGATCAGATGAGTTATATAGGTGACCACAGCGGCACTGTGGTGTGTGTGTGCAAATGCGTATAAAGAACACAGGACATGTTCTCCAAAACGGCCATCCGATGTATTTTCATGTTAAAGACAGCAGCAACATGAACTACGACACGCCGTGGGGACACAAGACCACAGAGGACAGAGGACAAAGGACAGAGGAGCGCCACCCTCTGCAGACAGACAGACAGACAGACAGACAGACAGACAGACAGACAGACAGACAGACAGACAGAACGAAGGCATCAGGGAGGAGGGAGGAAGCAGAGGGAAGACTCAGGGGTCAAGGTGGGGGAGGGTGTGGGAGAGCGGGGGGAGAGGTGGGGGGGGAGAACCAGTGGCACGGTGCTGAAAAGCTACGTTCCCAGGCCTGCCAGTGTTTACTGTGGCTATTTCAAGCAGTAGCAATTTTTACCCCCCTTAAGCCCTCCTCCCTCCCCCCCCCCCCCCCCCTGTCTGCCTCCCCCTCACCTCCTCTCCCATCGTATCCCCCCCCCCCCCCCACTGAGTCCCCAGGGGGTTGTGTGAACGGGGGAAGAAGACGGGGGAGCAGGGTGAGAAGATAAATGATGGAGGAGTGGAGAGGGAGAGACAGAGAGAGAGAGAGGCAGACAGAAGTGAGAGAGAGAGAGAGAGAGAGAGAGAGAGAGGGGGGGGGAGACGCGGGGAAGGGGAGTGACATCACACTGAGTCATCATATTCCAGTCTGACCCACTGTGTGTGTGTGTGTGTGTGTGTGTGTGTGTGCGTCTGTGTGTGTGTGTGTGTGTGTGTGTGTGTGTGTGTGTGTGTGTGTGTGTGTGTGTGTGTGTGTGTGTGTGTGTGCGTCTGTGTGTGTGCGTCTGTGTGTGTGTGTGTGTGTGCGTCTGTGTGTGTGTGTGTGTGTGTTTGTGTTAGCATGTGTGCGTCTGTGTGTGTGTGTGTGTGTCTGTGTGGTCATTCAGTGTCAACACTGTGGGTGGGAGGGCTCCTCACATCTGAACATTCCAGCGTTAATTATGCATGTGTGTATTTCCTGTTATATATATATATATATATTATATATATATATATATAGTATATTATATACTATATATATATATATACACATATATATATATATATATATATATATAAATAATGCACAACTACACCGGTATGAGTAAACGCTTCCCTCATCCATGTCCTATAAGTATATCAAAGTGTGTAACTCCCACACAGACATGCTTGTATCTTGCTGGTGTGCAGCCTGTGTTACGGAGCTGCTATCCGGATCTCCCCCCTGCAGGAGACCAGCAAACTGCTCCAGTCTCAACACTCAGGAGACCCAGAGAGCAACCCCACTGTGCTCCTTCTTCTCCCTCCTCTTTCATCTCTCCTCTCCTCTCCTCCTCTCCTCTCCGCTTCCTGTCTGTCTAATATCTGTGTGGCCGAGGGTTTGGCCGCCATCAGTAACACACACCATAAACAAAACCAAACTAATACGCTGTAATTGCAAAGCCCAAAACTGCAAGACATTAAAAAGGACCATGTTTCATCCTGACTTCACACACGCAAAGCGCGCGCACACACACACGCACAGACACACAGACACGCAGACAGACAGACACGTGCACGCACAGACACACAGGCATGCACACACACGCACGCACACGCACACACGCACACACACGCACACGCACACACGCACAAACACACCCCCCCTGCCATGATTTACCCTTCCCTCTTAAAGCGGAGGCCAGCCTTGTATCAGTCGTGCCGGAGTGCGGCTGGAGGGACAGATAGGAGAGTCTTTGAAGAGTTCCACGTTGCCTCCGTGATCAAAGTAAGGCCGCAGCCTTTGTGGCTAATTGTGGGGATTATGTATGAGTGGCCTGGAGAGAGCCTGGGACTTCTTTTATGAGGTCAACGCTTGTGAACACAAATATACACATGTTAGGGATGTATCCGTCTGTGTGTGTGTGTGTGTGTGTGTGTGTGTGTGGTGTGTGTGTGTGTGTGTGTGTGTGTGTGTGTGTGTGTGTGTGCGTGCGTGCGTGTGTGTGGACGCTACAAAGTGGTAACATATGCACATAGATTAACACACAGATATACATCGGGTTTGCACGGTCATACGAGAATCTCAGTCGGCGCCTCTGCACAATATGATGAGTGTAACGGCCTCACAGGAGACATGGCAGACAGCGAGAGAGAGAGAGAGAGAGAGAAGAGAGAGAGAGAGAGAGAGAGAGAGAGAGAGAGAGAGAGAGAGAGAGAGAGAGAGAGAGAGAGAGAGAGAGAGAGAGAGAGAGCGAGAGAGAGAGAGAGAGAGACCTGGACGCCGCACGCCTTCCTACACGCAACAAACCTCCATCTCCGTCTGTCTGCATGAAAAAAATACTTACTCTCTTTAAAAGTACTTTCATCACAGCAAGACTTAAGAGTATGGAGCATTCAGGGCCTCACATGGAAAGCAGCAGCAGCCCCAGAGGAAGCAGGACATGCAGAGTACTTGAAAGTAAAATACTGTTGGGCAGCAGTCCAAAGGACATTAAAGAAAAAAAAAAAAAAAGAGAGAGAGAGAGAGAGAGAGAGAGAGAGAGAGAGAGAGAGAGAGAGAGAGAGAGAGGAGAGAGAGAGAGAGAGAGAGAGAGAGAGAGAGAGAGTTAGAGAGAGAGAGAGACAGTTAGAGAGACAGTTAGAGAGACACACAGAGAGAGACAGAGAGAGACAGAGAGTGTGAACGACAGATAGAGAGAGAGAGAGAGTAAGAAAGAGAGAGAAAGAGAGAGAGAGCAAAAGAGAGACAGAAAGAGAAGGAAAGAGAGAGAGAGAGAGAGAGAGAGACACACACACACAAAGAGGACATGTGTGCAGACACACGTATCCTCAGACAGATATATCCTGTGGATGGCGTTTCAAGGCAAGCACCGGCGCTGCCAAACGACATGTCAGTATGAGCTGTAAAGCTGCCAACCATAAAGCCACTTCCCCTCATCAGCCTGCATGTACACATATACACACACACACACACACACACACACGTGTACATACACACACACACACACACACAACAGAATACGGGCGCGATGCTGCGGTCAACTTGGCGTGTTACTCAGAAAGGTCAGGTACAGTTCAGAAAACACACAGAAAACGTTTCTTCCCTCGCGACGCCTCGTCTGTGGACCCACCCTCACGTGGTACAGGGCTGATGGAGCGAAGGGGAGGGGGGAGGGGAGAAGAGAGAGAGAGAGAGAGAGAGAGAGAGAGAGAGAGAGAGAGAGAGAGAGAGAGAGAGAGAGAGAGAGAGAGGAGAGAGAGAGAGAGGGAGAGAGGGAGGGAGAGAGGGAGAGGGTGAGATGCAGAGAGGCAAGGAGAGAGAGGATGAGAGGGAGAACGAGGGAGAGGAGGAGAGAGGGAGTGAGAGAGAGAGAGAGGGTGAGAGGGAGAGAGAGGAAGAGTGGGAGAGGGAGAGAGAAGGAGAGAGGGAGAGAGGGAGGGTGGGGGTGGTACTATGGTCAGGTCCAAGTAATTATCCAAGTGTCCAAAACCTCTTTGAGGCAGTCATGGTGGAGCCAGTCTCTCGCTCATTCTTCTCTCACACTCACACACACACACTACTCTAACTACACACACACACTACTCAAACCACACACACACACACACACACACACACACACACACACACACACACACACACACACACACAATGCTACACAGCAATCTAAACCTGGGGATTTGTCTGGGATAATTCTGTCCGTTCACCCTGAGTGGCATTAGCCCCAACATCTCTAGCTGCACCACTAACAACCACCGGACCACCAGCTGGCCCTTGGCCTCCAGACGGAGGGCTCCCCGAACCACTTGATTTCAGCCACTTGGCTCCGGCAGCCAGCGCCCAGCACCCATCTAATGAGAGGAGAGAAACAACGCCCGGCAAGAGGCTAAGCTGGTCTCCGCGGCGGAGGAGAGGGCTCAGGTATACCACGGCGTGTCAGAGGTTAAGCTGTGTGATTCTTCCCACCAGCAAACAACAAAGTTAATTAAAGTTTGTCTAAGGGGGAGGTGGGGAGGTTGGGGGGGGGGGGGGGTGAGGAGGTGGTCGGTCGAGGAGGAACTCCTTGAGGAGACGCCTGAGGACCTGGTCTGAGGGAGGAGGAGGAGGAGATAGAATGCCGTCGGAGGGAAAGTCCGTCTGAGAGGGACGAGCAGCGACACCATTCACCTCCGACCAAACAGGTTCGGGACAAACAGATAAAGAAGAGAAGAAGAAGAAGAAGAAGAACGAAGCAACAGACAGCAGAGCCTCGTGGAACAGGAAGAAGATCTCTCTGGAGGCACGTAAACAGACAGCAGTCAGGACACAAAGAGAGTGAGAGGGGGAGAGAGAGGGAGAGAGAGAGAGGGAGACAGAGGGAGAGAGAGACAGAGACAGAGACAGAGAGAGAGAGAGAGGGGGAGACAGACGACCAGAAAAGCGAAAGCGAGGAGGACAGCTAGAGGAAGGTAGGAAGGAAGGAGAGAGGTGAGGATGAGACGCATGTCTCCTAGGTCTGTAATGCCTCGGGCAGACCCACATTCCAGGGTCAGTGGATGGACGTCCAGCTGGTTTCATATTCAGCCTCTTCCTCCTCCTCTTCCTCTTCTTATGTTGTTTTGGTGTGTGTGACCGTCACACCACTGAGATGACCCTCAGCCACACAGGAGAAGGAGAAGGAAGAGGAGGAGGAGAAGGAGAAGGAAGGAGGAGCAAGAGGAGGAGAAGAGGAGCAGGAAGAGGAGGAGATTAACAAGAGGAGAAGGAGATGAACAAGAAGAGCACACCGTTTGACTACTGATCTCCATCCATTGTGTAGGAGGGCAAAAATGTGTAATCCCTTAAACACAAACACACACAGACGTGTGTAGACTGACGCGGTTCAGTAACGCAGTTCACACCGTGACTGATAGAATATACTCTTCTATCCTTGCTATGCTTTTGATTTCAAAGAGGTAGGTGGCAGGTGTCCCTTCCTGTCAGGGGCGGTCGACAGGAGGGGACAGCTCGTCCCTCTTGGTTCCCAGCGACTGACCGACTGGTTCCACACGTCAAAACAAGACAGATGACCCCCCCCCCCCCCCCCCCTCCTGTTTCAGCACCTCTGCCCGTCCCACCGAGACACCACGCTCCTCTCCTCTCAATCTTTCTCTCCTTTCCTCCCCCACCCCCTCCTCCATACCCCCCGTGACCCCCGGCCCTCCGTCTGGTCTGTGGAGCGTGACGACGGGGGAGAGGTCTCTGTTGACACACAGGTGGGGGAGATATCTCCTGCACACGTGCAGATCACACACACACACACACCACACACACACACACACACACCACACACCACACACACACACACACACCACACACACACTACACATACACCAGGACACACATAGACACACACAGAGACACACATACACCAGGACACACATAGACACACACAGAGACACACAGGGACACACACACACACACACACATACACATACACCAGGACACACATAGACACACACAGAGACACATACACACATACACCAGGACACACATAGACACACACAGGGACACACACACACACACACACACACACACACACACACACACGGACGGCCTGGGGCCTTACAATACAATACAGGTGCATTAGATGACAGTAGAGGTAATGCACAACAAAAAAAAGATTACCTCGTAAGAAACACACTTCCAAATTACTTACACACACACACACACACACACACACACACACACACACACACACACACACACACACACACACACACACACACACACACACACACACACACACACACACACACACACACCACACACACACAGTGCACCCCGTGTAGGATAGAGCTAACACATTGGTCGAAAGGGTATGCCAGTCTCATACTAGCACACACACACACACACACACACACACACACACACACACACACACACACACACCCAGGGGTCGTGCTCATCCCCTGACCGGCCCGTGACCCGGCCGTCCAGCAGCTGTTGGTCGTTTGATGTCTCACTCTGTGGGTCACATTTCACTTCCCTGCTCGTCAGCCAATGGGAGAGCAGCAAGGGCTTTCCCTCCACTCTCCACTGTTTGGGAGTAGTGTGTGTTCATGTTGTGTTCATGTTGTGTCAAGTCAACTGTCCTTGCTTCATAAATCAAATATCAGTATTGCTTCTTTGCAAATTAATACAGAGATAGTGGGAAGGGCAGGAAGGCACACTCTCTCTCTCTCTCTCTCTCTCTCTCTCTCTCCTCTCTCTCTCTCTCTCTCCTCTCTCTCTCTCTCTCTCTCTCTCTCTCGTCTCTCGTGTGTGTGCTTGTGTGTGTGTGTGTGTGTGTGTGTGTGTGTGTGTGTGTGTGTAGCGTGTGGCGTGGAGCTCTTAGTGCCGTAGCCTCCAGTGTGTGTGGCCACTCAAGACTGAGAAGAAGAGAGAACGCCCACGGCTAAAGGGCACACGCGCATACACACACACACACACACACACACACACACACACACACACACACACACACACAAAACACTGCAGAGTGAAGAGGGCCTCATAAGAATCTTCACCAGGAATTTGAAGAATAAGGAGGTCTCTTCGCCATGCGCGGCTGCTCATCCGTGAGGGCCGGCCATGGAAAAACACACACACACACACACACACA
>CM050999.1:18766959-18769459 GCA_027704905.1 Muraenolepis orangiensis
GGTGTGTTTTATTTATTTAAAATGGCCCAGGAGCAGTGCAGGCTGTCTTAAGGTACTGAGGTCTGTCCCAGGGACGGCTCTGTGATGGGTAGTGACCAGACCGGGGATGGGTTGATGTCAGAGGCGGGTGGTGGTGGTGGTGGTGGTGGTATGGTGGGGTATGATGGTGTACGGTGGTGTTGACTGTGGTGTATGTGTGCCGGTGGTCGTGATTATCGGCCAAGGAGAAACCTTCCGAGTGGAGGACGGTGATGGTGTTGTGGAGTCCTGCCGCATGTCACCGTATGTAAAATTCATGACGTGTCGTCGGCGGCCCTTGATGGTGGTGTGTAAAAAAAAAAAAGAGTCACTACAGAGCCAAACAACACGCCACTAGAGAAGAAGAACTCCAAATAAATAAAGCACATGGCTGGACACTGAATTCAACTACAATTTATGCTCCGACGCTACTGATTTGAGATGAGGTGCCAAGCTCACAGTACCAGACCAGATGTTAAAACATAGAAACAGCCAGCCCCAAACTCACAGAAGGAAAAGAAAACAGCCAGCAAAACACCCACAGCCCCAGACTATGCTGAAACAGTCAGCAAAAACTCCTAGTGACCAGATCAAAACACTCTAACACGGAGGCCAGGACAGCAACACAACACAACAACCTTCTATGATGATCAAGAGTTAGTCTCTTGCCTCCAAAAAAACCATCAAAGTAAACCCAAACGTAAAACACCCAGCCACCCCGGTTGTAGGATCCACTGCGGTGGGGGAGGAGGGGGTGTGGGGGGGGGGGGGGGAGGTGGGTCATCAGGGGCTGCGGTCCCGGGGACCAGGCGGGCGTCTTTATGAATAAGTAAAGAGCGTTAAGGGAGCAAGAGTCCGCCGGCTGACGTTTCCACCCCACCGAGTAGCAACACATTAGGGGGAGCCTCCACCCAGCAGTAATGAGGGCACCACAGAGGGGAAGGGTGGAGGTGATGGTGATGAGGGAGCCGCTGGTGGTGGTGGTGGTGGTGGAGGTGTGATAGTGGAGGAGGAGGAGGAGGTGGTGGTGGAGGTGTGCTAGTGGAGGAGGAGGAGGAGGAGGAGGAGGAGGAGGGGGAGGAGGAGGAGGAGGAGGAGGAGGAGGAGGAGGAGGAGGAGGAGGAGGAGGAGGAGGTGGTGGTGGAGGTGTGATAGTGGAGGAGGAGGAGGAGGAGGAGGAGGAGGAGGAGGAGGAGGAGGAGGAGGAGGAGGAGGAGGAAGAGATGGGGGTGGGGGTGGGGGTGGTGGTGGAGCCTGTGTCCTTCCCATCAACCTGTTGGTGTTTTTCCAGAACCAGGATGCTGCAGAGACTCAATTAAAACATGAAACTCACCAACTGGACATTAACCAAAGAAGAGGAGGAAGAAGAAGAAGAGTGCTGTAGATTAAAGAAGAAGAAGAAGTCGAGGAAGAAGAGTGTTGTAGATGAAACAACTAGTCTAGTTCTGTGTTCTTCTTAGCCCCCCCCCCCCCACCCCCCCTAAACACACACAGATGGTTCGGCCCACAGAGCAGCGAGTCTTTCATTAAAACGCAGCGTTCTGAGGGCCGTTCCGATTCGCTGACCACACTCACAGACTCCTCCCCCTCCTCCCCTTGACCGCCGCCAAGGTCGTGTCTGTGTGTGTGTGTGTGTGTGTGCCTCAAACGCAAGTGCACTTCAGAGAAAGAATGCGTATGTGAGTGTGTGTGTGTGTGTGTGTGTGTGAATGTGTATGTATGTGTGTGTCTGTGAACTCATGCAGGGAGTAGAACACACACGTTTTCTATTTTTTTTTGTACATGTATCCCTCCCCCACCTCCTCCTCCCCCCCCCCCCCCCCCCCCCCTCCCTCCTCCCTCCTCCCCTGCTGTGCGGGAGGGTTCTCCCCCTCCACAGGAAGTGAGGGGCACAGCCTCACGGGCGTCTGGTCTGATGTGAGGAGACGTCTCCATCGTGTCAGGAGGTCACACACTCGATAAAACATTCAATAGAGTAGCACTCCGGTCCATGGAGCTAATACCAGCCCGCACAACCATCTACAGAGGGTATGACACCACACACACACACACACACACACACACAACACACACACACACACACACACACACACACACACACACACACACACACACACACACACACACACACACACACACAATTAGTCCATGGCCGTAAGACTTCAGCGCATTCAGCTTCTCTCTCCTGGTCTCTCTGGTGAAGATCTAACACAGTCTGGTGGTGGCAGCAGAGCGAGAGCAGAGGTGTCTCCTCGGTGGGGGAGTGTTCATGGATCTCCTCCTCCCCACCCCACCCCCCCCCCCCCCCCCCTCTCTGCCACTACCTTCCTTACCTCCTCTCCTTCCCTCCCCTTCTCCCATCCTCTCTCTCCCCTGTGGAGGAAGGGGTGTGTGTGTGTGTGTGTGTGTGTGTGTGTGTGGGGGGCGGCGGGGGCCTTGTTTGGGAGAGTGGGAGTTCAAAAGTGCACGGCGACCTTTTCCA
>CM050999.1:18774459-18776959 GCA_027704905.1 Muraenolepis orangiensis
ATCTATACATGGTTATAAAGTAGTCTGGGGGCGGAATAAGAGTGAGGTGGTGTTAAAAGAGTGACATAAAGACGCGTTCAAAGAGTGAAGCAACAGGTTTTAAAAGAGTGAAGTAACGAGTGTTAAAAGAGTGACGTAAAGTGTGTTAAAAGCTGTCAAGGCCTGGGCAGGAGCAGGTAGCCCCGGGCTCTTCTGCGCTCTCTCTCTCTCTCTCTCTCTCTCTCTCTCTCTCTCTCTCTCTCTCTCTCTCTCTCTCTCTCTCTCTCTCTCTCTCTCTCTCTCTCTCTCTCTCTCTCTCTCTCTCTCTCTCTCTCTCTCTCTCTCTCTCTCTCTTTCTCTGTGTGTGTGGATGTGCCTCAGGCTCATGGCACTCTCCCAGCGAGAACATCCCCCCCCCCCCACCCCCCCCCAACCCACGGGACTACCAAGAGAGGAAGGAGAGAGGGAAGGAGATAAGGGAAAGAGACGAGGGTATTAGTATTAGTACCAATGGGGGGGGGGGGGGGGGGGGTGCGCGTGCACACGCACACACACACACACACACACACACACACACACACACACACACACACACACACACACACACACACACACACACACACACACAGTATGCAGAATACAGCGAGAGTTCTCCATCCCTCATGTGACTGAACCTCCACTCTCATCAACTTTCCAGTGTGACACCTCCTCCCTCCCTCCCTCTCTCTCTCCCTCTAATCCTCCCTCCCTCCCTCCCACCTCCTCCCTCCCTCTCTCTCTATCTCCCTCACACCCTCCCTCCCTCTCTTCCTATCTCTGTGCCTTCGTCCCTCCTCCCTCCCTCCCTCCCTCCCATCCTCTCTTCCTCTCTCTGTGCCTCCGTCCCTCCTCCCTCCCTCCCTCCCTCCCTCCCTCCCTCTCACCCTCCCTCCCTCTCTCTGTGCCTCCCTCCCTCTCCCTCTCTCTCCCTTGCTACCTGCAGGCGACTCATAAGGTCCGGAGCCGTCAGGCTGGCCTTTATTATCCGTCTGAATGTGTCTGGTCTCCGGAGGAGGAGGAGGAGGAGGAGGAGGAGGTCACCCTCACAAACAGGAAGGAGTCCTGCGAGGACGGCCGGGAGCAACACAAACAGAGCGGCGTGTGTGAGACACGGGGGGAGGGAGGGGAGGGAGGGGTTAATGTCTGGCAGATGACAGATCTTCTGGACTCCCTTCTTCCCTCGTGCCCACAAGGCAAGAATAAGGAGGACCGGTGATGACGGGACGGTCCCGTCTTTCTGAACACTTACACTCTTTATCCCCCCGGTCCCGTCGCGGGGGCCCCGGGATTAGGACCGCTGATTACCACACCAGACTGGAGGGAGGACCCACCACGCCCCTCTGGTCCCCCAGTGGGACAGGGGAGACTGACAGGGAGGAGACGGGGAGGAGCAGAGGAGGAGGGCAGGGAGACAGGGGAGGAGGACACAGAGACAGGGGAGGAGGAGCAGGGGAGGACAGGGAGACCGAGAGGGACGAGCAGGGGAGGAGACGGGGAGGAGCAGAGGAGACGGGGAAGAGCAGAGGAGGAGGACAGGGAGACAGGGGAGGAGGAGCAGGGGAGGAAGACAGGGAGACAGACAGGGAGGAGCAGGGGACGAGACAGGGAGGAGCAGAGAAGGAGGAGGGCAGGGAGACAGGCGAGGAGGACACAGAGACAGGGGAGGAGGAGAGGAGGACAGGGAGACCAACAGGGAGGAGCAGGGGACGAGACAGGGAGAAGCAGAGAATGAGGAGGGCAGGGAGACAGGGGAGGAGGACACAGAGATAGGGCAGAAGGAGCAGGGGAGGAGGACAGGGAGACAGACCGGGAGGAGCAGGGAACGAGACAGGGAGGAGCAGAGCAGGGAACGAGACAGGGAGGAGCAGAGAAGGAGGAGGGCAGGGAGACAGGCGAGGAGGACACAGAGATAGGGCAGAAGGAGCAGGGGAGGAGGACAGGGAGAAAGACAGGGAGGAGCAGGGGACGAGACAGGGAGGAGCAGAGAATGAGGAGGGCAGGGAGACAGGGGAGAAGGACACAGAGACAGGGGAAAGGAGGACAGGGAGACGGGGAAGGAGGAGCAGGGGAGACAGACAGGGAAGAGCAGGGGGAAGGGCAGGGAGACAGGGGGAGGAGGAGGACAGGGAGACAGGGGGAGGAGGAGGACAGGGAGACAGGGGGAGGAGGAGGACAGGGAGACAGGGGGAGGAGGACAGGGACACAGGGAGGAGGGTAGGAGGACAGGGAGACAGGGGAGGAGGACAAGGAGACAGGAGGACACAGACAGGGGAGGAGGAGGAGGACAGGGAAAGGAGCAGAGGAGATGGACCCGTGGGCAGGGGAGGGGGGGAGGAGGAGGTACAACCGTCTGTGTTGTGCTCCTGCAGTGTCTCAGACTGTCTCCTCTTTGCTTTCCCCGCCTGCGGCTAAGAATGGCATCGGAGCCGTAACTCCACACACACACTCTGAAGACACTTCACTATAGTGGACCTCGACATGC
>CM050999.1:18781959-18794459 GCA_027704905.1 Muraenolepis orangiensis
ATAGGAGATGCTGTCGGTGCCCAGAGAAGAGGCTCTGTGTGTTGTGTGTGTGTGTGTGTGTGTGTGTGTGTGTGTGTGTGTGTGTGAGTACTGCATGTGAGAACGTGTGTGCGTCTACATATAATAGGGTGGACACATCTGGACTTTAGGATTTGCTTCCGCGAAAATAATATGAAGTGAATTCCAAATTGCTCACTTAAATATCCATATTTTTTTCATGATGGGATGTCAGGACTTGCCTCGGAATTTATGCATTTATGGTTTAAACGTTTTAAGCATACATACACGCACGTACGCACGCAAGCGTGACAAAGCACGAGCTGACCCCTGTATTTACAGCTTCATTGGTAGCAGACATGCTCCCAGAGACACTGACCCTTGAACTTTGACCCCATTCATTATTCCACAATTACATCCTACAAATCGGCCCCCACCCCCCTCTGTGTGTGTGCATTTGTGCAAGAATGTTTGTGTGTTTACACGATTGGTGTGCGTGTGCACGTCTGTCTGTCTGCGTGTGCCTGTGCGTGTGTGTGTGTGTGTGTGTGTGTGGATGCGTGTGTGTGTGTGTGTGTGTGTGTGTGTGTAAGCGTGTGTGTGTGTGTGTGTGTGTGCGTGTGCATGTGTGTGCGTGTGTGTGTGTGTGTATGCGTGTGTGTGTGCGTGTATGCGTGTGTGTGTGTGTGTGTGTGTGTGTGTGTATGCGTGTGTGTGTGTGTGTGTGTGTGTGTGTGTGTGCGTGCGTGTGCATGTGTGTGTGTGTGTGTGTGTGTGAGTGTGTGTGTGTGTGGTAAACGTTAAGGACAACCATGCATACCTGATGGTCCACGTTTGCATCACTTATTCTCTGCAGGCTCGGGGTTCATGCTTTCAATTTCCTGGGGTAATGGCTGTGGCGGGAGGGGAGGGAGAGGGTGGAGGAGGAGGGGGAGGGTGGGCTGGTGTTTGGTGGTGGTGGTGGTAGTGGTGGTGGAGGTGTGCTACTGGTCAGGCAGACACTGGAACACTGAAAGCCTGTGACCTGAAAGAATGTGGGTGTTGACCTCAGGGGGGAGACCACTGTGTGCCCTTAGGGCTGATAGGGGAGGGGGGGGAGGGGCTAATCTACACACACACACACACACACACACACACACACACACACACACACACACACACACACACACACACACACACACACACACACACACACACACACACACACACACACACACACACACACACACACACACACACACACACACACCATACATGCTGTGAAGATGCTGTTTTGGTGTCAAACGTTTTCTGTCCATATTTTAATGTGGGGAACCCAGCAGGCTAAAGTTGAACTTAATGTTCAACTTAAGTTTCGTCTGCATAGTCTCGATTATACATCACCCATATAGGCTTTGCACGTTTGCAGCACCAGGGGGAGAAACATTTTTCTTAAAGCTGAATTTATGATGATTGTTGGAAACCAGCGTCACAGTGTGGACAGAAGGCCTCCACAAAGAGAGAAGTGTTGAGTGTTTCTACATAAGGCCAACAGTGAGGACATCTCAACTCTACCAGGGCAGCTGTCTGCACGAGTCCACAGACACACTGTCCAAGACACACACACACACACACACACACACACACACAGACTTAGTGGGGGCCCCACTTGGGACATTGACAGGGGGAACACACACACATGTATATATAATGTATAGCTTCCTTTATATATATATATATATATCTATATATATATATATATACATACATACATACATACATACATACATACATACATACATACATACATACATACATACATACATACATACATACATACATACATACATACATACATACATACTATATATATATATATATATATATATATATATATATATATATATAAACCTTTGGCTTTATATCTGGCAAAATTCAAATCACCATTCAAATGCAATCATACTGTTGAGATAGAGCTGGCACACACTGGCACACACACACACACACACACACACACACACACACACACACACACACACACACACACACACACACACACACACACACACACACACACACACACACACACACACACACACACACACACACACACACACACAGCACAGCCAGCCAGCCAGCCAGCCCCAGGGGGGAATGGAATGGTGTCACTTGTGAATGAGCTCGAACAACAGGACTCAGTACAGTAGAATTAGTTCATGAAGGATTTTCCGATTTTCTTTTGTTATTCAAGGAGACTTCTGCACCGGTTCTGTTAAAAGCTAATTTTCTGTTAAAAGATCCTTTTAACAGAACCCAACCACTGGGACGCTTTCACTGTTTTTACCTCGACATGTGAAAACTCACATCCAGTTTGGCGGCTGAAGGCTATAATCAGATAGTCGGCCGCTGCACGTCTCGAGAATAAAATAATAGAGCTGTAATATTTTCCTGGAAATTCAATCTGGTTTCTGCTCTTTTTCTCGTTCCTGGGCGAAGCGTCTAGCGGTGTTACAGTGAGACCAGCGGTGGTGGATCATTACCGCAGTGTTTTACATCACAACGCGTCGGAAAGGGCTGCTGAACGCTACTCTGGGGCTTGGCTGGGTTCATGTCCTCCTCCTTCTCCTCCTTCTCCTCCTCCTCTTAGCTCTGTTTGCTTCTGAACCACGACCAGGAACATCAGCACACGTCCCGTCTCAATACGTAACCCTGATGTGGAGCTCAGCACCACACCACACAAACCAGCACCAAGCAGCCAGGAGACACACCACTCCGGACGGAGAGATGAAAGCTTCCTTCTGATTGGAGGCTGCGTGACAGGGTTGACCAGTGTGCTGGCAAATGCAGAAAAAACGGTTTCCAAAGCACACACGTACACGTACACACACATACAAATGCGCACACACACACACACACACACACACACACACACACACACACACACACCATACAGTGAGTAATGGAATTTCTGCACCATTCCTGGCACCGTTTCACATGAGATCTGCATTACAGACACAGATTTGTTAGGGTTCCTCCGTTGCAATGCCGGAGTCCACTTTCCCTCTGACTCTAGAAGAAGGGCCACTTACCGCGCTAGACCAGCCAGATACCCCCAGATGACATTTCTAACATTGTAAAGGGGCCAAGGACAGGAAGGCAAAGAGGGACGTAACACCAGACCACAGACAGACAGACACTGTGTCTGGGAGAGGAGACAGCGTCTGTGGGACACCGTGCGTTCCACGCAGGTTTTGTTGTTGTTCCGCCCGTCATCGGTTCTCCTGTGAGGAACGGTACCGGCCGAGGCATTTCACTCCTCCACATGAAACCCAGTTAACACACCGACTAGGGGGAACCATCTCTCCCCGAGTCTCTCTTAGCACACCGAGTCTCTCCCTACGTCTTCCAGTGGCTCCTTTCAGGACAACCCCCCCCCCCCCCCCACTATCCATTAAATAGAAAACACTTAGTTCAGACACAATATATCACAATATATGGGTCACCCGCCATATCAAAAGACAGAAGGGGGGGGGGGGGGGGGGGGGGGACAGAAGAGTGAGTGGGGGAGGAAGTGAGAAAAAAGCCATGTTCACATTCAAAATAAACGGAGGGAGGAGATGGGACAGGAGGGATAGGGAGTGTGTTTTGTTATGTGCATGTGTGTGTGTGTGTGTGTGTGTGTGTGTGTGTGTGTGTGTGTGTGTGTGTGTGTGTGTGTGTGTGTGTGTGTGTGTGTGTGTGTGTGCGTGTGGAGGAAGGGCGCTCTAGCAAATATCAATAAACACTCCTCTTCCGTCTCGGAAGCTTCCTGCTTTATTTGATTAGGACCGAGGAGTGGGGGAGGAGGTGGGGGGGGGGGGGGGGGAGGAGGAGAGAGGAGTCATGCTCTTTTACTTCTCTTCCTCTCGCTCCCTTCCTCCGCAATTTTGGGGCCTGAGCCTAATGGGAATGGGAAGTTTGGGATGTGGGGGAGGGAGGGGAGGTGGGAGGAGCAGGGCGGGGCTACCCTCGCCGTAACCTCCCCCATCTGGAGTGGGGGGGAGAGGGAGGGTCTGGGGGAGAAGGAGGGGGGAGCCTCCAGGCGACTCCCAACCCTTCCCAGCTGTTGGCGGTTTAGGGGCAAGAGTGTCTTTTTTTTTTTCCCCTCCTTTTTCTCCTTCAATTTTTTTTTCTTTCTCCTTCTCCCTCCTCTCCCTCCTCCTCCTGGTTTTGTTTTTTTTGGGTGTTTTTTTTTTTCAGCAGCGATGGCCGTCTGTCCTCCACCAGCTGGTGACCCCGTACCTCCGGTCCCTGAGACGGTTCTCTTAGCCGGTAGTCGGTAGTCACCAGACAGACAGATAGACAAGCAGGCAGGCAGACAGACAGACAGACAGACAGACGCAGGAGGACCCCTGATACACTGTGTCATGTCACGGTGGACAGACAGGAGGGTTCTGGCAGTCTGAGGGGGTCCCACACCTCAGAGCTGGGTGCTCGACAGACAGAGTGCAAAAACACATGCACACACACACACGTACACGCATGCAGACTGGGTGCTTTTCAGTGTGGCGGCGGGTGCCGATCTTGTTGGGATATCGCCCGATGAGCCGACGCACAGCCCTCGGACCGGACCCGTCATCACAATTGGACCCATCGGACAGACCGGACCCCACAGACGGAGCCAACAGACAGAACCCTGGGGTCATTCAGCAGGCCCGGGAGACACCAGCGAGGGGGATCCCAGTGTCCTGCAGCACTCCAAGTCTGGCTACATGTTTATGTGTGTGGTTGAGCGTGTGCACATGCGTGTGTGTGTGTGTGTGTGTGGTTGAACGTGTGCGCGTGTGTGTGTGGTTGAGCGTGAGAGAGTGTGTGTGTGTGCGTGTGTGTGTGTGTGTGTGTGTGTGTGTGTGTGGTTGAGCGTGTGCGTGTGCGTGTGTGTGTGTGTGTGTGTGTGTGTGTGTGGTTGAGCGTGTGCGTGTGTGTGTGTGTGTGTGTGTGTGTGTGTGTGTGTGTGACTGCGAGGTGAGGTGGGTGGCCCTAATTTGTCCCAGCTAAGGGGGGAACTAACCTGTGGCTCAAAGCAAGAACTGCTCTGGTGCAGAGTTTAGACCCCTCGATGTCAGACATTTAGACGTGTTTAAAAAAAACCTCAAAAAAGCACAAACTTTTCATTTCAAAAGGTTCCATCACAAAAAGACATCCATACACATTTGCACGTATATGTTTGGTGTGTGTACACACACACACACACACACACACACAACCACACACAGACAAGACCAGAAACACATGCATGCGACCACATTCAGACACAAACAAACACACTTGCAGTCTTTTCTGCCGGACTTGCATGGTAATACTTCATTATGGCAGGGCTGTAATTTGAAAGGGTTGAGGGTGAGCACTTCAAACAGTGCACACACACACACACACACACACACACACAGGGCCGGGTTACAGTCAGTACAGCCTCTAGAAGGTCCTCTTTTTGTATTTTGTTTTGGCCGACCCGTAGCGGTCCAAAATACACACGGACAGCAATCACACACAAGTACAGAGAGGTTCTAATTGTCGGGGCTGGATAATAACGGTTCCAACGGTCAGGGCCTGGCGCTGTGGGACCGTGTGTGACTCACATGGAGGTTCAAGCTGTGTGTGTGTGTGTGTGCGCGTGTGTGTGTCTTGAGCAGAACCATGCACTCTAGCAGGAGTTCTGGTGTCATCTGGTTCACTACACATTGGAAACGTGACCAACGGGAGTCAGAAAAAGACCAGGCAGGAGAGGACCAGCCTGTAGTTCCTCTAGCGGCCTGGAGGAGAGACCAGCCTGTAGTCCCTCTAGCGGCCTGGAGGAGAGACCAGCCTGTAGTTCCTCTAGCGGCCTGGAGGAGAGACCAGCCTGTAGTTCCTCTAGCGGCCTGGAGGAGAGACCAGCCTGTAGTTCCTCTAGCGGCCTGGAGGAGAGACCAGCCTGTAGTTCCTCTAGCGGCCTGGAGGAGAGACCAGCCTGTAGTTCCTCTAGCGGCCTGGAGGAGAGACCAGCCTGTAGTCCCTCTAGCGGCCTGGAGGAGAGACCAGCCTGTAGTCCCTCTAGCGGCCTGGAGGAGAGACCAGCCTGTAGTCCCTCTAGCGGCCTGGAGGAGAGACCAGCCTGTAGTTCCTCTAGCGGCCTGGAGGAGAGACCAGCCTGTAGTCCCTCTAGCGGCCTGGAGGAGAGACCAGCCTGTAGTCCCTCTAGCGGCCTGGAGGAGATACCAGCCTGTAGTCCCTCTAGCGGCCTGGAGGAGAGACCAGCCTGTAGTCCCTCTAGCGGCCTGGAGGAGAGACCAGCCTGTAGTTCCTCTAGCGGCCTGGAGGAGAGACCAGCCTGTAGTTCCTCTAGCGGCCTGGAGGAGAGACCAGCCTGTAGTCCCTCTAGCGGCCTGGAGGAGAGACCAGCCTGTAGTTCCTCTAGCGGCCTGGAGGAGACAATGGCAGACGAACCCAAGTCCGGGCGAACGGGAAATGTTTCACTTTTTCCCCCGCTTTGTATTTGTTTTTCGACCAATCATGTCGCTGGAGGCGGGGATCACATGATTGGCAAACACATCACGACTAAACTGTACAACAGTTGTGTAAAGGTTTCAAATCAACACACCGTAGACACACTGTCTTTCTACAGTCTGGCCACTGTAGGAAGACCGTAGGAAGACACAAGGTGTGACTGACCCACGCTTGGTGCGGTGTGCCCCCAGAGGGTTAAAAGATGCTATGGTGTCTGACTGACGTGGCTGTGGATGGTGGTGTGACCTGCCATGACCCCAACATAGTGAGAGTCAGTCTACAGGAGAGGACCAGCACACACAATGAGCTCGCCGTCACATGCTGCTGATTCAACGACAAGTCAAGATGACAGAGAGAGAGAGAGAGAGAGAGAGAGAGAGAGAGAGCGAGAGAGAGAGAGAGAGAGAGAGAGAGAGAGAGAGAGAGAGAGAGAGAGAGAGAGAGAGAGAGAAATTATATCATCGGAAAATTTAAGAACTGACAATTTAATTTGTAGTCATTTCCTCATCTGATCCCGTTTTACAAAACACAGAGGTTATGAATGTCTGTCTGTCTTGAAGAATGTGTGTGTGTGTGTGTGTTATTAGCCCATTTTTCCATGTGTATAAAGAACACACAAACGCACATACACACATACAGTATCTATGTATAGAAGAGATCTGAGGCAAATATTTCAGATTTTAATCGAGTCAACACTGCAACTTTAGTGTGAAACACTAAATAGTACACAACAAACATTCACATTTTCAAACAAACACCAACAGAAAACACCCAATAGGTTAGCACTGAACACATTTTACCCCTAGGAAATCAGGTAACCCATATTCTATGACTTTAATGTCGCTTCAAAAATTACAATAATAATCTTGCACAAGAGCTGAGAGAAACAACAACAGAAAATAGAGAGGAGCAACAGAAAAGACATCGGGTACATAAGACCTCTCGTGAGGCCTCCTGTCCTCCCCTGCACACACGGCAGCACTGCTCCCTCCATGACCATGTGACCATTGTCACATGGTCTCCTGCGTACCCAGAGAGCACAACACAGTCTCCAGAGTCTCTGGTTCTGGGTTCCGATGTGTAGAACAGGACCGAAGCGATACCACAGACACACAGCCGGGCCCAACGCTGTGCTCTCCATCTTCATCACAAGAAGACATCATTCTAGCACCCAAAGACTTGCTGTGTTGGCTGTGCTGCCTTGCTCGAGGAGCATGGGTTTGGACCTCGCACTTGCTCCTATGAGGGCGGCAGTAGCTCAGCCTGATGGGACTGACGGGAAGGTCGCCGGTTCAAGTCCCCGAAACACATGGGCACTGCCGAGGTGCCCTTGGGCTCCAGACCCCCTACACTGCTCCCCGGCGCTGTATATAAAATAGCTGCCCACTGCTCCAAATACTAGGATGGGTTAAAAGCAGAGAAACCTGTTTCACTGTGCGTGTACATGTACTTGACCAATAAAGAGGATTCAATCCTACAGATTAAGATGAGACAAGTGTGTCTGTTTAAAACCATTACAACGTTTTCCCCTCACATCCCATCTGGGCAGAAGTTCAGTTTCCCTTTAATACACAATGTGGGACCAATATCAACAAGACACAACATGAGCCGAACAAAATTAACAATAATAATAAATATAATAATATTACAATAAGAACAATCATAAAAAGCCCCAACAGGATTTTCAGTCCTTTTCTTAACTCAGTGCACACCCTGCTGGAAATCTTCCTTGTCTTCATCCTCCTCCTCCTCCTCCTCCTCCTCCTCCTCCTCCTCCTCCTCCTCCACAACGATGGTAAACCAATGAGATGGAAGGGGAGGGATGGAGGGAGGGAGGAATGGGTGAGAGAAAAGATGAAGAGTGAACGATTGGGTGATTGGCGGATGAGTGCACAGATTCACGTTGAACAATGGAAGGTGTGTGTGCATGCTTTGCGAATAAATGAAATAAAAAAAGTACAAAGTAAAGTGAGCGAGGACTTTTCCATTTTTAGGATAAACCTGCAAGAGATAGACAGAACACAAATTTTGTTTTAATCCTCTTGTCGTTTTGGTTTTTAAATAAACAATCTCTTACAGGATTTCCTAGTTTTGACTGGGCTGCTGAACCAGGTTTGGTCTCGACTGAAAACGTTAGGAAGACAGCAGAACTCAATCGGTTCACCGAGATAAATATGAACAAAGATGTTGATTTCAGATTTTTGATAAAGCCCTATATCAGAGAAAAGGAAGAAAATAATCCAGCGATGCACATGCACACACACACATGCACTGGCACGCGCATGCGCACACACACACACACACACACACAAGAGCACACACGCACAAGTACAGGCTGAAGTGTGTGTGTTTGTGAGTGCGTCTCACATGCGTTGTAACAGTAATGAGCGCCGTGTGCTGAGGTCCCGTTGGCCTCCATCTTAAGTCAATTAAAAGGAAATAAGGAGGCTCTGACCGACCCGTGAACCAGCTTCCTCAGCTGAGAGAGCACGTCTGCACACACACACACACACACACACACACACACACACACACACACACATACGCTCCTGCCATGTGTGTGTGTTAGTGCACACAACACACACCAGGTTCAGAGCAGTGAGTGGATCGTACTCCCAAAACTGGCAGTCGACCCTCTGCCCCGCGGAGTGAACAACACTGGGGCCAACTCTCCCGACATGTGTGTGTGTGTGTGTGTGTGTGTGTGTGTGTGTGTGTGTGTGTGTGTGTGTGAGAGAGAGAGTGAGAGAGTGTGTGCATGTGTGTGTGTGTGTGCGTGCGCGTGTGTGTATGAACAGCATGTACGACAAGGCTCTGGAGGGAGGATTGTTAAAGAAAATTTGACACTAGTCCAGATGTGTGTGTGCACACACACACACACACACACACACACAACACTTATGAACATAGTGTATGTGTACATATACATAAAAACCTTTAAATTGCTGCCTTTTCTGAGGTCCTAATTAAAAGGAAAGATTATTCTGTTATGGTGTGTGAGCTCAGGCTCCGCACTCTTGCTGTGAGACACTTGTGAGTAAAAGGTATTAAACTGTTGACTCTCTCTCTCTCCCTCTCCCCCTACCCCCCTCCCTCTCCCCCCCCCTCCTTTCTCTCCCTCTCTTCCCACTCCTCTCTCTCCCTCTCTGCAGGGATACATCCCCTCCCCTCCCTCCCCCGTTGTGGAGGCAGTTGTTGTGGAGGTGACAGCTCAGGGTAATCCCCGAGGCCTCGACCTCGACTCCCAATAAACGGACCTCTGGCTTTAATCCACAGCAGCCAGCGGAGGGACAGGGTTAAAACCGGCCTCCCTCCCTCCCCTGTGTGCTCCCATGTTCTCCCTTTCTCTGCGCGGCCGCCCCGGCGTAAGCGGCGCATAATACGGCTATTGTCATATCACGGGATTAACATCTGGGGTCCTAATCTGCATTATGACCTGATGAAAAATAAACTACCGTCCAGGCAGAGGGATGAGCAGCTATACGGTCGGATATTAAACACATTTGACAATACGTCACGTGTTGGAAGCAATCATCCATCTGTGCACACACACACATATATATATATATATATATATATATATATACATACATACACAAACATATATATATATATATATATATATCGTTAAATAATTGTAATTCATTGTTATATATACTGTACTGCTCTCTCTCTCTCTCTATATATGTTATTTTAATCTTTATCTGGCCTGGTATGAGTATGAATGCATGGTGAACATAGCAAGTCATGCTTCATTCCACATTCTGACTTTCCTTTATGCGCAGAAATGTGTACCTGTCAGATTTCCCTCCACAGCATGTGAATAATCAGTGGCAGTAAGGAGAACATACTGTGCAATAGAACCAGCAGAAGGTCAGTGCGCTGGTCATAAACCAGGGCTGCTGTTCAGCTGCTCTCGGAGTCAGAGTGTCTCCGCAACAACACCAACAACAACAACAACAACAACAACCACCAATCACAACGCAAAAGGCTTCACACGCTCTCTTGTCCACCTCGCCACATTCAAAATGCATCCTAAGTGACCGCAATGAGTTGGCGGACCGGGGGGGGCCATCCCATAATGGACACGCCGGGCCGTGCGGGGGAGTGAATTAACGTTAACGCTGCTTCACGGACGCCTCCGCACCCATTAGTGTGGGTCCACGCCGGCTCTCTCTTCCCAGAACACAGAGGACCGGTGAGGGGAAAACAGGCAGCTGGCAGCCAGGGAGCCAACGGATGGAGCCTGAAGCTTTGGTGTGTGCAGTGGTTTTCACAGTTGTTGTTACACGTTGAGTAGTATGTGTTAAGAAATAGCAAAGAGAATATATATATATATTTATCTATACATCAATATATAAATACAAACATATTATATCATATATTAATATTATATTCTAATATAATACACATATATTGTAAATATTACATTCTAATATAATAGTACATATATATCTATATAATATGAATATTATTATTCTAATATAATCTCTCTCTCTCTCTCTATATATATAGTGGAGGATGTTTAGTGACATTCTAAAACAGTGGTATTCCTGTGGTACTGAGCAGCCTCCTCCAGATCCGCCACACTGACTGCGACGGTAATTTAAGTTGCGGCGCCCTAGTGTCCGTCTGAGCATAATATAATAATATAATATAGATCCACAACTGTACTCTTCTTATTATTATTATGGAGGCGGTAGAGAGACAGAGACGCGACAGAGAGAGAGAGAGACAGAGACAGAGACAGAGACAGAGACAGAGAGAGAGAGAGAGAGAGAGAGAGAGAGAGAGAGAGAGGATCAGAGAGACCGAGACAGAGAGAGGAACAGATCTATATGAAATAATGATAATAATGAATTTCTTTGCATGCAAAACATACATATCAACACAACCACGGAAGCGCTGGCGCTGCCCATTCACACGTTCATGTTCCTGGGTTCATGGTGTGCTTCACTACTTCATGTTCCTGGGCGCTCCGTGTGCACGGCCAGACACAGGGCGCGACAGATGGGCAGGAAAGGTGGGCCATGTCATGTGTGAAGAGAGAGGAGCGGTGGTGGCGGTGGTGGTGGTGGTGGTGGTGGCGGTGGTGGTGGTGGCGGTGGTGTGAGGAGGTCATACAGGCTGCAATGGTACAGACAGACGTGAGCGTGTGTGACTGTGGGTGCACTACTCACTATGGCGCTGCACTACTGTCACTTTAAATAGCTTTTTGCACCGTCCGCCATATGTATATATATATATCAACCATTAGACACTTTATTGTTATTTTTATTGTGTATAGTATTGTTATAGTATAATGTTGTTCATAGTATATAGTATAGTCTATAGTAGATAGTATAAAGTGTTGTTTATAGTATAGTTTTGTATAGTACAGTAAAGTTTGTTATTGTATATAATAGTGTAGTAGAGCATAGTATTGTTGTTGAAACCCATACTGCGGGGGTGAATGGGGAGTAGGCATTCCATTGTACTTGTTACACACTTGGACAAATAAAAACATCTTGAATCTTGACTGGTGAACGTGTGCGTGTGAGGACGATGAAAGAGCAGGATACGCACGTGGGGATGAAAGCAGAGCGTCCATAATGTGGGCACTCTGTTACGACGAGGGCCACTTAGAGCAGGATCCAATCGAGCTCTAATAGAGTGTATATGAATCATAACTCATAAATACTTCACTGCCTTCCTCGCTACCAGAGCAGGAGGAGGAGGAGGAGGAGGAGGAGGAGAGGAGGAGGAGGAGGAGGAGGAGGAGAGGATACCTGGTCAGAAGAGCAGGTCCCTGAGTGATGTGTGGCGGAGGCTGTGGTCAGGAGCTTCACAGAGGATGTATAATAGGACGTGTATTCATCTACTATTTATTCATCACGGAGCGGCCCCGTGGAAACACAACGGACGACGTGTATCGGTTCCCACTCCCGCGTCTCTGTGAGTGTGAGTTTCTGTGTTCTACTCACTGAGCAGCACTGACCGTGAAGCAGCTCCACTGGTTA
>CM050999.1:18796959-18806959 GCA_027704905.1 Muraenolepis orangiensis
TGTTATGGATCTGTAATCAATACCAAATCAACTATATACTCTGTCTGTCTGTCTGCCTGCCTGTCTGCCTGCCTGCCTGCCTATCTGTCTGTCTGTTCTTCAGTCTGTGAAAAGAAAGAGGATCGTCCTCGTCTGGTTCCTCAAAGCTCCAGGATTTGCGGAGGGGAAATTGAAACTGGCGAATAGGATGAGGTGGAAACTAAACACAAAACCAAAAACAAGCCCACGGCCCAAAAAAAAAAAAAGAAGAAGAAAAAGAAGAAGAAGAAGAAAAAAAAAGAAGAAAAAGAAGAAGAAGAAGAAGAAGAAGAAGAAGAAGAAGAAAAGGGGGATGAGTGGAGGAGAGATGGTGGACAGGAGGAGATATTTGAAAACGTTCCAGGGGAAGAAACCGAGGAAGAGGACCATCTGACCTTGTTTTAACCTTGTCTGTGATGATGATAGTAGTTCTACAACAAATAGTAGTATAGTAATAGTGGTAGTACTACAACAGCACATAGTATTCATAGTCATATAAGTAGTACTACAACACATAGTAATAGTAGTAGTACTACAACACATAGCAGTCATAGTAATAGTAGTAGTACTACAACACGTAGTAGTCATGAGATCACAACAACAAACCAACTGGACAGGAAGAGAAAGAAGGAAAAGAAGAAGAGACATAACAGATAATGAAAACCAGACACCTCACTGGAAAAGAGAGAGAGAGAGAGAGAGAGAGAGAGAGAGAGAGAGAGAGAGAGAGAGAGAGAGAGAGAGAGAGAGAGAGAGAGAGAGAGAGAGAGAGAGAGAGTTTCTGGTCTCCAGCAGAAAGAGGGAGTCACCAAGGAGCCGGTGAGGAGGAACAGTGTCCGTTTGTGGCCACTGATAATACTTTCCATTCCCTGCTCTGTGTGGTGGTCTGACGAGAGTGTGCGCCTGTGTGTGTGTGTGCATCTGCATGTGCGTGTGTGGCGTGTGTGACGTGTGTGTGTGTGTGTGTGTGTGTGTGTGTGTGTGTGTGTGTGCGTGCAGGCCCTGCTCAGGCTGGGCTGCTGATTCCCTGATTGCAGGCTGGCGCCCTGCTGGCGAGCCCCCACGAACTGAAATGAAATCCACTCTGTCCCGTTATAAATTATAATGCTTTACAAACAACACCCCCACTGGGGAGCAGGGGGAGGGTGTGTGTGTGTGTGTGTGTGTGTGTGTGTGTGTGTGTGTGTGTGTGTGTGTGTGTGTGTGGTGTGTGTGTGTGTGTGTGTGTGTGTGTGTGTGTGTATAGGAGGCACCAGACAGTCAGAAGATGTCAGCGATAGGGTTAAAGGTGCAGAAAACAAGAAAACAAAACAACAAGACAACACACAGAAATACCAGCAGAGACAGGAAGGAGGTCCGAAATGACACGCAGAGAACCAGTACAAACAAAAACATGGGCTGGGGAGACTGGGTTGTGTCTGCAGAAGACGACAACATCAATCCGTAGAAGAAGAAGAAGACGGATAGTATTGATGTACTTTAGGGTCAGGAGGAGACGTTCCTGGAAATGGACCGGCTGTTGTTGTCAGCCCTGCAAGGGCAGCAGGGGCGAAGTCTTCCTAATGGACTGGTGGGGTCTGACTGGTGGGGTGGGGCTAGACTGGTAGGGTGGGACTGGACTGATGGGGTGGGACTAGACAGGTAGGGTGGGACTAGATTGATGAGGTGGGACTAGACAGGTAGGGTGGGACTAGACTGGTAGGGTGGGACTAGACTGGTAGGGTGGGACTAGAAAGGTAGGTTGGGACTAGACTGGTAGGGTGGGACTAGACTGATGGGTGGGACTAGATTGATTGAACGATGTTTGTGACTGAACGGTGGCCAGAAGATAGCTCTTCTTAAATAGTCAATCATAACATCAGCAGCGCTGACACGAAACAACTGAATGAGACCCTAAAATATTTTGTTAATATGTTAATAATATGTTATTACTGATTGTTTTAATTTAGAGAGAGAGAGAGACAAAGAGACAGAGAGAGAGAGAGACGGGTGTTCCGAGACCCGACGGTAATAAGTGGAATGTGATTGGTTGCTATAGTGAGGAAAGCAGGGCTTCCGCCACTTGACTGAAGCACGCAGAGCTGCCATAATTACTGCGGTCTGCTGCAGCCTTCAGCATACGGTCCAGCGGTCCAATAGGCTGGCTTTAACCCCCTCAACTGGTCCAGCTGTACAAAAGGCTTGCTTCAACCCAACCCTCAACCGGTCTAGCTGTCCAATAGACTGGTTTTAACCCCTTCCCCCGCGCTGTCATTTACATCATGATTGGGGCCTGAGCAAACAAAGCATTATGGGTCTCTTAAGCCTTCCTCTCACCTTTAGGAGTCTGATGTTCACCAGCCCTCAACATCTGCACACAGCAGACAGGCCGGAGCGGCTGGGCAGCACCGCTCTCTTGGGGTCTCCCCTCTCTCTCTCCCTTCTCTCTCTTCCCCTCTCTCCTGTCTCCCCCCCCCCCCCCCCCCCAGGGGTTAAATTGTTACCCCCTTCCTCTCTAATCCCAGCTCAGACTATTAACTCAGTAGCGGACCACTTCAAAGCCAGCGGCGGTCGGAGGAGATTGACCTCAGAGCTCCACAACATTTGTTTTACACTTTTATTTTCTTTCCTTTTTTTCCTTCTTCTCTCTCTCTCTCTCTCTCTAGTTGGCTCCTTCTGTCCCGTGAGGAGGGGAGGAGATGGGGAGATGAGGAGGGGAAGAGATGTGGAGGGAGGAGATGAGGAGGGAGGAGATTAGGAGGGAAGTGATGAGGATGGAGGTGAAGAGGAGGGAGGAGGTGAGGAGGGAGGAGATGAGGAGGGAGGTGATTAGGAGGGAGGTACATGAGGAGGGAGGTGAAGAGGAGGGAGGAGGGAGGAGATGAGGAGGGAGGTGAGGAGGAGGGATGAGGTGAGGATATGAAGAGGGGAAGAAATGAGGATGGGAAGGAGATGAGGAGGGAGGAGATGAGGATGGGAGAAGATGAGGGGGAGGAGTTGAGGAGAGGAGGAGGGGAGGGAGGAGATGAGAAGAGGAGCAGATGAAGAGAGGAGGATATTAGGAGGGAGGAGATGAGGAGGAGGTCACGGGAGACTTGGTCAAATTCAAACACAAACATGAGAGATATTTGAGAACAAATTAATTGTATTACAAAGGGTGTGAAATGCTCTTCAGGAGGTAATAGTCTAAGCTGTTTTGGATGGTGATGCCAACTACACCAGAGAGCACAGAACACGTTCTCACCCACAACATATCAGCATGTTTGCATGCATGCATGTGTGTGTGTGTGTGTGTGTGTGTGTGTGTGTGTGTGTGTGTGTGTGTGTGTGTGTGTGTGTGTGTGTGTGTGTGTGTGTGTGTGTGTGTGTGTGTGTGTGGAGGAACTGGAGCAAATGTGTATGAGGATTAAACTGGGTAAGGGCCCCAGGTGTGTGTATGTGTGTGTGTGTGTGTGTGCGTGTGTGTGATGTCATGGGTCATGTGTGCGGCTCTGCTGCTCTTTTGAGTTGCACCGAACCCTTAGGATGCAGCCTGTCACTTCCTGTAGTCAGTGATGGTGGCAGGAAAGGTGAGGATGGAGATCACACAGACACACAGACACACACACACACACACACACACACACACACACACACACACACACACACACACACACACACACACACACACACACACACACACATTGCTGGACAGTCCAATCAACCCTATATTGATCAAGGAACACCCAATCATTCTATTACACCAAGTTGGATGGAGTGTCTTGTTGGATTGTCTCAAGATGCGATTGGGTAGTAAAGTCTGCCAAGTCAAATGCTGTATAAACACATACACATCATCAGCGTCAGCATCAGCAAGGGATGAAGACATCCCCTGCTGATGTCTTCCTCGGGGAGGTGAAGGTAACCAGCCAGGTCATCAGAAACAAACCTCTGCATCATCTTCAACTTCACATTCGCTTGCTGCTGCATCTCTAAAAACTGTCCATTGGCAGTTTTTTCTAAAATTGCAATCCTTGATACCTAACAACAAACAAAATGGAACTACTAAAAAAACAAGAAGATGAAAACTTTTGGTTCACAGTATACAGTATATAAGGAAAATAAACAATAATACATTAATCAAATGATATTATAAAAAAGGCCCAAGCTAAGGCACCACTGACCAAATGTTCTTCACATTACGGACACAGAGACTTTAAGCATCATGTTATGAATCTATGCATTGCTGGACAATCACAATATGACCCAATATAGTAATTATTAACAGACAATGCGACGGATTCATACGATATACCGACTTAATGAGGTGCTTTGGCCGACAACGCTGCTGCCTTGTATCACAAGAGATGACAGGGAAGCTGAAGCCAAGCATCAACATCTACAGTAATCTGTGTGTGTATGTGTGTGTGCTTCCATCAAATGATCAACGTTCATATATTATATAGACGCACCGGGAGGTGTCTGGCTAGGACCCCCCCCCCACACACACACACACACACACACACACACACACACACACACACACACACACACACACACACACACACACACACACACACACACACACACACACACACACACACACACACACACACACACACACACACACACAAACAGCCACCTCTGTGTAATTACACACTCTGCTTCTCTGGTCTGCATGCCATTCTGTCCCAGTTGCCCGCTGTTTGGGACTCATGCTGGTGACAGCTACAGTACACAGTACTGCTCACCTTTGATGTGCACTGGGGTCCTACGCTGAGGGAATGGAGCACAGAGGCCAAGAAACAACCAGGGAGAGACAGACACACACACACACACACACACACACACACACACACACACACACACACACACACACACACACACACACACACACACACACACACACACACACACACACACACACACACACACACACACACACACACAAAAGGGGCTGCAGACAATCCTTGCATACTGCACAGCTTCAAAGTCTTGTCTCTAATTTAAACCTTTTGTGCCACTTAAGAAGCCCACAGACTAATTTGACTGTGGTGCAAAACGACCATTTAGGAAGAATGTTTGTCTGTAGTGTGCGTGTGTGTGTATGTGTGTGTGATACAGAGAGAGTTATACTATGCCCCTACCTTGCTTTGATCATAGCTCTGGCAGATTAGGACAAACATGCATGCAAACGAACGCACACCCACACACACACCCATTACAGGACTCTTTGACCGGTCTGTGTGGGTGATGAAGGTCAGTATCCATTTCTCTTGTGACTGAAGTGGTTCTGTGACTCCAACTCAGTAGCGCCTGTGTGACGGCTGTGACATCAGCGTGCATGTGTTAACATCCGTCTGTGTGTGTGTGTGTGTGTGTGTGGGGGGGGTCCCTCTGGGGACAAATGATTAATTAACATGGTTGCAGCAGGCAGTACAGGAAGTGATCTAATTGACGGGGTAATTATGTAACAGCCTCGCCTTGTAAATGGAGATGAGCCAAGAGTGGTCCGACGGCCCGGAGTGTAAAGCACTTAAAACACTCTCTCACTCACACACACACACACACACCTGCAGACACACACCTACTGACAGACACACACCGACTGACATTCTCTCACAAACACACACACAGACGCAAACACACACACCTACAGACACAAACACACACACACACACACACATACAGACACACTCTCACACAGATACACACACACCTACAGACACATACCTAAAACAAAAAGCACATGCCTCCACACTCAACACACACACAAACACACACACACACACACTGACCTTAAGTTGCATTGGTCATCATTCAGTAACAGTTTGTTTACTTTCAGTCGACACGAAATGTCACGTTCCAGTCAGCGCCTTTGATCCGATTGTTCTTCGAGAGGCCGACAGAGAGCACCCCGCTGTGTATATGTGTGTGTGTGTGAGATTAAGTGTGTGTGTGTGTGTGTGTGTGTGTGTGTGTGTGTGTGTGTCATTATCTCTCTGTTTCACATCACTTCCCGCCCACCTGGGCTCAGAGAGACCTCTGACTCACGTGGCGGTTCAGGACAGGACCAGCCTGCTGTCCTGTGTGTCGGTCCATCAGCGACGGACCGATGGACAAGACCTCCGTTCTCTAGTCCCATTTGATTAAACTGGCGAGAGAACCAAGCGCTCCGTACTGTACCGGACGGGGACAGGGATGGGCAGGGGGGAGACAAGGTAAGGCTTGATTTATATTCCCCAGGATGAAACGCGGCGGCCATACATGAGGTTCCCCCTCATGGGGACAGCGGCGCTCGTCCTGGCGGCTATTAAAGCGCTGATCTAGAGATCCGATTAGCATCTCCTTTGATCTGAATCTTAACGGCGGAAGGAGACGAGGACGCTGCTCAATCCGGTGGTGTGGGACATGTGGGCCTTTGATGTCGGAAAGAACACAAAAACACCCAACGAGACCTGGGCGTCCTGTGTGTGGCGAGGGGGGGAAGTGACCTCATGAATTAAACTATTACCATTCACCATGAGGTCATCTAGTTAGGGCCAGCCCCCCTCAGAAGAAAATACTAAATACAAAATGAAAATAAAATGTTTCTACAAAGTGGCTTTACTTTTCGGGACCGTGTCTCTTCTAGAATCTCTTCAGATCTTCATGGCTGCACGAGTGTGTTAGGAGTGTGTTAGTGTTTGCTGTGTGTTAGTATGTTAGGAGTGTGTTAGTATGTTAGGAGTGTGTTAGTGTGTTAGGAGTGTGTTTGTGTGTTAGGAGTGTGTTTGTGTGTGAGGAGTGTGTTAGTGTGTTAGTATGTTAGGAGTGTGTTTGTGTGTGAGGAGTGTGTTAGTGTGTTAGGAGTGTGTTAGTGTGTTAGGAGTGTGTTGTGTGTTAGGAGTGTGTTGTGTGTTAGAGTGTGTTAGTGTTGTTGTGTGTTAGTGTGTTAGGAGTATGTTGTGTTAGGAGTGTGTTTGTGTGTTAGGAGTGTGTTAGTGTTTGTTGTGTGTTAGTGTGTTAGGAGTATGTTAGTGTGTTAGGAGTGTGTTTGTGTGTTAGGAGTGTGTTAGTGTTTGTTGTGTGTTAGTGTGTTAGGAGTGTGTTTGTGTGTTAGGAGTGTGTTAGTGTTTGTTGTGTGTTAGTGTGTTAGGAGTGTGTTAGGAGTGTGTTTGTGTGTTAGGAGTGTGTTAGTGTTTGTTGTGTGTTAGTGTGTTAGGAGTGTGTTAGTGTGTTAGGAGTGTGTTTGTGTGTGAGGAGTGTGTTAGTGTGTTAGGAGTGTGTTAGTGTGTTTGTGTGTGAGGAGTGTGTTAGTGTGTTAGGAGTGTGTTAGTGTGTTTGTGTGTGAGGAGTGTGTTAGTGTGTTAGTGTGTGAGGATTGTGTTAGTGTGTTAGTATGTTAGGAGTGTGTTAGTGTGTTAGGAGTGTGTTAGGAGTGTGTTAGTGTGTTTGTGTGTGAGGAGTGTGTTAGTGTGTTTGTGTGTGAGGAGTGTGTTAGTGTGTTAGTGTGTTAGGAGTGTGTTAGTGTGTTAGGAGTGTGTTTGTGTGTTAGGAGTGTTAGTGTGTTTGTGTGTGAGGAGTGTGTTAGTAGTGTGTTTGTGTGTTAGGAGTGTGTTGTGTGTTAGGAGTGTGTAGAGTGTGTGAGGAGTGTGTTAGTGTGTTTGTGTGTGAGGAGTGTGTTAGGAGTGTGTTTGTGTGTTAGGAGTGTGTTAGTGTGTTTGTGTGAGGAGTGTGTTAGTGGTGTGTTAGGAGTGTGTTAGTGTGTTGTGTGTTAGGAGTGTGTTAGTGTGTTTGTGTGTGAGGAGTGTGTTAGTGGTGTGTTAGGAGTGTGTTAGTGTGTTAGTGTGTTAGGAGTGTGTTGGAGTGTGTAGGAGTGTGTGAGGAGTGTGTTAGTGTGTTTGTGTGTGAGGAGTGTGTTAGGAGTGTGTTTGTGTGTTAGGAGTGTGTTAGTGTGTTTGTGTGTGAGGAGTGTGTTAGTGGTGTGTTAGGAGTGTGTTAGTGTGTTAGTGTGTTAGGAGTGTGTTAGGAGTGTGTAGGAGTGTGTGTTGGGGTCAGGAATACTTTTTTGGTGTTCTAGGGGGGGTAGAATAACAGACTGACTACACTAGACTCAGCTCCATCTGCTTCTGATTAAACCCACTATCAAGGCCTGGGTGGAGAGAGTGGAGAGGGAGGTGGTGGAGGTGGAGGAGGTGGTGGTGGTGGAGGAGGTGGTGGTGGAGGGAGAACAACAGGAAGCCATGTCAACGCCAGGGTAGATGAGAGAAGGAATCTGGAATAGAGTTATCTAGCTTCAAGGGGACGAAAGCTTGCAGGCTAAAAACGGCCAGTGTTGTGTGTGTGTGTGTGTGTGTGTGTGTGTGTGTGTGTGTGTGTGTGTGTGTGTGTGTGTGTGTGTGTGTGTGTGTGCATACGTGTTTGAGGGCTGCTATTTTATTTAGATGGAAACAGTACTTTCATACACATCGCACAGATATGATGATCATTCTTGTGTGTGTGAGCGTATGCGTGTGTGTGACCATGTGCATGTGTGTGTGTGTGTGTGTGTATTAGTGAATGACAAAGATGACTGATGTCCAAAGTGACATGTATACAGGCTAACATGATTAGCGTGCTGCCGAGCTAGCCAGGCGCTCCACCAGTCTGGCAGGAGAAGAAGAAACACAAAGCAGTGACTCACTAATTAGCATTCTCCGCTCATTAGCATTAGTCACATAACAGCCATAATAATACAGTCCACATTCTGAGTGGGTGTATGATCCCAGTCAGATCAAACTAAACAGAGGAGGAGTGGCCCCGCGGGGGACGAGTCCCAGCAGACGTTCCAAGAGAGCTGCTGTCCCCCCCCCCCCCCCCCCCCCCCCGACGTTCTCAGCGGAACGTCGGACACTGAGGATCTTAAGCCGTGTTTTGCAGCTCACCCCCCCCACCCCACCCCCCCCTCGCCCCCAACGATCCATGTTCCACTGGAACACATTGAGCGCTGGCCCGTGTTTTCTGCTGTGCCTCAGACATGAGAAAGAGATGTATTTGCTAGAAGAACAGTTAGTCGCTAGGCACGACATCCTGGTTCAGCACCCATCATTCATCAGCGGATACTCTTCAGTGTATAATGTGCTGCAAGATCACATTATAAATAAAGCACATTTCCACTACCTTATAATTGTCTGACTGTCGTTTGACTAATCAGCGAGCAGAGTGATTAATCTGGAACCAGAAACGAGTTGAGGTGAGTGGTAGTGAGGACACTACAAGAGGACTCACGGAATTACAATACAGGCTTTGGTCGGCTGTCTATCTTGTTCAAATGTAGGCTAGGTTATTATGATATGAGAAAAGTTATAAAACTGTTTCCCGGGGAACACTCATAGCAGAGTCAAGTCAAGTCAAGTCAAGTTTATTGTCACTTCACAGTTTACAGTTTAGTATAAAGCAGTGATGTGAAATTCTTGTGTGCAATACCCGACGACAGACAGCAGTTATAGAATAAGATAAAATAAAAATAGATAAAAATAGATAAAAATAGATAAAAATAGAATAAAAAATAGAATAAAAAATAGAATAAGGAATATAAAATAAAAATAAAAAATGCAATTTATAAAATGCAAAAATCAGCACAGAAAAGAGCAATATATATATATAAATCAATGTAATAAAATATACATTGTTATATGTTATACGCCCTTGTTCAGCAGCCTGATGGCCTGACTGTGGAAGCTATCTCTAAGCCTATTTGTACGACACTTGATACTGCGGTATCGCCTGCCTGACGGTAACAGTGAGTAAAGTTCGTGGCTGGGGTGGGCAATGTCTTTTATAATTCTTTTGGCCTTGGCCACGCACCGCTGGTTGTAAATGTCCAGAGTGATTGGTTGGAGCCAGAAAGAGGACCAAGCAGCGCAGGGAGGAGAGCAGACAAGTTCAGGTCAGTGTGGATGCTGAGTCGTCATAGTGATAATGATGAAGCTCCACCATAAGCCTGTTTTCCCTCCTTATGTACAGTACATTGTGTATCGTCCACCGTATGAAATACGCTTCA
>CM050999.1:18814459-18816959 GCA_027704905.1 Muraenolepis orangiensis
CACACACACACACACACACACACACACACACACACACACACACACACACACACACACACACACACACACACACACACACACACACAGTGTAAATGGACCAGACATACAAACAGACATGAGCAAAACTGGGCCCAGCTGGCGAACCAGGGAGAGGAAGAGGAGACGAGGGAAGGAAAAGAGAAAGAGGAGGCAAGGGGGGGGGGCGGGGGGTTAGGGAGAGGAGGGAGTAAAGGGAGAGGAGGGAGTTAAGGGAGAGGAGGGGGTTAAGGGAGAGGAGGGGGTTAAGGGAGAGGAGGGAGTAAAGGGAGAGGAGGGAGTTAGGGAGAGGAGGGGGTTAAGGAGAGGAGGGGGTTAAGGGAGAGGAGGGAGTTAGGGAGATGAGGGGGCTAAGGGAGAGGAGAGGGTTAAGGAGAGGAGGGGGTTAAGGTAGAGGAGGGAGTTAGGGAGATGAGAGGGTTAAGGGAGAGGAGGGGAGAAGGAAGAGGAGGGAGTTAAAGGAGAGGAGGGGGGTTAAGGGAGAGAAGAGGAGGAGGGGGTTAAGGGAGAGGAGGGAGTTAGGGAGATGAGAGGGTTAAGGGAGAGGAGGGGAGAAGGAAGAGGAGGGAGTTAAAGGAGAGGAGGGAGTTAAGGAGAGGAGGGGGTTAAGGGGGAGAAGGGGGTTAAGGGAGAGGAGGGAGTTAGGGAGATGAGAGGGTTAAGGGAGAAGAGGGGAGAAGGAAGAGAAGGGAGTTAAAGGAGAGGAGGGGGTTAAGGGAGAGGAGGGAGTAAAGGGAGAGGAGGAGTTAAGGAGAGGAGGGGGGTTAAGGAGAGAGAGGAGAGGGGGTTAGGGAGAGGAGGGAGTAGGAGAGGAGAGGGTTAAGGGAGAGGAGAGGGTTAAGGGAGAGGAGAGGGTTAAGGGAGAGGAGGGAGTTAGGGAGAGGAGGGGGTTAAGGAGAGGAGGGGGTTGAGGGAGTTAGGGAGATGAGAGGGTTAAGGGAGAGGAGGGGAGAAGGAAGAGGAGGGAGTTAAAGGAGAGGAGGGGGTTAAGGGAGAGAAGAGGAGAAGGGGGTTATGGGCGAGGAGGGGGTTAACGGAGAGGAGGGGGTTAAGGGAGAGGAGAGGGTTAAGGGAGAGGAGGGAGTTAAAGGAGAGGAGGGGGTTAAGGGAGAGGAGAGGGTTAAGGAGAGGAGGGGGTTAAGGGAGAGGAGGGAGTTAGGGAGATGAGAGGGTTAAGGGAGAGGAGGGGAGAAGGAAGAGGAGGGAGTTAAAGGAGAGGAGGGGGGTTAAGGGAGAGAAGAGGAGGAGGGGGTTAAGGGAGAGGAGGGAGTTAAGGGAGAGGAGGGAGTTAAGGGAGGGAGTTAAGGGAGAGGAGGGGGTTAAGGGAGAGGAGGGAGTTAGGGAGAGGAGGGGGTTAAGGGAGAGGAGGGGGTTAAGGGAGAGGAGGGAGTTAGGGAGAGGAGGGGGTTGAGGGAGACGAGTGGTTAAGGGAGAGAGGGTGGTATGACAGATTACCTCTGCCTGTATGCGAGGACCTGATGTGTGAATGAGCTGTTAAAAGAAAACAAGAGCAGGAGTCCGGTAGTTCCCAGAGCTCTTCTCTCCCTTCCTCTCGGCTGTCCATCAATCATTCTCTTTTCTCCTTTTACACCTCTCTCTCTCTCTCTCTCTCTCTCTCTCTCTCTCTCTCTCTGGGACAACATCGTTAGAGGAAGTGACCCAACACCTCTCCTCCGCTGGGACCGGTTAGCGTTTTCATTTTTTTTCATTTTTAAAGAACAAAAAATATAGCAGCCTCTTTCTCAACATGTGGGTATTGAGTGATGGGGCTTTGAACAGCCCCCTCCAGGTGACCAGGCGGTAGAGAACATCCCCCTCCAGGTGACTAGCTGGTAAAGAACAGCCTCTACAGGTGACCAGTATCAATCTATCTCTTTATCTGGTCCTTACATGTTCTGCAATACTCACAAGACACACACTGCAGACACGTTGTCCAGGCACACACACAATGAGTGAGTGTGGGTGTGACTGGGGGAATGGTTGGGGTAAAGGTGGTCATGTGTTAGAGCGTGTTGAAATGTTAACATGTTAAAATATTAAACCACAGGCAACCTGTCTGAGGGGTGCCCCAAATACAACAATTACAGGCAAAGGCTCTTCCTTTTAATTATAAAGCTTTTGTGTGTGTGTGTTTGTGTGTGTGTGTGCAGGTGTTTGTTTGTGTGTGTGTGCAAGTGTGTGTGTGTGTGTGCAAGTGTGTGTGTGTGTGTGTGTGCGCGCGCGCGCAGGTGTGTGTGTAAGCAGGTATTCCCCTGGTACAGAACCCCTCCCACCCCCTCCTTTGGTTCTAATGACCAACTGTTTGGTTTCCTTTTTGCTTTCGGAGCAGCTTAAAGAACTCTCCAAATACCTCCAGCTCTGCCAAGTAGGAAGCTGTCCTCGTCGGCCTAGCGGCCTGGCCGTGCCAACGCTAACCGCCAACCCTTTCCAACGGTTAGCTAATGACGGAAAGCAACCCCCCCCC
>CM050999.1:18829459-18836959 GCA_027704905.1 Muraenolepis orangiensis
CCCAGTATGGACTGTAGAACGTATATGCCGTAGCGCCAGTGGCGTCACACGGTTTCTGGGGAATCGATTTTTTTCTGAAATATAACTGTTGTTATACATATATATACATACATATATACAGATTCCGGTCAGCGTCTACGTTACACCGTGTTAAATACGCATCATTTAAGGGATTTAGAGAAGGAAAGACTTGTTGTTAGTGCAGTCAAACAGCATCTCCGGCTCAGACAAGCATGCTGGGGTGGGTGGGTCCAATCAGATCGCAGCTCATCTGTAAACAGCCTCTCATAGGATGGGACCACCAGGTTGGCCCCGCCTTCATTAGTTAACTCTTTACTGGTTGTATTCAACACCTTTCTGTTCCCGATTGTTCTTTGGTGAAATACAAAAGTGATGAATCGGCTACTTTAAGGGAATACTTGAGGACTACTAAAGCTGCAGTTCTAGTAGCTAAACCCAACACTACGCTGTATAGGATCCAAGTACAGTGAAGTAGACTACATTAGAAACAAAGCTAACTTAAACCTGCACTATGTACAGCAGCTATTCACACCATTCAAAAAAAGAGTTTCTCCACAATATACCGTGTTTCCATCCATGTGTCAATCTATCCTCTTTCTCTATCCATATTGTGGGAAAAACTCAGACATCAACATCAACTGGCATCTGGAAATGACACAGCCATCACCGCAGCTACACCTCACGCCATTAGAGGCCGCTAATGGGAAAACGTGCATAGTGCAGGTTTAAAAGTTCACATAGAAAATACAATCAAAGAATCAAAGAACAAGGTCGGATCACACAACACAGCGAGACTAACAGGAGAGAACAGACGGCATGGGGTGACGTAGGAGGACGTGGAGGAACCAGCAGCGCGGCAGTAACGAGTAGAAGAAGAAGCCGTCTTACCTGAACCAGCGTCCATCAGGTTGGGTTGGGTCCTCCGTTCTGCCACCAACCTTGAAGAGCCGGGCATGCTCATTGGCTCGGAACGCACCGGCTGGATTCTATGGAACACACAAACACTTAATACCCACACCTGAACATATGGTCATTTGTATTTTGTGCCATTTAGGTTTTTACAGGTTACAGCAATTAAGCAAAGTCACTCCAGATGCTATATCTCCTCCTCCACTACACTCCGGGAAGTCTCAGGGGGCAGGAGAGAGAGGTGTTGGGACCCCCAGTCAAAAGGTTTTGGTTTCGATCCCATCAAAGTCCACTACTACTTTACCGCACTGTTCAGAAGGCCTGACGGGGGCTTCCTACTGCAGGTACCTGAGGCTGTGCAGGTCCAGGTCGTCCGTCTCGAAGTCCAGGAGCGGCTGCTGCACGTCGGCGGGGCCGTGGGACTGCAGCACCGAGGAGGACGAGGAGATGACGGTGGTCTGGCCCGACGGGTGGATGGTCTTGAACTGGAACTGGGGGCCCATCCAGAGGCGCCGGTGGGGGCCCGTATGGGTCACGATCTCCACCTGCATGTACAACAGAGAGAGAGAGAGAGGGGTCACGGTCTACACCTGGATGTACAACAGAGAGAGAGCGAGAGAGGGTCATGGTCTACACCTGCATGTACAACAGAGAGAGAGAGAGAGAGGTGTCACGGTCTACACCTGGATGTACAACAGAGAGAGAGAGAGGGGTCACGGTCTACACCTGGATGTACAACAGAGAGAGAGAGAGGGGTCACGGTCTACACCTGGATGTACAACAGAGAGAGAGAGAGGGGGTCAGAATCTCTACCTATGAGAGAGAGAGGGGGGGTCATCTAGGCAAAAAAGAAAGAGGGGGTAAATATCTCCCTATGATAGAAAGAGAGAGGGACACAATCTCCACCTCTGTGTGAGAGAGAGAGAGAGAGAGAGAGAGAGAGAGAGAGAGAGAGAGAGAGAGAGAGAGAGAGAGAGAGAGAGAGAGAGAGAGAGAGAGAGAGAGAGAGAGAGAGAGAGAGAGAGAGAGAGAGAGAGAGAGAGAGACGCGACACAGATTAATTTATTACCATTCATTATGATGGATTACAGGAACGATGACCGGTGATAAATGATCGGTGCGACTGCAGGCTTAGTGTCAACACTTTCAACTAAATGTACTGCACGCCGTGAATACTAAACTACAAAAGATGATCGTAGATGGAATTTGTTGTACGTTCCGATGTGATGAGGGGAACCACAACGGAGATCGTCATCATATATTTTTACCTTTTCACACAACCGCTCCAGCGCTGTGTGAGGAAAGACACACAAGTTACATGTTCCCTCCGATGCTGAAAAGCAACCGGTCGATGTAATTGCAAAATTGCCCCAAAATGGACCTCATAATTTTTCTACAGAATGATTCATAGCAGGGTTGAATTGAACCATTGTTTTCACCTCCACACAAAATATACAGTACAAACCATGTCTCTTATGACAATATATCCATTATCCATCCATCTTTTGGAATACAAATATGGAATTTGAACGGTGTGCACCACAGTGATGTGAAGTGAACAGCCTTGCTGATGCATTAGCACTTGTTTACAAGCCCAACGGCTAGAGCAGTTTAGTGTTTGTAGACATGGCAAACACCGTAAAAAGCATCAATTCAGCTGGCATAGCAACCGACTAAAAGCTCCTCTCGCTACTCAGGGCCTGCGTGGCGATGATGATGATGATAATGTCGGAGGAATTCCATGTCTTCCACATGTATGAATTGTGTGTGTGTGTGGTATATGTGTGTGTGTGTGTGTGTATGTGTGGGGGGAGTGTGTGTTATGTGTTATGTGTGTGAGGTGTGTGTGTGTAGTGTTTTTATGTGTGGGTAGTGTGTGTGTGTGTGTGTATGCATGTGTGGGTAGTGTGTGTGTGTGTGTGTGTGTGTGTGTGTGTGTGTGTTTGTGTGTGTGTGTGTATTGTGAGCTATGAGAGTTAAAGGAAGGTGTGTTCCTATCTACGCTATTGCCTTCTGGAACTCAAACTAAGATACAGTCAGAAATAGAAGGCAAAGAGAGAGAGGCATAGAAAGTGCAAGAGAGAAGGGTGAGACTCATGAGAGATAAACATTGCTATTCTTTCCTTTCCAGATCTTCCTCTTCTCTTGGGATCCCCACCCTCATGGTCTCCTGTCCTCCACTCTCTCCTCACCACTCTCCCACGCCAGCTCTGACCGTGTGACTCCCTCCTGCACTTTCCTTCCAACACTCGCTGGGTGTGTGAGAGCGTTCACATCTCATTATTCGGTGTGTGTGTGTGCGTGTGTATGAGTACACCTTCATCTCTCACCCCACCTCTCATCTCTGAGTCTCATCTCTCCGATCTGGCTGCCAAACCACCCAGACAATCTGACAGCTTATGCTCTCTTCATCACTGTCCAGTGTGTGTGTGTGTGTGTGTGTGTGTGTGTGTGTGTGTGTGTGTGTGTGTGTGTGTGTGTGTGTGTGTGTGTGTGTGCATATGTGCATGCATGTGTGCGTGCATGAATGCATGGTACGTGCCTGTGTGTGTGTGTGTGTGTGTGATTGTGTTTGCGTGTGTATGTGTGTGCATGGGTGCACACACATATACTGCAAGTTAACACCACTGCCAGTTCCCGTGCCCGTCCCCACAGCTGAACAGCTGCCAGGGTGCTCTTTCTCTCTCTGGGTGCAGATGTTCCAGCCTGATCTCTGTCCCCCCCCCCCCCACACACACACACACACACACACACAGCTAACAGCTAGTTCTGTGTGAACAGCACATGAAGGGAAGGTTCCTTCGATCAGCGAACCACCTCGCCGGGAGGTTTCCATGTCCTATCTGAGCAAACCGAAACATCCACTTTGTGTGTTCTCTCCGCAGCAAAAACATGACAGCCTTTTTATTTATTTATTTTTATTTTTATTTTTTACCCAAACGGTCGACCTTTGCTCCAAAGACACATTGACTCTGTTGGCCCGGGGACATTTTAAACAAACAAGCACAGCAGAAACCTTTGTGCCCAAAGAGAGAAGAATTGTGATGTGATAACTGTCACTGTTATCAACACTGTGCTCAACCTCAGCCACGCACCAGCGGATCAAGAATGTGTGTACGTTAGAGTGAAAGTTCTGGAAATATCCTATGTGAAGTATGTCTTACTAAAGGACAAAAACGATTTGTCATCACAGCAAGGATGGTCTAAAGGGAACATTGGAATATATACCCTATATATTCCACTGAAATACAGAAATAACGTTTATTTAATAAATATAAATATCACAAAGTATGTTACGAACTAAGTTCTTTAGAACTGCAGTTATTTTCAGATTTCAAGATTTCACTTGAACAAAAACTGCTTTTCACTAAAAGATATCTAAAGAATACTCGGATCTTTCTTCTTGGACAATTTCTTAGGAAAAACCGAAGAGCAAATGGGAGTATTGAAAACTAAGATCTTTAATTTCAAGATTTTGTGCTTAACTTTTAACATACGTTTACTTGTCTTACGTTATCTCAAGTCACATTTAGAAGATATGCCTTGTTTTTATTTGGTAATAGAGATGTTAAAGTTTTAATTGTACTGAACTACTCTAGAGATTACAAGTGACTGATCCACACACACGGCCCAAAAAGAAAGACTCCTTACAAGAGCAACAACTCCTTAACTTCTTAAGAAATACATTTCAAAAGTTGTAGCAAAATATTCAAGATTCAAGATTTGTATTTGCCATATGCAACAAGTCCAACGGAATGCTTACTCCCTATTCCCTCCCGCAGTATGAATTTTCTACAATTTAACACTATATGCTATACTATGTACTTATACTATAACAATACTGTACAAAATAAAAAGAACAATGAAAAGCACAATAAAGTGACTGATGGATGATATATACATGCGTTGAACTGTGAAACAAGCATTTTAAAAGCAAAGTCCCAGTGGTGCAGCAGCATCATGAAATCAGTGCAGCACAGTGCAGTAACTGTAATGTAACTGTAATGTAACTGTAATGTAACTGTAATGAGTCCAGAAGGTCCAGCAAAATAATGACAGTGTAATGAAAATGGATGACAATGATAGTGACAATGAACAGTTCAGTAGGCGCACTGCCTGTGGATAAAAACTGTCCTTGAACCTGGTAGTTCCTTGTACGGATGCTGCGGAACCGGGGACCGGACTGTAGGGGGGAGAAGAGATGGTGCCCAGGGTGGTTGCAGTCCTTTGTGATGGAGATGGCCTTATTCCGACATCTGGTCCTAAAGATCTACTCAATGCATTCTCCGCCATCCTCAAAACCCTCTGGATGGCTTTCTTGTCCTGTGCAGTGGTGTTGCCGTACTCATGCCACGAGTGATGCCACTCATCAGGACGCTCTCTACAGTGCCACGGTAGAAGTTCACCAGCCATCATTTGAGGCACAGCAGGGCATAGAGGCGCTGGTGTGCCTTCTTCAGCATGACTTCTGTGTTGCAGGTCCAAGCCAGGTCGTCGGGGATCTGAAGTCCCAGGAAACGGAAGCAGCTGACGATTTCCACCGGTGTCCCGTCCAGGCTGATGGTGGAGTGGGAGCCCGGTGGCTCCTGAAGTCCATCAACAAGGACCTCAGACCAGGGAAGACCCTAAAGATCCTGAAGACCAAACCAAATGTTTGTGGCCTTATATTGCTCATCAGGAGGTGAGGCGGGAACAGAGCTGAAGATTTCCACTGGCACAAATGTTTAAAAAAATCAAAAGTTAAAAAATCCAACAATAGCTTACAGATACGCCACTCTGTGGTGGCTAATGCGAGGCTTGTGGAGGCAGAGGTCAGCACCGTCCGTCTGGTAAGCTGGGAACCAAACCACACTGGAACGACCTCCCAGAGTGGTATCGGGTGAATGAAATGGACCCAGTACTCAGGCACGTGTGAAACACATAAACGACACTGTTGTGTTGATACACTGCAAAACATAGTTCAATCCACTTGTTGTGCCGCTTCATCAGGTAGTGTCCACGGTTCAGTACATGTTCATGTTTGGCGCTCGTCAACAACCATGGATAAAGATTGAATTACCATGTACGAACAATTCATACATGGTCCATACATGGTCAATACATGGTCCACACATGGCTCAATTCATACATGGTTTAATTCATACATGGTTCAATTCATACATGGTCCGTACATGGTCCATATATGGTTCATTCATGGTCCGTACATGGTCCATGGTCCAATTCATACATGGTCCATACATGTGCAACAGACGCCAGCAGGAGGTGCTGTGCAGTGGAAAACCTCACTCCCAGACGCCTAAATAGACGCTCTAGCGACATGGTACATACATGGTGCATACACGGTGCATACATGGTACATACACGGTACATACATGGTGCATACATGGTACATACATGGTACATACACGGTACATACACGGTACATACACGGTGCATACATGGTACATACACGGTGCATACACGGTGCATACATGGTACATACACGGTGCATACACGGTGCATACACGGTGCATACACGGTGCATACACGGTACATACATGGTGCATACATGGTACATACATGGTGCATACATGGTACATACACGGTGCATACACGGTGCATACAGGGTGCATACACGGTGCATACACCGTCTCTGGAACGCTCTCCCCATCAACATCCGCCAAGCACCCACCTTATCATCCTTTAAACAGGCCCTCAAGAGCCACCTCTTCAACCTCGCCTTCACCCAGTAACCTCCACTCCTCACCTCCACATCCCACTGTCCCCACCATGTATGTCAATGTTTGTAAATGTGTGCAAAGTTTGTAAAGCGGCTTTGGGTACTCAGAAAAGCGCTATATAAAATAAATGTATTATTATTATTATTATTATTATTATACACGGTGCATACATGGTCCATACATGTACATACATGGTCCATACGGGACTAAGTGGCTCCATGCGATGTATAGAGTGGTCAGAGTGCTGACTGTAGCATGTGAGGGTACTTTCATATTATATTCATCAAGCAGTTCCTCCCATGCTGTACATCAGACATGGGTCTTACCTGAGAAAGCCACTCTTCGTCCTCGGGCCCGCCCTCCGAGGACAGGCTGTCGTAGGACTCGTGGCGTGCGATGGGACCCGGGCTTCCGGGAGGAACCACTGAGGAACAGAGAGACCAATCAGACGGAGAACACAGACAAGCAGCCCGAGTTGAAAATACACACACACACACACACACATATGCAAATACTATAAGCTTAGAGCGAATTAACTAACCGATTAGCAGGCATTTGCATTGCAAATGTGGCCAAGTGTGTAAATAGGTGAACTATTGTCTGTGTCACTGTTTAAAGAGTGAGTGGACAACACATTGGCAACCTTTGAATGTTTCATCAACCCACTGTATGTCTCTTTGTATCGCTATGCCACAAGCAATGCATAAACAAAGCTAATTGAAAACCAAGAATAAATATCCACAGATTGGCCCACTCTTCTCAAGAGTGTTTGCTTGTCTGTAAACAGTTATCCTCCAGGTCAGGTTTATACAGGACCTCACTTCTTTACACAGGAAACATCAAGACACAC
>CM050999.1:18841959-18849459 GCA_027704905.1 Muraenolepis orangiensis
TGTGTGTGTGTGTGTGTGTGTGTGCATCAATATCAGACCTATAAAATATCAAAACGTGTGCGTCTGCTTAGCACTCTGCAGGTCTAATGCGTGTGTGCGTGTGTGTGTGTGTGTGTGGCTCCCTCTTATCTCGAGAGGACAGCGCCTGTAGGCGCTGCAGTCTTCCTGCAGGGGCCCTGAGCGCTACCAGGGGCCCTGGGGCCCAGATGGACAGGTGGAGATAGTGACCCTGAAGTGGCGCCAGCGCAGCCTCTTTATCGTCGCCACATCGTGGTGGTTTCCTGCTGGCCTTACCGCCCCCCTCCCCTCCTTCTCCTCCACATGCTGCATTTTTAATCACCTCGGGTCATCCAATATAGATCGGCCAGACGGGAGATCACGGACCGTCCATCACCTGAAACTAGCTGTCCTTGCTCTGGATGTTTCCAGGCACGCTTATACACGGGGACTCAGGCATGGCGGCTTGTCTGGCGGTGGTAGAATGTGAAGAATGGAGAGAAGAGCTTTGTCCCAACGTAGGGGTACGGGGGGGGTTTCCGTTTACAGCTCGAGTTCTTCCTCTTTCACCTCCTGCTCCAGCTTCTCTCCAGGAGTAATAGTAGGGGTTGTATCACGGTATAGTACACACACCCTGACATGACTCTGGTCTGAACACAAGAGACCCATCGGAAAGGAACCCAGTTATGGAATAACAATTATGATCATCTCTCCTGAATGACCGTTGTTTCTACTTAACGGGGGGAGAAAATAGAGTAGAAGGGAGAGGCCCTCGCTGGGCTCATAAGCACAGACCGAAGAAGGTGCATACGAGAGCGGTGGAGAGAGGTGGTGGTGGTGGAGGTGGTGTGTGTAGTGAGGGTGGTGGCAGTGGAGGTGGTGGTGAGTGTGGTGAGGGTGGTGGCAGTGGAGGTGGTGGTGGTAGTGGTGTGGTCGAGGTGGTTGTAATAATGGTGATGGTGGAGGGGATGTTGGTGGAGATGGAGGTGGTGGTGGTGGAGGAGGAGGAGGCGGACAGAGTCCACACACAAGACTGTGTGTGGAAGGCTGAACCTTCATGCATGGAGGAGCTGGATCCTGCGGTGGTTCCTCACGGATCATCAGCTTGGTTTACCTAACTGGATATCTTTAGTTTTATACGTTTTCCTAACTGGACATATTTCGTTTTATGCGTATTAATGTGGCGCATCTACGATTACGCGGCCGGTACCTCGGCCTACTTTGGCAAGGAGACGGCAGAGTTATGGCGCCGAACGGGCGCATTCAAACCACGCCTATTCAATGGTCTAGACAGTAAGAGGTGGGAAGAGTTAGTACTGATCTGAGAACACATCCTACCGGTTAAGGAGAGTTAGTACTGATCTGAGAACACATCCTACCGGTTAATGGAGGGTTAGTACTGATCTGAGAACACATCTTACCGGTTAAGGAGCTTTAGTACTGCTCTGAGAACACATCTTACCAGTTAAGGAGTGTTAGTACTGATCTGAGAACACATCCTACTGGTTAAGGAGCATAAGTACTAATCTGAGAACATATCCTACCGGTTAAGGAGCATTAATGCTGATCTGAGAACACATCCTACCGTTTAAGGAGCATTGGTACTGATCTGAGAACACATCCTACCATTTAAGGAGTGTTGGTACTGATCTGAGAACACATCCTACCAGTTAAGGAGCGTTGGTACTGATCTGAGAACACATCCTACCATTTAAGGAGCGTTAGTACTGATCTGAGAACACATCCTACCGTTCAAGGAGCGTAAGTACTAATCTGAGAACACATCCTACCGTTTAAGGAGTGTAAGTACTAATCTGAGAACACATTCTACCGGTGACACTTGCAGCTACCTCTCTCCCTGAAGATCGAGCTCATTACAGACTTCTTGATGTGTTTAGAATTACGTGACGAGTGCAAACATACATGGGGTTATTCCTGCGGTCAGATTCATAACATGTGTGTGTGTGTGTAGCCATCCGGGGTCTAACACGAAGCTACGGGTCCTACCACCGACTGAGAGGCTCTGGCCTCAGCATGCAGCCCCCAGTAAGAGAGAGAGAGAGGACGTCCTTCTGGCTCAGAGGTGACACAAGAAATCAATAGAGCAGCAAGAGGGGGAGGTGGGGGGGGGGGGGTGTGTTCAGACTAATGGTGCGTTCATAAGAGCACGCGTACACCCTGCAGTGGGGCCAAACTCCCATAAAGGAATACATAAGCATGAGCATACAGCCTTTATGTACACACAAACACACAGCGACACTCACAGTAACAGACACATACACACACAGCAACACTCACCGTAACGGATGCCTGAGAAAAATGTTGATATAGAGACTTGTGCCGTGCAAGAACAAACGTATATTGTTGGCACATAATGTATATTTATGTATCCCTGTCTATATGTATGTATCCCTGTATACATGTGTGTATCCCTGTATGTATGCATCCCTATATATCTGGGTAGAGTAATATTGGACATACCTTGCAAAGTTTTCAAATGCAGAAAAGGGTAACTTCACCAATGCATGTGTATGACTATAACATACTGTACCACACCGATCTACTGACGCATAAGTCACTTCACACAATATAAATAGAACCATACATCAAGGGAACTTACTACTTCGACTTAGACACTTTAACACAATTTAACCTCCAGATGAAACAGCCCCACAGCAGGGGGGGGGGGGGGTTCAGGTTCAGAGCACTTACGTCCGACGAGGAGATGCTGGTAGTACTGCACCAGGTCCGAGGCCAGCACCAGGGGGTGGGCGGTGTTGAACGGAGGCTGGAGTTCATTCCACTGTGGGGTCCTGCATAACACAGCAGGGAACCAACACATCAGCATGTCCCCGCTGGGCCTCAAGCGGAACCCCCCCCTTCTCAACTCCAACTGTGTGTGTTTTTACCGACAGAAAACATGTCATCACCGGGACGACGGGGCCTGCCCTCTTCAACCACAAACATCAATATTTACCGTATGGAAACTGGAACATGTTTGGGTGTACATGTACACATTACACTTGATATAGTTGATTTGTTGCCATAGGGTAGTGACAGTTGGGTAGGGGGGAGAGAGGGGGAGTGAAGGATCATGGGAGAACTTACCTGGCTAACGTCCAGCAGGCCCTCGGACAGCTGCTGAGCTCCAGTGGCGTCTCGTCGCTGATCTTCTGCGCTGTGCTGATTGGACGAGGCTCCAGGACGTGCTCCACCAGGTTGCCGTAGCAACTGAGGATGTAGAGAGAGTCCACCACCGGCTGCCTTGATTGGTCTAGAAGGATGAAAAGGTTCAAGGGGGGGGGAGGATGTTAGCTTTGGATTGGTCTAGAAGGATGAAAAGTTTGAGGGGGAAGGACGTTAGCACTGTATTGGTCTAGAAGGATGAAGGGTTCAGGGGGAGGAAGGTAACACATGCAGAGCGGCCCAACGATCGACCTGGCAGCTAAAGAAGCCGTCTCACCTTTCTCCCTCTTCATGTTGGGATTAGTGAGGAACCAGGAGCGCGACCACCCGAACAAAGTGGCCACAAACAGCTCCCCGCCACTGGACTTGCTGGGGGAGATCTGGGGCGGGGACTTGCTTTTGCTTCACAGGGGAAGAGAAGAGAAACGACTTGAGTGACGTGTAAGTAAGTAAGAAAAGTTAAGCAAGAGTCAAACACACAACTCGTCAAACAGCACATCTGTACACCACGTAAAGCACATGGGCTACGCATGCAAGAATTTATAAAAACACAAAGAGGTTTGCAGGGAGTGAAAATTGTTTGCACATAACTTTGAGAATCGAGAATCTAGAAAAATATTACAGGAAATGATCCTTGCAAGACAGTCGTTACTTTTAAGTGGTACTGTAAGCTGTATCAGTATATTTAATATATATATATACACAGTGTATATATATATATATATATATATATATATATATATATATATTTATTATATTATATTTATGGTAAGGAGAGTAATAGAATACAACATCAAGCACACATGTACGGCTGCACCACATGCATGAACCAACACATGGGAACATTCATGTCCACAGAAGAGAGGAGACACCATGAGCATCACGGCTTGTTTCACAACATCCGAGGACACCAGCATCCTACAAGACACTTCCTCTAGTGGCATCACTTCCACTTAAACCAACGGAGGACACACATGAGGAGCTATTGGGTTATTGGCCGTGTCAGGACCGCTTGTGTGGAAGAGAAGGCAGGAGGAGAGGAGGGGGTGGGGGGGGGGGGGGGGGGTGGGGTTTGGTTCTCTAGCCCCGATCATATGGAAGTGATCAAAACTTAGGTTCAGATGTTGTTCCCCGGCCTCATAATCAACCTGGACAGCAAAGTCCTAACAGAGCGTTTCAGACAACGCAGGCACAAGGAAGGTAGCCCGGAGCCCCGAGGGTTGTGTTGCCAGATCCCAGAGGGATGCTTGACCTCGACCCACGGTAAACCACACACACACACACACACACACACACACACACACACACACACACACACACACACACACACACACACACACACACACACACACACACACACACACACACACACACACACACACACACACACACTGGTTCACAGAAGTTAGTCATGAACAGAAAGAGAGAGTTGGAGGAAAGTCAAATGTCAAACAGAAACAAAAGATGCTAGACTGTATCCTATAGGAGAGCTGTAGTGTCATTAACTGAACCATTAACTGAACACCAGAGTAACTCCACCGTGATGGAGAACAGGTCTACCTGTTCCACCGGCTCAATTCACTTCCCTTCCTAACGGTCGGTGGCTCCTAAAGGAGTCCGTGGACCCCAGGAGAACTGTGAGAGCCGTGAGAGGAGAGAGAGCCAGGGTGGATGTAAGGAAGACAAGCAGCAGGGATTTATTATGGTTTAATCCGGTGAATAACCACACATCTACCAGGGAGATGAAGGTGGAGATAAACACCACGGGCAGGATATTGCGTTAGCCAACGCCCTGCCCGGCGTTTCTTCCTCTTCCTCGGGCCTGTCGGTGCTTCAGCATCCAGAAGATAAGACATGTGGTCCGCTGGTCCGTGGTCGTTTCATGCAATTTCTACAATTGTGTTTTTTTATCCCTTTCAGTTTCAGTTTCTGCATGATCCCTACGCACGCCATGTTGGATTGTGGGTCGTGTAGTGTCGAGCGTGTACGCTTTAAAAAGACCAAACAGACACTGGACATGTTTCATATTAATAAGTAAAACCTCACTTCTACGGTGAAGGAAGAGAAACCTCTCTCTGTCCTGGGTGACAAGGTCTTCTACGCTGAAGGGAGAGAGGCCCATCTCTGTCCTGGGTGACCAGGTCTTCTGCGTTGAAGGCAGAGAGGCCCAACTGAAGGCTTTAACCACTGTACGGTCTCACGTTGTTCTCCACTTTCACTCGCCCAAGGAAACCAAAACCCAGTTCCATGCTGGGGGCTCATTCAGGTTTTTAAAAGGGAGAGAGAGGGCTGCTGGGTAGTGGGCTTAAACAGCCACCACACAAACGTGTGCACTATAAAGTATATATATATATATATATATATATCATCCATCCTTCACCATGGCTTGTGTTTTTCTTGGACGGAGATCCACACTCAACTCAAATAACAGTGTTTCCAAAATGTTATTTTTAAGCAGGAACCAAATGACAAATGAGGATATAAACGACTCTGCGGCGCAGCAAATGGGGAGATTAGGAGTTCGGAGCCACGCAGCCCAACACGCCAACATATTAGCACAATTACAGACCTCGCATGCCGACCCACACACATGCACACAGACACACACACACATACACACACACGCACGCACACACACACACGCAACGTGACAGCAGCCTGTATGAGGTCTCCACAGCTGATGAGCTGCATCTGTGGGGCCTCTTTGAAGAGCGCCGGCGCTAGTGCTGGGCCAGCCAGCGGCGCCAGGGAGAGAGAGAGAGCGGCCTCCCTCCGCTCCCTCCCTCCCCCTTCCCCCTGCCCTCCTTCCCCCTCGCCTCCCTCCTCCTCCCTCCTCCTCCCTCCCCGCCAAAGTGGAGTGACCGCCAAGGTTTGTTTATCTGCTTTTTAAATCAGCCTTTTCCTCTCTGCCTCGCTTGAAGTGGCTAGAAAGTGTTGAGGTTTCTGGCCTCGCGGCGGCGAAGGAGAGGCTGGCTCCTAAATGCTTCTCCCTCCAAATGGGAAGCAGGAGTCCTCTTAGAGGGGGAGGGGGGATGAGGGAGAGGGAAGGAGGGAGGGAAGAGGAGGTGAGGGTGTTCATAGTGGTTGGGGGGGGGGGGGGGGGGGGAGTGTTGGAAAACATCAGTAACCTACAAAAAACACGTAACCCAATATCAATAAATGACTGAAAAATAAATACACGGAGAGAAGCGAGAGCCGGGAGAGATGGATGTTTCTATAACAGCAGCTCTCTCTCTCTCTCTCTCTCTCTCCTTCTCTCCCTCCCCCCTGTCTCTCTTTCTCTCTCCTTTCTCTCCTATATCTCCATCTCTCTCTCCCTCCCTCCCTCTTTCTCCCCTCCCCCTCTCTCCCCTCTCTCTCTCTCTCTCTCTCTCTCTCTCTCTCTCTCTCTCTCTCTCTCTCTCTCTCTCTCTCTCTCTCCTTTTGCTTCATAACGTTTCCATGTTCTCCGTTAACTACGACTCACCGAAGGGTTCCGCTGCTCGTGTGTCATTTCCACTTTTAATTGACCGTCTGAAGCCTCCTGACGGGGCTAATAGCTTCTCCTCAAGGACATAACTCAATCTGCAACATCATCCACCAACGTCCTGTCGCATTACACCGTCGGGGACTAACGCACGGCGCCACTGACGCCGCCGGGGTGGGGGGGGGGAAGGGGGGGGGTCTAGAGGAGTCCGCAGCTCGCCGGATGTGGCATGTGTCGTCCGGCGACCGACGGTTAACGTGCAGAAGAACACGAACAAAATAATTGGAAACCGGTGGGTCCTAGTCCTGATGCTGGATGGTTTGAAATATAACTATAACTATAACTATAACTATACATGTATATATATATATAGTTATGTGTATCCTGTATATATATATTATATAACTATCAAATAAAAGGCCAACACAGGAAGCCAGACTGTGACCGGAATGTGGATAGGAAGCAGGGAGAGAGAGAGAGAGAGAGAGAGAGAGAGAGAGAGAGAGAGAGAGAGAGAGAGAGAGAGAGAGAGAGAGAGAGAGAGAGAGAGAGAGAGAGAGAGAGAGAGAGAGAGAGAACCTTGAGGCAGTCATCTGGAGGACACATCCTTCAACGTCACATTTATTATGTTGCTCCTGCAGAACAGAGGGCGGAGGCAGACAGACAGCCTTAATGACGACCACGACTGAATAGGCACGGGCCTCAGCCTCTGCCTCGCCTCCTTTACAGCCCACTGAGTCCCGCCAGGTACAAACCTCAATCGCTATTTGAATACAATTTAATCCTGTGGACACAGGACATCAGCCTGTTTTAAAAAAACAACAACGGAAGACCCAAGGCCTGACAATAGA
>CM050999.1:18851959-18861959 GCA_027704905.1 Muraenolepis orangiensis
TGGGGAGAGGGGGGGAGAGAGAGACACAAAGAGAGAGAGAGAAGGAGAGAGGACAGGAGTGAGGGGAGAGAAAGACACACACACAGCAATATATGGAAAACACATTATTAGAAGGAGCACACTTGAGCAAACACACTTTTCACATGTCTTTTTTTCTCATCGTATTTTTTTTCAGTGTGTTTGAAGAGCCGGAGAGAGGAAACGTCGGTGGGATAAGATGGATTTGAAAACCTTGAGGGGAGAGAGCATCCAGCCCCATGTTAAAGTGTGATACCATACTGAGGGGATGGATGATGGTTCAACCATCCAGCCCCATGTTAAAGTGTGATACCATACTGAGGGGATGGATGATGGTTCAACCATCCTGCCCCATGTTAAAGTGTGATACCATACTGAGGGGATGGATGACGGTTCAACCATCCTGCTCCATGTTAAAGTGTGATACCATACTGAGGGGATGGATGACGGTTCAACCATCCTGCTCCATGTTAAAGTGTGATACCATACTGAGGGGATGGATGACGGTTCAACCATCCTGCTCCATGTTAAAGTGTGATACCATACTGAGGGGATGGATGACGGTTCAACCATCCTGCTCCATGTTAAAGTGTGATACCATACTGAGGGGATGGATGATGGTTCAACCATCCTGCTCCATGTTAAAGTGTGATACCATACTGAGGGGATGGATGACGGTTCAACCATCCAGCTTTTTCAATCTAAATCTGGAGGATTGAATCCTCTTTATTGGTCACATACATGTACACACACAGTGACACTTGTTTGCCTGCATTTAACCCACCAACGTATTAGAAGCAGTGGGCAGCAATTATTTTTACAGCACCCGGGGAGCAGTGTAGGGATCTGGTGCCTTGCTTAAGGACAACTCGGCAGTGCACAGGTGTTTTGGGGACGTGAACCGGGGACCCTCCGGTTCCCAAGCCCCATGTCCCAACAGACGAGCTATCCCGCCACCCCATACCATATTAAGGGGATGGATGATGATTCAAGCCACGCTGCTCCATGTTAAATATATTAAATATCATACCATACTTCTGCGGGGCATATAAGTGTACATGGGAAGATTAGGTCTGGTTTGTGTCTTCCAAGTAATATTAATATTCATAGTCATATTAATAGTGTCGCACCATGTCACAGTTTTTGTGTATTATTCAATTCAAATTACTATTTTTTTTCGATGCAACCTCAGATGTACATATATATATATATATATACGCGCTGACAGATGCATTGAGATGCAAAGACTTTGTGGCCTAAATAGATTTGAATACTGGAATGGAATTAATAATTCTTCATATTTACATTGCGTTGTTTTTCTCCAGTCAAATGTATGTATTCAATTCATTCTGAACAATACAACAATGTGTATTCCAATAACAGAGCTGCTCTTCATTCAGGGATGAAAAGCAAAACTGTGACCATCTAGTGCATATATACTTGCAAGTGTGCGCGCGTGTGCGCGTGTGTGTGTGCGTGCGTGCGCGTGCCTGCATGTGTACATGCGCGCGTGTGCGTGCGTGTGTGTCCCATGGCGTGTGTCCAGAGAGTTCCCAAAGCATCAGGGAGTGGGAGTGTGTTCCTGTGTTTGTTCCTCACATGCAGAGATAGTGAGTGAGCTTCGTAAACAGTTTACAGTAAATAAAGACATTTCCTAACAGCAATAAAGGCTCCAATGAGAATGAACCTCTGTCCACCCTCGTCCCCCTCCCCCCCCCGTCCCCGTCCCCCCCCCCCTTGGGGTGGACACCACTCTCTATCTCTCCCCCCCCCCCCCCCCCCGAACACCATGAAAACAGGACACACAGCCAAGCAAAGCACTCCACAGCACCGCTTCCTTCTATGTGTTGGATTCAGCCGTGCCGGATCCCTCTGGATGATAAGGACGACCGTTCTGAAGGTCAGAGGGGAACACAAGTTTAAAAAACCTTGTTTAGGTGGAAGTGACGCAAGCGGGGGGGACGGAGGACGGAGGACGGATGGAGGACGGAGACGGTGGACACCGCAGGCGCAGATGTAGGATGAGCAGCATGGGGGGTGGGTGGGGGGGGGGGGGGGGCATGCCAGAGAGCAAGTGATCACATGCAGAAGAGAGAGAATGGAGTTATGTTATCAGACGGGATATGAACCAGCATGAAGGATCTAAGAATGTGAACTGATGTCACGAAGAACAATGAGGCGTGAGGGAGGTCCTGTAATAAGTCTATCATTAAGAGGGGAACATTTTCAATGTGGGTCGGTCGATGCAAATGCGCAATTTTTTTACCGTGTCGTTGCCTGCCCACATCTCCACGCTACCTTTGAGTTTAGGAAAAAATGTAGCACCTTCACTGACACAGAGAGCATCCGTTTTTTTCACACTATATCCCTAATCGATTTATTTATTTATCTCAAATAGATAGAGATACGGTTGTTTTAACCCTATATCTCTAATAGATAGAGATACGGTTGTTTTGACACTGCATTTCTAATAGATAAATAGAGATACGGTTGTTTTAACACTATATATCGCTAATAGATAGAGAGAGAAAAGGTTGTTTTAACACAATATCTCTAATAGATATATAGCGATAATGTTGTTTTAACACTGAATCTCTAATAGATGATATATAAAGATGGATATAAGGTTGAAAATCGGCAAAGTTATCCTTTAAATGAATAAACAAATACATCAATGAATACATATAAAGTATCCTAATCACATGACAAATCGATTTCATTGATTGATAAGCACGCGAACAAACTAAGATCACATTATTCAGTATGAATGTAAAACGATAAAGCAAACTATTTAGAAAGACGAACAGGGTGTATAAAATAACTAAGCACAACACAAATATATCTGTAGAGCGTCCACGACGTCTCCCCGTTGACACGGAGAGGAGCCAACTGAACACAAACAGAGCAGGGCAGCGACCCCACCACTCCAGCACCATAATGGCTCACACATCCTCCCTCTCTTAACCAATCGGCCCCTAATAGCTGCTCCGCAGGGGCCATTAGAGGGGGGGGCGGGGGGGAAGAGAGAGGGGAGTTAGCGGGTGATTTGTGCAAATGGTTTAGCGTGAGCCACAAGTTTCTAGCTCCGGGATGTCACTGCGTAGCAACCTGCCTCTCGTGTTTCTACACGAGAGGCGCCTTTTCATTAAGTCTGTAGGAGACAAGGGGTTAGAAGCCAAAGGAGCCCTCCTGGTGTATTACAGTCATCTGACCTTCTGGGGCGGAGCTCCCTCTCCCTCTCTCTCTTGTTCAGATGCTTCAGAGTGTCATCTTAATCAGCAATGAAGCTTCTGACAGCTGTGGTCCTCCCTCCCCTGAGGAGCAGGAGGAGGAGGAGGAGCCTGGCTATGGACCTCACTGCCCTGAGGAACAGGAGGAGGAGCCTAGCTGTGGTCCTCCCTCCTAGGAGCAGGGAGTCTGCTATGTCCCCTTCCATGAGGAGCAGGAGGAGGAGGAGGAGGAGGAGGAGAGGAGGAGGAGGAGGAGGAGGAGGAGGAGGAGGAGGAGGAGGAGAGCCTGGCTATGGTTCTCCCTCCCCTGAGGAGCAGGAGGAGGGGCCTGGCTATGGTCCTCCCTCCCCTGAGGAGCAGGAAGAGGAGCAGGAGGAGGAGAAAGAAGGAGGCGGTGGGAGGTTGTCAGGAGTTTAGTAGGAAATGCAGGTTGTTGTTTTTAACTTTAATGGAACAACAACATACCATTATGTATACCATTACTATTAGTTATGTGTTCTATATTTCATGTTCTGAATTAATGTAGGTTTAATGATATATGGAATATGACCGTATTAATTTAGGTTTAATGATATATGGAATATGACCGTATTAATTTAGGTTTAATGATATATGGAATATGACCGTATTAATTTAGGTTTAATGATATATGGAATATGACAGTATTAATTTAGGTTTAATGATAAATAGTATATGACAGAATTAATTTAGGTTTAATGATATATGGAATATGACAGTATTAATTTAAGTTTAATGATATATAGTATATGACAGAATTAATTTAGGTTTAATGATATATACTATATGACAGTATTAATTTAGGTTAAATGATATCTGGTATATGACAGTATTAATTTAGTTGAATGATATCTGGTATATGGCAGTATTCATTTAGGTTAAATGATGTATCGAATATGACTTAAAAAGAACACCATGTTCTTAAACCTCAGTATTATAATATGATTTGTTAATTTTTATACACAACAAAATGAGGGAAAACATACGCTAAAAATATATTATTATTTCAAGTTTTATATAATTATTTTAAGAAATAATACAAATAAAATAAAATAGTCAAAAAATATATAAACTGTATCAAATACAAAGTATGGTTGAATGAAGCGAGTGTGTGTGTGTGTGTGTGTGTGTGTGTGTGTGTGTGTGTGTGTGTGTGTGTCTGTGTGTGTGTGTCTGTGTGTGTGGTGGGACAGGAGATGTAGGTTAAGCAGCTGGTGTGTCCTCTGGGATGTGTTCATACAGGTGTAAATACAGCTGGATGATGCCCCCCCCCACACACACACACACACAGATGGTACTCCTACTGTATGATATCAGACCTCACTGGGGGGCCAACCTGCCTGCTTAATGATTGCATGTGTGTGTGTGTTCTTTACCACCGCAGCCGCGCAAAGCCGACCAGTCTGGTGTGTGTGTGTGTGTGTGTGTGTGTGTGTGTGTGTGTGTGTGGCAAAGCCGGGCAGCACAGCTGCATGTCCCGATGAATTAACGCTGATGCCCTCCCTGGAGAGGACCACCGGACAGACAGAGACGAGAGACAGGCCCACCGAGCACTTTTGACACAATAGACTTGTTTTTATATATATATATATATATATATATATATATATATATATATATAGTATATTTATATATTTATATATATATATATATATATATATGTATATTTATATTTATTTATATATATATATATTTATATACTATATATTTATATATATATGAATATATATATATATATATATATATATATATGAGTACACACACACACTATACATATATTATATAATATGTACATAATATATTTCACTTTATACTGTATATATACACACACACACACACATACCTTATTATTTATTACAGTATATATATATATATATAATATATCAGACTTTTGTATACTATACACATAGCACAATATAAATATATACATATATACAAATATATACAATAATAATTCTAATTATATGTGTGTGTGTGTGTGTGTGTGTGTGTGTGTGTGTGTGTGTGTGTGCGTGTGTGTGTGTGTCGTGTGTGTGCGTGTGTGCGTGTGTGGGTGAGTGCGTGTGTACACAGCAGGGATTAGGCTGGCTAATGGTCCGTAGGTATCCATCCATGGTGTTTTCAGTCCCTGTCCAAGCCGGTCTACCAGCCGCTGGTGTCGGTTCTCTGTTGTTCTACTCAGGGCTGCTCTCTTATCAGATATCACGCTGGGATCATTACAGCATTTCCCATTCAAAAACCACGCAGGAAAATTACATTTAAATGGAAACTATTAAAATCTGCCCGTATTTTTTAAAGCCACCTGTATGTAAATCCTACTGATGATGCGGCCGTCGTGGCTCTAAAACGACATGATTTAAATGTGTGATGAAGATCGCTCTGCAAACTGACAGCCAGGCACGGCCTGCAGCTGGGGTGTCATCCTGGGACCTAGTGGTGGACCTTCAGTCACTCTCACACACACACACACACACACACACACTCCTCATCTGGACAGTTCTTATCTTCCTCTCAACAAAAAGAAAATCGCTGCACTGTTGCTGACCAAACACATAAATACATCTTGTGTGTGTGTGCGTGTGCGTGTGCGTGTGTGCGAGTGTGTGCATGTTGCCTCAAAAGTTGATGCACAAAGAGCGGTTAGCGGAGATGCACACGCAGCATCAGCTTAAAAGGTGCACAAGAGTAAAGGTCATGCTGCAGGATTCAGCCGGAGGCAGCAGTGGAGCAGGACTCTGAGACGCCTCCAACTTATCAATCCACCCTTTTGGATAAGAAGCCGTCTTAAATAGCGATAAACAGACCCCCCCCCCCCCCCCCCCCCCCCAAGACGGCATTTTTCAGTTTTTTTGCTGCCGTCGAAAAACAAGAGAAACACGTCTCTCCCAAACCAATTGATTGATGGCGACCATTTGCCACCAGGCTTTCAGAACGCATTATTATTTAATATAAATATATAAACACAACATGTGTGTGTGTGTGTGTGTGTTTGTGTGTGTGGACCGCAGGACTCACCCGGTGCGCTTGGTGATGGTGCCCAGGGTCATGGGCTGCTTGATCTGGGCCAGGGGCAGCACCACGGTGAGGCTGGGCAGCGGGGACAGGCGAGGGTTGCCCATGTTGTTGTTGGTGAAATTGTTGTAGGACTCCTGGCTGCTCAGCTTGGCTGTGACACAGACACACAGACACACAGGCAGACCGTCAGACAGACAGACCTTAGGCAAAGCTGGATGGAAAGAAGCACAGAGGACGTTTGAATGTTGGAGAGAAAAGCTTCACAGGAAGCGTTACACCGTGAGTTGATTCAAACAATGTGGATTCCAAACAGAACGTTTAGATACCGTGTTTATTCAAAGGTGATAAATATTATTTCTACACTGAGGTATATTTTTATGATTTAGGTTTGTTTGGTTTTTTTTGGGACACAGTCAAATCAGTCAAGTCAACGGGCCGTGCAACACACACACACACACACACACACACACACACACACCTGGGTTCAAGGCCTTCCTTGGAGCTGATTGGAGGTAACAAGCTCAAGATGCTACATTACAAAGGCTCTAGCTCTGGTTTTAGTGCACGGCAGTCTGTTAATCAAGGCCAATCAACACAGGCCATACACAGACTCGACACACACACACACACACTCTCTCTCTCTCTCTCTCTCTCTCTCTCTCTCTCTCTCTCTCTCTCTCTCTCTCTCTCTCTCTCTCTCTCTCTCTCTCTCTCTCTCTCTCTCTCTCTCTCTCTCTCTCTCTCTCTCTCTCTCTCTCTCTCTCTCTCTCTCTCTCTCTCTCTCTCTCTCTCTCTCTCTCTCTCTCTCTCTCTCTCTCTCTCTCTCTCTCTCTCTCTCTCTCTCTGATAATCCAGAGCAACATATCTCACATATCCCGGTGGAAGCACAGCCAAACATAATCAGGCCAAATGTCAAAGGGCTCCCAGCAGACCTAATGGCCTCCAATAGCAACACAGGCGTGTGGAAGGAAGCAGCGGCGAGGGCCTGTGTGTGTTGGTTCACGCACTGTGGGGGGGGGGGGGGGGGGGGGGTTCGTTTTTTCATCTTTATTTATGCATCATGTACGCTTGTGTACTAGTATTGGATCTGGTTGCCCAGCAGACTGCGGGCTCCGTCAGAGTGTAGTCCCCCAGACAGATTGGATCTCTGGGAGGAGCAACAGGGCATATGATTGCACCAGAAGTTGCTTATACTCTCACTCACTCTCACCACACACCACACACCACACACACACACACCACACCACACACACACCACTTTTAGATCAGGCTATCGCTTATCGTAAAGTATTTTTGATTGCATATTCTAACACCTTGAGCAATTGACATTTTAAATATCGTTGCATTTTTTTGGGCAAAATATTGGGAAATAGTAAAGGCCATCAGAGTTTGTGTGAGAAAAAGTATTTCCTTTAATACACATTTTGTAAAGTATATTGTAAGAATGAATGTTTTGATTTGTATTATTATTATTGCTATGCTTTGAATCAATACATATGTTTTAGAAATAGGCACAAATATCAAGTGTTCAGCTAAGTGCACTTTGGGACCGCAGAAACATTTTTAAAGGAATCATTTGCTTTTTTTTTCATTGTTTTTTTAACCAGTTTTATGAAAAGTCGGACCTTCCAGCAAAAACATACTTCTTTAAGTAGTTTCAAAGGAAAACGAAGAACAGAATCTGTAGGGTGGATCTCTGGATGTTGTCCTTAGCCTTATTGTTCCTTTTGATACCTTCAGACTTTTGATACCTTCAATCAGTGAATGGATCAATAAAAATAAAAAACTATTGGATGAAATCAAACTTAAGAGAGAGTCGGAGGACACAAGACGGGGGACGTTACATGAGTGTCATGTCATTATGCAGCGTGTTCTGGTCTTTGAGATCATTAACATGTAGCCGGCTTGTGTTAGTCCTGCCGAGGTCCTTGCTTTGTGTGCTCCCAAACTAAATAAAATGTCTGTGTGTGCAGAGCGACAGGATGGAGGTGGAGGGTCCAGCGTTTAGAAGTCTTTGGTGGAACCACAATGGTGGAGCCATTGAGCAAAAGAGACCATTACACAAGACTCTTGTCTCTCTCTCTCTCCTCTCTCTCTCTCTCTCTCTCTCTCTCTCTCTCTCTCTCTCTCTCTCTCTCTCTCTCTCTCTCTCTCTCTCGCTCTCTCTCTCTCTCTCTCTCTCTCTCTCTCTCTCTCTCTCTCTCTCTCTCTCTCTCTCTCCTCTCCCCTCCTAAGCTGCAGACACTAACGCAGGGGCCTCCACTGTGCAGCGTTTGAGGGCCCTTCACATTTCAAAAGAGGTACACCCCCAAGGCCGGGCACCTTTTGTATGCAGGGTTCCGACGTTGAAGAAACAAAATCTGTACAGGAAGCAGACTGAAAAGCCATAATGGTGCTTCACAGACCAAAGAGAGGAGAGAGGGGAAAAAATGTTAATGAGTTTAGCATCCTCTTCCAAAACGGACACTCCACTTTGCTGGGTGCCCCAGTCCTTCAGGTCTCTGCCTTATTAGCCTCTTGTACAACCACCGCCACCACCACCTCCACCTCCACCACCACCACCACCACCACCACCACAGCAGCAGCTCCCCAGGCTGCAGCTCCCCAGGCTGCAGCATGACAGAACAGGTGCTGCTTGACTGGGGAAGAGGGTTGAATGAGGAGGGCATCATCAGCGTTGACTTGGTCGTCATATCACCGCAGTATCAGTCAAATTATGGGTGGGGGAAGCATGAGGTTTGGGGTGACACCCAGCGTCGCCGGCTGATTCTGAGGCAAGCGTGTCGAGAAAGGGACACGCACCGACAGAAGACGATACATAAACAACACAGCGTTGTCTGGGTTGTCTGGTGTCAGGAAGAGGACAGACGATAGCAGAGAGAGAGAGAGAGACAGAGAGAGAGAGACAGAGAGAGATAGAGACAGACAGAACGAGAGAGAGAGACAGAGACAGGGAGAGAAACTACAACCGAAGAAAGGTGAATCAAAAGATTGAGGATGAACGGATACTCTTAAAGAGTGTGATAGAGAATGAAATAGCATTGTGAATAATAAATAAAATAAAATAATAAATAGCAAGTGAAAGCTTTACGGAAGGGAGAGAGAGAGGGAGAAAGAGGAAGAGAGATAGAGAGGGGGAGAAAGATGAGAAGAACGGAGCGTCTGGCAGACGGATAGTCCCGGTGCGTCGGGTCCGGGAGACGAGAGACTGTGATTTGATTAATGACCGGGGTGTGTGATGTGCCTGAGCACTGATACATGACAGTCCCATGGAAAGAAGATCCATCAATGCAAATCCCCGGCCCTCGTCCTCGTAATGAGAAAAAAACCCTCGTCCTGCCAAAAGGTCACCCAAGCCCCCGTCGGCCCTGTCTCTCTCCCCCGTCACCTGACCAAACTTTCTACCAGTCCCCCCCTCCCTCCCCCTCGTGTGTGTCCATCACTGTCCACCGCTCTCTTGTCTCAATAGCATTTGCATCCACTTCTCACCTCTCTCTCTCTCACCGTCCACCAGGCCACCGCCGACGCCGCCTGGCCGGTGCCCTTCTGTCTTCTCTCTCTCTCTCTCTCTCTCTCCCTCCCTCCTCGCCACCCCCCCCTCCCTCTCCCCCTCTCTCATGTTTCTCTCGTTTAATCCCTGATTTGCATCCGATATGAGCAGACGTGCTCAACGGATGAGTCGAGGCAAGGAAAAGGACAGTCCCACACCCTGTCCCATT
>CM050999.1:18866959-18869459 GCA_027704905.1 Muraenolepis orangiensis
AAGAAAAGATCATATTCCATATTGAAAATGATCAGACAAGATCATATCCCTTATAAAAAATTAACAGATTTCTTTTCACATTCATTCTTCAAACATTTGTGGCTGACAAAATCTTCCAAAAACGCAGACCACCTTAAAAACCCCCAGAGGAGTAGCCAGATGTAATGTATTGTAGCGCGAGGAAGTGACCATTCATAAAAACGCTGGAAGAATTACCCAGATCTCCCTCTGCCTTCTCCCCTCCTACTCTGGGGGAGATTTGCATCGAGGCAAAAGCCTCACGGCATAATTCAAGCATCTCCCTCTCCCTCTCCATCTCTCCCTCCCTCTCTCTCTCTCCATCTCTCCCTCCCTCTCTCTCTCTCTCTCTCCCTCCCGCTCTCTCACTACCTGCCAAGAATCCTGGCCACCAGTGCCACACCGAGGACATAACCGGTAACACAATGTTTCACAGCATGTACCTCCGTTTGAAGCTGGATGACTTGTATTTCAAAGACAGAAAATACAACCTTTACTAAATACATGTACTGCGTATATTATATGTCTCATTTAAATTGATATCGGCATTTCCAGGATTGGCAGCACTTTGACCAAAAAAAATCCAAAATGAAGAAAGGAGCAAGGCGGTGTTAAGGGGCAGCAGTAGCTCAGACCTTCACCAGAAGGTCGCTGGAAACACCTAGACACTGCCGAGGTGCCCTTGAGCAAGGCACCGGACCCCTATACACTGCTCCCCGGGCGCATGTGTATATACTGTACAATAGCTGCCCACTGCGCCTGAATACTAGGATGGGTTAAATGCAGAGAAACTATTTTCACTGTGAGTGTGTGCATGTATGTGACCAAATAAAGAGGATTTAGTCCTCTATATTTTGATTTAGACTAAACCTACTAACCCTGAGGAGAGCCAAAGGTCTCTGCTGTCACACGTGAATGCGTATGCATCCGATGAACATCAAGGTTACAGCCAAACACACAAAATGAAATGTGCCGGTGTGTTTCCCCTCCAGCGAGGGATGGTGGCGACGGAGTCGGGAGGGGAAGGATGTGAGATAAAAAAAAGGTCCGAAAGCCGAAGCCTAAATAGCCGCTCCGCTAATAGTGAGGAGGAAGTGTGCCTTTTATCAGCACTGGATTAACAGCGTCCTGTCACACCTTGTTTTTCCCCGGCGCCGATACTGGGACCACGTGTCTCCTCCCTCCCTCCCCCAGACGGCCTCCCCCCCCCCCCCCCACTCCCTGCCTCCTTCACTCCCCCAGTCGGCCGGCCTCCCCCTCCCCCCCTCCCTCCCCCAGACTCCCGTGTTGGGACCACCGGGGGTCCGGCCGTGTGAAGAGAGAAGTCTGGTGCACTATTAGCCCCGTGTTGATGTTTCCATGGTGAGGGAGTGAACAACCGGATGATAGCCTGCAAGCACACATGCTCACACCCACGCCACCTAGTTCAAGATTACAACAAAAAAACAAACTGAACCCATAAACTGAACCCATAAATATGAATAACTAACGGTTGGACCGGAACGCCGGCCGGGCCATATTATCATAAAATGATCTCTAAACAACTAACGAGGTGAGAAAATTTAGTTAATTAAGTACATACGTATATATATATATATAAATATACATACATACATATATAGACATATACATACATATATATATACTGTATGTCTGTAATATAAAATACATATATGCACATATATACACATATAAACACACACAGTATATATATACATACATATACACACGCAAACATAAACACACATCTGTATACTGCTGTATCAATGTTTACTACGTATGTATGTATGTATGTATCAATGTTTATTATCAATATGTTTGTATTAAGATAATAGGCTGTATGTGATGCCCTATATTAATGTTAATTTTTGTGAGTGATTAATGTCGGTGCTCTTAAAATCTATTTTTTAATTACTTCCTTTATACTCTCTACTCTCTATTTTTTTATCTTAATTTCTCCAAAAATATATATATCATGTTTTTATTTTTGATTGTCATTATCGTTACTAATGGTCGTCAATACTTGATGATCGTGACTATAGAAGAAAACAATAATATCAATTAAAAACATACGGACATAGCTGGAAGAATTACCCACTGCCTCACTCCCTCCCCTCCTACTCTGGGGGACATTTGCATCGAGGCAAAAGACTCACAGCATAATTACAGCATCTCTCTCTCTCTCTCTCTCTCTCTCTCTTTGGCCCTCGCTCCCTTTCTCCGAGAGAGAGAGAGAACATTTATGGTTCAACCTCGAAAGGCCACAGAACGTCTGCAGTGTCGCCGGCCAAATGACAGGTCACCACCTCGGAGGAACAACACTTCCATCACACAGAAGGGAGAGCTGTCAGAACAACGACAACAACACGCCACCTAAAACAAGGGACAGCCACCGTGTGTGGGGATGGAAATAGCCACTCTGAGGACAACCAGAGAAAGCCAATTGTAGCTTCTATATTTAGCCGTCTGACGAGGATGTGTG
>CM050999.1:18871959-18879459 GCA_027704905.1 Muraenolepis orangiensis
CAGTGAGAAGTGTTGTCCGTCCCGGACGGTTGGAGGTCCACAGGAGACGTGTCTGTGGCCGTTTGCTTGCACTAGTTTCATGTTGATCCGCTTAACGGTTTACTACAAACCTGTCTCATTGTTTTACTAAATTAAAATGATGTAACAAAAATAACAAAATGAACAAAATAAACAGGTTACACATTTTTTTTATGGAAAAGTTCTAACCAGTTTATTTTGTTTATTTAAATCATTTATATTTGTTATTGTTTGTGAGAGTGTCTTGAGGATTGCTATACAATTGTGTTGTTCTTGTACAATGACAATAAAGGCATTCTCATTCTGACTCGGATCGTCCCTGAAACCAATGAGGGAAGAGACGACCCATCAGGATGATCCGAAATGTGCCGGGAGCTAACATCTACATACAGGACTGAGTCAACCCGAACAACTAACAACTATCCCCTCCATCAGCTAGAGCGTGGAGGACATCAGCTTAGTGAATCTTCCCTACAGCAACTTCAACGGTTAAAAAGGGAATTTCGGGAATACCACAAATAGCGTGACACGTGTTGCCGAACGGGACTTTAGCACGCAGCCTCCGTGTGCTTACCGTGTAGCGGGGACCCCGAGGGGCTGCTGGAGAGCCCGGGTATGGGGCTGCAGCGCCCGCCCATCACCCCGCCACCGCCCAGGACGCAGCCTACTCCTCCACCTCCACATCCAACTCCTCCTCCACCGCTGCCGCCGCCACCTCCTCCTCCTCCTCCTCCTCCTCCTCCTCCTCCTCCACCGCCCGTCCCTCCGGCTCCTCCTCCTCCTCCGCCTCCTCCTCCCCCGCCAGGGGCGGCGTTGCGGTTGAGCTCCTGCTCGATGTCCTCCAGGCCGGCGCTCTTCTGGAAGCGGGACATGCGGTTGACGACCCGGGGGGACATGTGGGTGCGGGCGCAGGGCGCCCCGCCATACGGGTTCAGGGGGAAGACGTGGGTGGTCCCCCGCAGGGTGCTGACCGCCACCCAGCGGCTGTCCTGGCTGAAGGACATGTCCTGGACCTGGAGGGACAGAAGAGAAGACCAGGGTCAGAGGTCAACTCAAAACCGCAGACAACATGCAATGGCGACGAGAGGGATTCATTGGTTCCCAATGGAGTCGACATGGCAGAGTGACAGCGACCCTGGCGTGATGGAGGGGTTTCATCTCTATGCAGATTTTGGGTGACGTAGACGTCGGATAGATTGATGTGGACCCTGCTCCACATGGACATGGTGTTCCCCACTGTCCAAGACATTCAGGAACTGGCGGAACAACGGATCCCAGTTTCACAGATCAGGGGAATCCCTCGGGAGGATACGGACATAATAATAATAATTCATTGTCTTTATATAGCGCTTTTCCACCCAAAGCGCTTTACATCGTGTGAGTGTGACTGTGTGTGTGTGTGCGTGTGTGCAATGGTAATGGATGCTTTTTTATATAGCGCTTTTATCCAAAGCGCTTTACAAGTCAAGCCTCACATTCACCCCATTCATACACACATTCAACCACCGACGGCGGAGTCAGCCATGCAAGGAGCCACGTCAGGAGCGGTTTTTAGGGTTAGGGTGTCTTGCTCAAGGACTCCTCGACAGCTTTTGCTAGGAGGATCCGCCATCATACGGTTCATCTCTACTTGAACCACCTAAATGTAACTCAACATTACATAACAAAACTAAACATTATACAAAGCGTGAAGGCTAACAAACGTCATAGAGATTAACGGTGACCAATGTGAAAACAAATGACAACATGATTTAAGCACAAATGTGCCTCAGCGGTAGAAAAACAACGTTCCAATCTTGGGGGGGGGATCAGAGTTGACACTCAATCAGAGTTGCCTCTAATTGAGTGTACTCTAAAAGGGGGCCTATGTTAAAAGCTTCATACTGGACAGTGTGTCAACCTTTTAGGCCTACTTTTGATTCAAAGGTGTGTTCCAAGATGCCTTGGTGGGGCTCAGAAGGTAAGTGGGTCAATATTAGTTTCTGGGCTCCCCTTAGTTTCAGACATCCCAAAGCAGAACACCTTAACTTAACCTTCATCTTAAGCTTAACTGTATCCCCCCCCCCCCCCCCCCAACAAGCTTGGTGAAACTTGGCTCTCACTGCACTTGGTGTGTGAATGGGCACACGTGAGCCATTCAAATATAACATACATAGAAAGAACTTCATTAAGTATAGAAATTGTTATCCCATCCATGTCCTAAAGGCAGAATTCTGACCACGGCAAACGTATAATCCACCATACCACGGCGTTTAATCATATGACTCGCTGGTGAAGACACAACAAGAGACGTAATCTTCTCTTGAGTATCGCTGTCATGCTACGACGCTATCACCACAGACCACACACCACACACACACACACACACACACACACACACACACACACACACACACACACACACACACACACACACACACACACACACACACACACACACACACACACACACACACCCACACACACACACACGTGAACATAGAAGAAAATAATCATCAGCTGACAGAACGAGAGTTGAGGCCTCTTAGGATGCACCACACCAGCATGAGAGGAGACACCGCTGAGGACCTGAATGAAGACACACACACACAGCCTTTCTTCTTCTGACCTCAAACGTTGACCGTCTCACTGGGACCAAATAGTTTAGATAACATCTCAATGAACCTGTCAGACATGGAGGAGACCAGGCCCAGATAGGCAGAGAGAGAGAGAGAGAGAGAGAGAGAGAGAGAGAGAGAGAGAGAGAGAGAGAGAGAGAGAGAGAGAGAGAGAGAGAGAGAGAGAGAGAGAGAGAGAGCGAGAGAGAGAGCGAGAGAGAGAGACGAATAAGAAGGTGATGGTGCTGACAGATAAGATAGTTAGGGGTGAAGAGGACAAAAGAAAGAGATCAGATGGATTTGGATGAAAGTTGAAAGAGAACAATCCTGTTTGGAGGCCAGCATTATTACCTCTGCCCTCGGAGACGGATCGGAGGTTATGTTTTCACCCCTGTTTGTTTGTCTGTTAGCAAGATAACTCAAAGAGTTATGTACGGAATTGGACAACATTACAACATTACTTATAGGCCAAGAAATAGTTGATTTTCGATTTTGGCGAAAATATGGATGCAAATCCGGATCCTAGGGACTTTTTGGTGTGGCGAAGGTATGCACTCTACCGAGGGCCCTCTAGTTATATATATACTATTGGTCAGACGGTCAGCTGTGTACCGGAGGTTTGTTGCTGTTCATTTTTTGCCATACTTGCCATACACAGACACACACAAACACACGCGTGTGTTTAAAGTGTCTTACTTCATCCCTTTACAGAGAGGCATGTTAAAAGTGTCTCTCTTCATCCCTTTACAGTGGACCGGGCCGGGGGACATAAGCACTTCCTCATCTGGGAGGACCTCACCTGGTAGGACCTCACCTGGGAGGACCTCACCTGTGGCATGGCAGGTACACACGATGGAGAGACTGATAAGAGCGGAGAAGATAGACGACAAGGAACTGGGCTGCCATTCTACTCCGCTGTGTTTGGCAACGAATGACAATCGGTGGGAATTCCCCTGAACTTCGCTTCATGAAGTATGTGAAGTATGAAGTATGTGTAAAACATGGGAGGCTACAAGGGAACGCCACCGAACTACTGCTAAACCTTGATGTCTTTTCTGCTGTCTGTCGTCGGGTATTGAACATAAGATTTTCACCCATTGCTTATACTTGTATAACTTTGCTGTGACAATAAACTTGACTTGACTATGTCCTTGTCCTCCTACCGGTCGTCTCCCTCTTCCTCTCCTTCTCCTCTCCTCTCCTCCCTCTCCTCTCCTTCCTCCCCTCCCCCTCCTCCTCCTCCTCCTCCCACTCCTCTCACTGCTTTTACTGTTCCCCCTCCTCCCTCTCCTCACTCTCCTCTCCTTCCTCCCCTCCCTCCCCCTCCTCCTCCCTCCTCCTCCCTCTGTGCCCTAGGTCCCTCACGGTGTTATCAGCAGGTCTGTGTACCTGGTCCGGCCCCGGGTCACCGACAGCCAGCCGCGTGTTTGGCCACTCCTGAGACTGATAAGGGACGTGCCGCTCCACCCACATAAGTGCACAATTTATCACCATCCAGCGTGTGTGTGTGTGTGTGTGTGTGTGTTGGGGTGTATGTGCGTGCCGTGTGTGCGTGCCGTGTGTGTGTGTGTCCACTGATAACCTCCCGGGTCCTGATCACCAGAGCGAGACCCTCCGCTCTGTGTTGTTGTTTTTTTTTACGACGGCGAGCAGATCAAAGCCGACTCCGTGGTCGGTTAAACAGACCTGCTGCTGCACAGGTTGGACATTAACTAGCAGGGAGCGCGGCTATATGTTAAAGTGTGTGTGTGTGTGTGTGTGTGTGTGTGTGTGTGTGTGTGTGTGTGTGTGTGTGTGTGTGGATATGACCAAACCAAAGAAAGGCCTGAAGGCGTTTTGTTGAGTAAGCACCTCCTGCCTGACGTGCAGGAGGTGGAGAGGAACAATATTTGAGTAATTTCAGCCGATCTGAAAATCAAAAAATCTGGTTATAGATGAAAGTAACTAATATTGAATTACTGTTGGTATTGTTGGTACTGTGGTATAAGCTGAATAAACTACAATCTACAACTAAGAGAATCTCGGCGAAGCACGCCGAAATACAGCAGAAGAACCCTAACACAAACCTTTTATTTTATTGATTGTCGTCGTTGACTCTCAACCCTTTCCATGTTGGATTGTGTTAGTTTTTTCTGCCCCTTAAAAGAAAAAAACAAAAACCCACTAATGGAACACACCTGGATACCCGACAGGTGTGCCAACTGGTGTACAGGCTCCGCCCACCGCCACCACCACCACCACCACCACCGTGATTAAGGGGACAGTTAAGTGTTCCATTAATACATCTTAAAGAGGAAGCTGAGTGGATGAGTGGCTCCCGGTTCGAAGCGGTGCACGCCGAGGCCCCGAGGTCACAAGGGCTGACGACGGAACAGACAGGCGTTACCGTGAACAGGCTTTAGCGTGAACAGGTCAAGATTCAAGATTCAAGATTTTTATTGTATATTGTCTATAGTAGTAGTTGTAGTACAATGGAATGCTTACTCCCCATTCCCTCCCGCAGTACGAATTTCTGCAACACAATACTATAAAAATACTATACACAATTAAACATCTTGAATCTTGAATGTATATATATATATATATATATATATATATATTAGTAAAAAAAAGGTTGTCTAGCAATATATATACATATATATATATATATATATATATATATGTATATATATTGCTAGACAACCTTTTTTTTACTAATGTTGTCACAGTAGTAAACCCAAGGCACCCATCAACCATAAACCCATCTGCTCAGTTTATTGTATTATATATATATTTCACTTTCTGGACTCTGGACTTATTCATTACAGCCACTGCACTGTTCTGCACCTGTTCTGCACTGTATTCATGATGCTGCTGCACTACTGGAACTGCACAATAAAACACATGACATATGATCAATCACTTTATTGTTCTTTTTATGTTCATTTCTCATTTTATTGTGTCTAGTATTCTTATAGTCTTGTGTTCTAGAATTTCATATTGCAGGAGGGAATGGGGAGTAAGCATGCCATTGTACTTGTTACAAATGGAAAATACAATTCTTGAATCTTGAATCTTGAACAATAAAAATGAACATAAAAAAAAAACAATAAAGTGACTGATGGATGATATGAACAGCATTTAAAAGCATTTCCAAGTGCCAGTAGTGCAGCAGCAGCATGAATACAGTGCAGTACAGTGTAGAACAGTGCAGTAAGTGTAACGAGTTCAGAAAGTCCAGCCAAAAGAACGATAGCGTAATGAAAACGGATGACAATGATAGTGGCAGCACTCCTAGCAAGTTCAGTAGGCGCACCGCAAGTATGATGTAAAATGACAACGTTGTGATAGTGGCAGCTTGAGTTTGAGCGTGAGGAGACCCACCTTGGCCTCGGTCTCCCCGCGGTGCAGCGTGTAGAGGTGGTACACAGCGCTCTGGGAGGACGCCAGGGGGTGCGTGAGGATCTGGAACACGTGGAAGTCGTGACCCAGCGTGTCTGCCGTCACCAGCAGCATGCCTGGGAGGAAACACAGGGGACCGACAGTCAGCTTTATCACCTATCACAGGAGACAGACTGTCAGCTTCATCACCTATCACAGGAGACTCCGACAGTCTAACCCCCGGTCATCATTATCACCTATTACAGGAGACAGACTGTCAGCTTCATCACCTATCACAGGAGACTCCGACAGTCTAACCCCCGGTCATCATTATCACCTATTACAGGAGACAGACTGTCAGCCTCATCACCTATCACAGGAGACTCCAACAGTCTAACCCCACGGTCATCATCATCACCTATCACAGGAGACCCACGGCCATCATCATCACCTATCACAGGAGACCCACGGTCATCATTATCACCTATCACAGGAGACCCACGGTCATCATCATCACCTATCACAGGAGACCCACGGTAATCATCATCACCTATCACAGGAGACCCACGGTCATCATCATCACCTATCACAGGCCCACAGTCATCATCACCTATCACAGGAGACCCACGGTCATCATCATCACCTATCACAGCAGACCCACGGTCATCATTATCACCTATCACAGGAGACCCACGGTCATCATCATCACCTATCACAGCAGACCCACGGTCATCATTATCACCTATCACAGGAGACCCACGGTCATCATTATCACCTATCACAGGAGACCCACGGTCATCATCATCACCTATCACAGGAGACCCACGGTCATCATTATCACCTATCACAGGAGACCCACGGTCATCATCATCACCTATCACAGCAGACCCACGGTCATCATTATCACCTATCACAGGAGACCCACGGTCATCATTATCACCTATCACAGGAGACCCACGGTCATCATCATCACCTATCACAGGAGACCCACGGTCATCATCATCACCTATCACAGGAGACCCACGGTCATCATCATCACCTATCACAGGAGACCCACGGTCATCATTATCACCTATCACAGGAGACCCACGGCCATCATTATCACCTATCACAGGAGACCCACGGTCATCATTATCACCTATCACAGGAGACCCACGGTCATCATCATCACCTATCACAGGAGACCCACGGTCATCATCATCACCTATCACAGGAGACCCACGGTCATCATCATCACCTATCACAGGAGACCCACGGTCATCATTATCACCTATCACAGGAGACCCACGGTCATCATTATCACCTATCACAGGAGACCCACGGTCATCATCATCACCTATCACAGGAGACCCACGGTCATCATCATCACCTATCACAGGAGACCCACGGTCATCATTATCACCTATCACAGGAGACCCACGGTCATCATTATCACCTATCACAGGAGACCCACGGTCATCATTATCACCTATCACAGGAGACCCACGGTCATCATTATCACCTATCACAGGAGACCCACGGTCAT
>CM050999.1:18884459-18891959 GCA_027704905.1 Muraenolepis orangiensis
GCACGCACGCACGCACGCACGCACACACACACACACACACACACACACACACACACACACACACACACACACACACACACACACACACACACACACACACACACACACACACACACACACACACACACACACACACACACACACACACACACAGGGGTGTAGTACTAGATTGGGGGGGGGGCAGCCAAAACTCCGTGCAGCAGCCCACTCCTGGTCCCCGGCTCCAAGTCTGAGATCATTTAGTCCGGGGGTCGCCCCCCCCCGCCACCATCCATCTCCATGCCCCACAAAACCATTAAGATAAGTGAGGAGGGGGGAGCAGCACTTACAAGTTCACCAGTGTGTTCACATGCGCGTGCGCACACACACACACACACACACACACACACACACACACACACACACACACACACACACACACACACACACACGCACGCACGCACACACACACAAGAAGAAAAAACAGCCACATGGACACACGGGTACACCGGGTCAGGCTGCGGTCAATAGATTGTTAATATTTTACAGCCCAACCGCCCCACCACCACCCCCCCCCCCCCCCACACACACACACACACACACACACCACCACCATAATCTTTTGAACCATAGCCCTGTTGGATTCAATAACGACAACTTCATCAAGCTGAAGGAGGGAGTCCTCCTTCTCTCCCTCCTTTTTTCCATCCTAGTCTACCTCCTTTTCTCAATCCTTGCTCGTCCTTACCCTTTTTCCCTCTTCCCTTCTCTCTCTGTACTCGTCTCCCTCCTTCTTTCCCTTTCTTTGTCTCCCTTCTTTCCCTCTTTCTCTCCCTCCTTCTCTCCCTCCTTGTCTCCCTCCTTCTCTCTCCCTCCTCCCTCTCCTTGTCTCCCTCCTCTTTCTCCGTCTCTCTCCCTCCTTGTCTCCCTCCTTCTCTCTCCCTCCTCCCTCTCCTTGTCTCCCTCCTCTTTCTCCGTCTCTCTCCCCTTCTATCCCTCCTCTTTCTCCTTTGCTCCCTCCTTCTCTCTACCTCCTTGTCTCTCTCCTCCTCTCCCTCCTTCTCTCTCTCCTTGTCTCTCCCTCCTCTGCCTCTTTCTCTCTATCTTTCCTCTTCCTCCTTGTCTCCCTCCTTGTCTCCCTGCCTCAGCAGAATATCCGGGGGGGGGGGGGGGGGGGGGAGGTTGGTGTTAAGTCTCTGAATGCTGCTGATGGGTGAGGATAAATGAGAAAGAGAGAGAGAGAGAGAGAGAGAGCCCACGTCACCCAGAGACCGTCCTCCCAAGACTTCCACCGCAACACGTCTTGGTGAGGGGGGTACCGCTTGATTTATGGGCAGGCGAGCAGCAGGCACCCCAGGGTGGGCATGAGGGGGCCTGGTGGAGGAGCAGCGGTGGCACGGTGGCGATCAGCCCAGCTCAGCGACCGCTAAAGCTGGTGCTGGCACTAGCGGCGGAGCTGCGAGGGTTTGCCCTTTAAAATGGCTTCCGTGACTAAACGTCCACAACCCATCCTACTAAGAAGCAGGGACAGAGAGCAGAAAGAGAGTCAGGGCTGGGGGGGGGGGGGGGGGGGGAGAGAGAGAGAGGGAGGGAGGGAGGGAAATAAGGGAGAGTGAGAGTGATAACATTATAGAGTGACGGCAAGGAGAAGCAGACGGGGGAGGAGGTGAGAGAGAAGGTTCCCCCTGTGATTCATTTGATGTACAGCAGCCCCAACGGGGGAGGAGGTGGGGTGGGCGGGGAGAAGGCGTTGTCCGACGCTTCCCAAGCGGACCACCGGGGCGAGCTTGGCAATACTAATATATGAAAAGATATGATGAAGGTGTGTGGTCGGCCGAGAGTGGAGGGGGTCGCCATTAGTTTGATATTAAGAAGGGAGGAATGCACACGCTCACGCACGCACGCTCTCTCTCTCTCTCTCTCTCTCTCTCTCTCTCTCTCTCTCTCTCTCTCTCTCTCTCTCTCTCTCTCTCTCTCTCTCTCTCTCTCTCTCTCTCTCTCTCTCTCTCTCTCTCTCTCTCTCTCTCTCTCTCTCTCTCAAACTCGCCGGGTCTTTTATGTCACGCCAACGCAGCGACCGTGGCGGTCACGTTAACACAGCGTGACCTCCTCCTCCTCCTCCCTCCTCCTCCTCTCTCTCTCTCTCCCCCTTCTCCTCTGTCGTTATGTCAAGAGGCAAGAGGGGAGGGGAGAGAACATTTACATTAGACGGACATTTGTCATTACATGGAAGAGGGGTGTACAGGATTTAGTTTGAACACAGCAGAAGCCAACGAAACATCACCTCTCCTACTTTAACCTGAGGCCATCTGGACGGAGCACGGCAGCTCCTTAATCCTAAAAAGACACATTTTGTGTGATTTTAATTCCATCGCCGCCGTGGCCGTGCCTCTCCTGTACTTCTCTGTCCGACATGTTCCTCTCACCATAGCAGCAAGGGGAGGACAAGCGGCTGCAAACGAAAAAAACAATCCAAACCAATTTGACCCAATCTCCTGATATTGGGGGCTGTGACTCTTTAAACTAGTTAATCCCCAGACAGTGGGCAGTAATCTCCCCTGTATTTACACCGTTTGTGATTTTTTTTTTGGCGAGGATGTAGCGAAGGATAAATCCCTTCACAAACATCCACCGGTTCACAGATTCAGAGCTATGATAAAACACTACAAGGTGTGTTTTGTGTGTGCTCAGGTCGGGGTGGGGGTGGGGGGTTAAATAAAGGGCAATACAAAAGAAAGAAAAAGTGTGTACTCGTAATTGCATGTTACTTCCAACATGTTGTTTTCCTTCAAATACTGTATTAAAAAAAAAAGACTGAATACATAACTCCCTTTAAATCTGAGCAAGTCAACTCCCCCAAACCTTTATTGACTAAGCTTCACACAGACACAGACACAGTAAGCTTCCCACATGATGCTACACGGTCGAGGTGCCTCACAAAGAGTCTTTTGAGGGCTTTTGCTATTTTTTTAATGGAGTAATTGACAATGTTTTCCAAGATAATTTACAGCTACAGGGAACTCTTATTATTTTTTAATAGTAAATTAATTAACTGCCAGATTTGTCAGGATTACAATGAATGTGTGAGTTAATCAAGCCACCAATCCAATTTATTTTCTCTTGCTTCCATCCCCATCAATTCAGTGAGCTCAGTCTGCTTCTTCCTTCTCTCCTAATTTACAGCACATTTCCTCCCGAAATCCTACTCTGAAGATAAAACACGTTTTAATCCTGGGAGATCCTGGGTGGCTAGTTTACCACCATTGCGTATGAAAAACCTCTACAAGCTCCCAGAGCAAACGTGGATCATGACAGAGGCTCTGTTGACTCACAGCAAACACAACGTACAGGCACATTCGGACTGTTGGCTCCAGCGGTCACAGGGGAAAGATTGGGGGAAAGATTTGGATGAAGGATAAAGTTCATGTCAATACGTGTGACAAAAAGGTAGCACCGTAAATGGCTGTTTAACACATCAAGGCTATATATATATATATATATATATATATATATATATATATATATATATATATATATATATATAAATAACATGGCACTGAACCAAGCAGCCTTGATAAGAATCATTTCAGATTTTTTTCTAAATAAAAACACACGTTAAACGATATTTCAGGTATATTCAGAAGAAAACTGAAATATCTGAACTGCAACAGATCAGAAATGTACTAATTCAGTCTCTGATGAAGTTGAGCATAAAATGAGTTAATCGCCTACTTCATAGCCACCCATTTTGTATATTAAATGTATTTGATGTACAGATATATAAATATATATATATTAATTATTAAATTATTAATTTATATTTAGAACTTATGAATTATTGGTTCCTGATGAAAGTTTGATAATAAAACTGTAATAATGAAATAAAAGCACATCAGCTGTTTAGGTAACTAAATTATTTAGAGGAATAATAGCTGATTTATACATTTTATTAAAAAGGAACATTTGTTTATTCAAACCATAATGAAGCAACATAATTTAATTTGTACCCTTTTCACTTTTACAGTTTAAGTGCCAGCAATAACTTTAAATGACTAACTTTGAACTCTAAGTTACAATTTGTACCATGATATATTTGAAAAAGAACAAAGTAAAATTCTTAATACTTAATTATACAATACTTACTTACTTAATAATTACATGCAAAATGTATTTAAATAACTGCAAAACCAAAAAAATGTATGTCAATTTTTCTTTTCATTTTAGAATGTCAAAATCCCAATAAACACAAGTTATTGATCAGTAGACGTTTAGTAAACATTTTGCCATGAAGTGAACATGTCACTTATGATGTGGTGATTGTGGCTGATAACTTAAATGACTAAAATCTTTTAAATTTAATAAAACTACTATGCATACATTGGAGAGATGTGCAACTTTATGAACTTGCTTTTGCAGCCTAGCTCATCTGGTCAAAAAATAACTAAAATAAAAAGACAGAGAGACAGAGCCAGAGAGATAGAGAGAGACAGAGACAAAAAGAGAGAGAGACAGAGAGAGAAAGACAGAGAGACAAAGACAGAGCAAGCGAGAGAGAGAGAGAGAGAGAGAGAGAGAGAGAGAGAGAGAGAGAGAGAGAGAGAGAGAGAGAGAGAGCGAAGAGAGACACAAGAGAGACAGAGACAGAGCGAGATAGAGACAAAAGAGAGAGAGAGACAGAGACAGAGAGAAGAGAGAGAGAAAGAGAGAGAGACAGAGAGACAGAGAGACAGAGAGAGAGAGAGAGAGAGAGAGAGAGAGAGAGAGAGAGAGAGAGAGAGAGAGAGAGAGAGAGAGAGAAAGACAGAGAGACAGAGAGACAGAGAGAGAGAAGAGACAGAGAGAGAGAGAGAGAGAGAGAGAGAGAGAGAGAGAGACAGAGAGAGAGACAGAGAGAGACAGAGAGAGAGACAGAGAGAGAGAGAGAGAGACAGAGAGACAGAGACAGAGACAGAGACGAGAGAGAGACAGAGAGAGAGACAGAGAGAGAGAGAGAGAGACAGAGAGAGAGACAGAGAGAGAGCAGAGAGAGAGACAGAGAGAGAGAGAGAGAGAGACAGAGAGAGAGACAGAGAGAGAGAGAGAGAGAGAGAGAGACAGAGAGAGAGAGAGAGACAGAGAGAGAGAGAGAGAGCTGCACGGAGAGGCTGCACGTAAATCACACGGCCGCTGCAGCTGCGAGTGCTAATGAGTACGTTGGCGTGAAGACACGACTCAATCCGTGCTAAATGTGCGGCGGCCGCGGGGGCCGACCCTCGCCGTCGGCCGCGCCGGGGGGAATTCCCCCTCGTGTTCAACATGTGCCGCGTGTGGGTTCAGGGGTTTCTCGGGCGGGCGGGTGGCGGGCGGGTGGCGGGCGGGTGGTGGTGGCGGCGGTGGCGGCGACGGCGGTGTGCTTTCCTTCACACATCAGTGAGATAGAGGGACAAGAGTTACTGCAGCGCTGGCCGCCACGCAGCTGCCTCACCCGGCCGGCCCTCTGCAGACCCATTCATTAAGGCGGCCCGTTACTAAACATACACACGGTGGATGGGCCGCTGCCAGGCGGACCTCTGGCTTCACCGTCCAGGGGAGTCGGTCTTTGTGTTCATCTGACACGTTGTTGCAAAAAACAAACCCTTTTCCATGTCTTGTTCGAGTTACTATTGTGTGTGCTAGTGTTCACGCTAGCTGTACGGATTTTAAGAGGCTCCGCGCCACCGTCTCAGCAGAAGTAATAATACAACTTACTGATCTTCGGATCAGATAAGGCGCTAGATATTATCGTTCCCAAATTGCCAGAGCTATAATAAAGTGCATCTCAATTGGTGGCTCAATATGTGTCAGAGGAACAAAAAGGGGCTGGGAATGAAAAATAGCAAACAGAACTAAAAGATAAGGAGAACCGAAAGCTTGTTTCCCCAGTGAATCCTCCCAGCCAGCTCGAGCGGACAGTCCGGGGGATGCAGAGAGTCACCGGTCCTCCATCACCGGTCACGGTGTATTTTGACCCTGGCGTCGTACCCGACAATCAAGTCAAGCGTCGTTAGGCACCAGCGAAGGAGACGAGACGTGAAAGAAAACAAGCGCACACACATCGCAGCTGTTAAACAGAACGCCGTGGCGCTCTCTCCCCAACGATCCCTCTAATTACACGACCGGGAATAGATCGGCCGATCCATCGACACACCGCCCAGTGCCAGCCGCCACACCGAGGCTTCGAGGCTTCGAGGCGGCCGGGCCTCCGGAGCTGCCCGGCCTCCGGAGCCGCCAGGCCTCCGGAGCCGCCAGGCCTCCGGAGCCGCCAGGCCTCCGGAGCCGCCAGGCCTCTGGAGCCGCCAGGCCTCCGGAGCCGCCAGGCCTCTGGAGCCGCCAGGCCTCCGGAGCCGCCAGGCCTGTGGAGTGGCCCGGCGCTCAGCTGGGGTTTCTTGCACAACTCATGAGCTCAAAACAACACCCGCGGGGCCCTCGCTGTTGAGTCATGCTATTGTTTCACGGCCTTCTCTTGGTCTCCGGAGGTTGACCGCGGTGGAGGCCACCTCCAGAATCAGGGAGAGATGATTCAGATAGAACTAACTTAGGGCCATGATGTGAGGTTATCCGTTCGGGCCCTTAAATCAAAACTGAGGTTGAATGCACTTAAAATAAAAGTGCATTATGAAAAATACTGTTCTTACACAGTATATAGAAATATTAAATTAAATATTGTTGGAACTAAAAAAAGTGTGTGTGTGTGTGTGTGCGTTTAACAAGACCATATCCCTCTCTCTGCTCCTTGGGTTCCCCGGCCCTGCGGTGAGGGAGCGTTCCGGTGTGTATGACGGGTGTTCTCATAAACGTTTTATGTTCGTTGTTTATTTCAGGAATGTAACGTCGGTCTGCGTTGCATGCGTGTGGTTTTACGTGTTCGAGTGTGTATGAATGTTGGGGTGGGGGTGGGGGTGGGGGCTGGGGGGATGTGGGGGTTGGTTGGGTGGGTGTCTAGACAGCCGTGTATCTGCTCTGTCAGTGTCTGCATTATAGTCCTGCTGCCTCTCAGGCGAGGTGTAGAGTTTAGTCATAAGCCCAGGTATGTGGAGGGGATGTGGAGGTCCCTGGGATGAGGGGGGTCAAGGGGTGAGACGCATCTCTCACCAGCTCCTTTATTAACCGCATGTGTGCGCACACACACACGCGCACACGCACACACACACACACACACACACACACACACACACACACACACACACACGCATACCCAGGCACCGGTTCCAGAGACCGGAGACCCTGACATCAGGACAAGAGACCAGAGACCCAGACACCGGGACAAGAGACCAGAGACCCAGAGAACAAGAAACCGTGTTCAGAGACCTAGGCACCGGGTCCAGAGACCAAAGACCCAGACACCGTGTCCAGAGACTAGAGACCCAGACACCGGGTCCAGAGACCCAGACACCGGGTCTAGAGACCCAGACACCGGGTCCAGAGACCAGTGAACCAGACACGGGGTTCAGAGACCCAGACACCGAGTCCAGAGACCAGAGACCCAGACACCGGGTCCAGAGA
>CM050999.1:18894459-19084459 GCA_027704905.1 Muraenolepis orangiensis
TGAGCACATTCAAATACTGTAAAAAATAATGAATCTCTTAACTTATCCACCGCAGCAGCTTTTAGTAAGAGAAGTTGTCTGTCCTTTTAGTGACAAGCTTTCCCTTTCCATCTCTTCCCCCCCCCCACCGTGCGCACACACACACACACACACACACACACACACACACACACACACACACACACACACACACACACACACACACACCACACACACACACACACACACACACACACACACACACACACACACACAGGGCTGAGCTCCCCCTCCCTGTCTCTCACTCTCTCCGTCTTATCCTGCGTGTCTCCTCTCCCTGACGCCTGGTCACCGCCCTCCTCTCTCCTCCTCCTCCTCTTCCTATGTGTCCTCCTCCACCTCCCTCTCTCTCTCCTCCTCTTCCCCCCCCCCCCCCATCCTCCTCCCCTCTCTTTCTCTCCTCCTGCCCCTCCCCTCTCTCCTCCTCTCTCTCTCTCTCTCTCCTGCTATCTCTCTCTCACCTCCTCCTCTCATCCCCCTCCTCCCCCTCCTCCTCCTCCTCCTCTTCCTCCTCCCCCTGCTCGCACTCCTCCCACACCCCCCCCCTCCTCCCACTCCCTGGCTGGTCTGTCATTGTTTACGGCGGCCTGGCTAGGGTTACAGTGTGCTGACTGCTGACAGAGTGCAGGCCTGCTTCTGGAGGCTTTAGGCCAGGCTTACAGGAGCCCCTCAGGATGACAGAGCTGCTGCAGGGCCCGCTCTGTGTGTGTGAGGGTGTGTGTGTATGTGATGTGTGTGTGTGTGTATGTGTGCGTATGTGTGTGTGTGTTTGTGCGTGATGTGTTTGTGTGTGCGTGAGTGAGTGAGTGTATGTATGCGTGAGTGAGTGTGTGTATGCGTGTGAGTGTGTGTGTGTGAGCTTGTGTGTGTGTGTGTGTGTGTGAGAATGTGTGTGAGCGTGTGTGTGTGTGTGCGTGTGTGCGAGCGTGTGTGTGTGTATGTGTGTGTGTGTGTGCGTGTGTCGTGCCAGAAAGAGAGTGTGGAGTGAGGGAGGGCGGGGAGCCAGCAGGGATGGACCAGTCACTGGACCGGTCACTCTAGTGTAACGGAGCACACATTAGGATTGGTTGTTTTTGTCATGTGGCGTCTGGTAGTCACACCAGAAGTTGTGTGAAGTCATGGTGAAGAGAACAAGCTGTACACCTTTCAAAGTCCCTAAATGGACAAGGTGAACACAACACGCAGCATTACAACACACACACACACACACACACACACACACACACACACACACACACACACACACACACACACACACACACACACACACACACACACACACACACACACACACACACACACACACACACACACACTCACTTACTCTTTCTCTCTCTGCAGGGTGTCACCCTTTGATGTTGAACTACAGTTAGGATGTCAGTGTGTAAGCTTGTAAGCGGTCCTACATAATCTGTGTCTTTCTCACGAGGGGGCCAGTAAAAGCCGGACAGCACTGTGGTTTAAACCGCGGGGCCGATAAAACATCTAAACCTTTAAACTAGTCGCCGTGTAACTCTACGTCCAGAGACAAGAAGCAACCGCGGACGCTCTTCCAATTCCCCCGCCTGGTTCCCTTAAAATAAAAAAAAGACAGAGTTGTATGTTCCTAGCACATTACATGACACGGCTGACCCTTTCGGGGTGCTAGGTGTGACTGTGTTTCGAGCGCCTTTGTCGGAGGAGCTGCAAGCATTTAGAGGGCTAGCCAGTAAAGCTAGCACTCCATAAAAAACAGGCCAGACCACCTGGTTACACTTTCTTAGTGAGCCACCATGCAATGCACGGGCCCGGGATCACAAGAAAAACACAAGCGCCTAATTTGGCCTCCTCTACGAGCCAAGAGCCACCGTAAAACAAGATGACCGTAGGGGGAAACCAGCGCTTAACCACAAAGACATTATCATATCATCTCTGCCCATCCAACCTGGAGCCATCACATTTAGGCAAAGTCACTCTGGTTTCATATTCAAGCAGTACTGCTATTGTATATACCATTATTAGTTGGAATTACATTACATTACATTGGAATTACATTACAAGGATAACATTGTCGCTATTCAGACCATAGATTCTTTAAGAAATTAGTCATGTTTTCAGGGTAGCAATAAGAAGGCTGTGTGTCATATGAATAAGCTACTAGTGTGTAGCAGTACTGTTGGCCCTGGGTGCTCAGGCTTATGACAATATGATGTTGGAGACTATTAGTTGGACTTTAATGTAAACTTGTTATTTGAAGGCAAAAATATAGCGATGGTTAATTAATTTACTCCTTCATGGCAAGGCTAATGTGTTTCTTTAGACCAGAGGGGTCCGCTAAATATTTTCACTATTCGACTACATGACTAGCCACACGCATCTCTAGTGATGATCGTGCATAATAACAGTGAGTGATAACAGTGTGTGATAACAGTGCGTGATAACAGTGAGTGATAACAGTGAGTGATAACAGTGTGTGATAACAGTGTGTGATAACAGTGCGTGAGATAACAGTGCGTGATAACAGTGCGTGATAACAGTGCGTGATAACAGTGAGTGATAACAGTGAGTGATAACAGTGAGTGATAACAGTGCGTGAGATAACAGTGCGTGATAACAGTGCGTGATAACAGTGAGTGATAACAGTGAGTGATAACAGTGCGTGATAACAGTGTGTGATAACAGTGCGTGATAACAGTGAGTGATAACAGTGTGTGAGATAACAGTGCGTGATAACAGTGCGTGATAACAGTGAGTGATAACAGTGTGTGAGATAACAGTGAGTGATAACAGTGCGTGAGATAACAGTGCGTGATAACAGTGTGTGAGATAACAGTGCGTGATAACAGTGCGTGATAACAGTGAGTGATAACAGTGCGTGATAACAGTGAGTGATAACAGTGAGTGATAACAGTGAGTGATAACAGTGAGTGATAACAGGGCGTGATAACAGTGCATGATGCGTTATCAACAGTGCGTGCAGCAGTAACAACACACCACTGTAACCTGCATGTAACAGGGCGACCTCTGACCTGTCCTTCTCCCACATTCAGCGTGTCTATGATGGTGACCACTCCGGGGTGGTTTGGGCTGCGGCGGCCAGCGCTGTGCGGGGCCCCCTCCTCGTCGGGGGTCCCAGCGGGGATGGTGCCGGCCAGCTGGGTCACCACCTTACCCACCATGGTCAGGCCCGTCTTCAGCGTCTGAGGGGGAGACACACACAGATAATAACAAAAGGGTGTGTGTAGCGACTAAGACGTATTGTTTGGTTTTCCTCTCTCTCTCTCGCTCTCTCTCGCTCTCTCTCTGAAATATTACAGATCCAAATGGATGGCATTTGCAAATTGGACTGCAAACACAAACAAAACAGCTTAACTAAATACGTGTTATGAATATTAACTATTGAGTTACACACACCAACAGACCATAGATATGCCAAACTATGCTATACGTTTAACACAAGGTTAAACCATGTCATTAAGTAATGCAGTTCTAGATCAATGCAATCATTGAATGATATATATATGTCTTATATTTTTTAGAAAACTATACAATATAGAAAAAAACAACATCATGTCTTTGAAGACATTGAAGTCAGTGGAACAAGCAGGAGCAGGAGACACATTGGTCTCTTTCCATGTTTGTTCCTCCCACTGCGTGTTAGTGTGTATGTGTGTGTGTGTGTGTGTGTCCTCTGTGTCCTCTTAAGGCCCAGCCAGGGTGTCTGACTCAAGCACACCTCTGCGGGCTCAACTGGGTGAAATGGATAGTGCTCCTTAAGTAGAGTCTATCTCACCTTCTACACTGTCTTTGCCTAATGGAGTTCTGCGTGTCCTTGTGTGTGTGTGTGTGTGTGTGTGTGTGTGTGTGTGTGAGTGTGTGATTGTGTTGATTGTGTGTGTGTGTGTGTGTGTGTGTGTGTGTGCGTGTGTGTGTGGGGGTGTGTGTGTGTGCGTGTCAGAGGCAAAGGGCCCCTAGAGAGTGTAATCAGGCATTCAGGCTCGGCGGTCCTGTCAATACAGTGTGGCGCCTGCCGTTGTTGGGTCTATGGATCACCCACTGTCTCTCTTTGCCACTTGTCCATGCACACTAACAGTGTCTGCTTCCTCCGTGTGTGTGTGTGTGTGTGTGTGTGTGTGTGTGTGTGTGTGTGTGTGCGCACAAATTGCTAGATCCACCATCAATTATTAAGCGAGGCGTTTGGCTCCTAATTGATCAACACTAATGTGTTTTCTAATCACTGCAGTTGTGGAGTCCTTAGTGCTAGCTCAAACATGGCCTATTGATCTGGTGGGGGGATGGGACGGGGGGGCCAGCTCAGAGGAGGTTAAGTCTGATGACTAACAAACTTTCTCTTGCGCGTGTGTGTGCAAGTGCACGCACACACACACAAAAATCCACACACACACACACACACACACACACACCACACCTCAATGTCCCTAAAGATGTCCTGGACCACATTGGGTCTGGGTCCTTGTTGTGGACGCAGTTCAAGCACAATAAACACACTTAGGGTGCAATTCAAGACAGAAACACTTCACAACATAATTGTTTTGTTTCAAGATAATTGTTTTTTCACCACACACACGCATACACACAGGCACAGGCACACACAGGCACAGGCACACACAGGCACACACAGGCACACACACACACACACACACACACACACACACACACACACACACACACACACACACACACACACACACACACACAGACCCCTCCTCCCCAGTGTCTCTTGACAGCAGCACTAAGAGCAGAGTGTCGCGCCACGGCCCGGGGGGAGGCGGCAGCGTTGGCGGCGTGTCGTCCATATTGAGACGTATGGTCCTGATGAGGAGTGGTCCGGCTGCAGACTGACTGTCTGCACAGCCCCCCCTCCTCTCCCCGCTCTCGCTCTCCGCTAAGCGCTGGTGTACACCGGCTCTTACAGCTCTAGCTGTTAGTGGTCATTAAGCAAAGGAGGAGAAGGGGATAAGCAAAGTCTTTGTAAATCAATTAGCCCCCCCCTCACCCTCACCCTCTCCCTCTCCTTCCCCCTTTGGGACCAAAGGAAGACCAGAGCCCTATGAGGGACGCGCCGGCAACCGGCGAGCGTGGATGGTAGCGAGGGGCTAAAGAGAGAGTGGAAGGAGCGTGGCGGTTAAGTGGACCACTAGCCAGGGGGACCGCTAGCGTAGCCTTGCGTCTCTGCGTCCCGTCCCATCCCACCCCCCCCGCAGAGAGCCATGTTATAACCGCTCGGTGCGAGGAGTTGGCACGGCGGCGGGAAACAGGGGGGAGACAAGGCGAGACGGGGGACGCGTGATGAAGTGTCTCATAAAGTGCGTCCCGGTCACCTGCAGAGCCGCGGTGGATCCGATGTCCTCACATTCGCAGATGGAGGAGGAATGATGTACTTTATGATGCACTGCGGTATCTGTGGCTACTTAGAAGTCAAAAAGAAATGCAATAGACCCTGCATGTGCGTGTGTGTGTGTGTGTGTGTGTGTGTGTGTGCGTGTGTGCGTGCGAGTGTGTGCGTGTACTGCAACTTACTTTGGCAGCGTTAATAACGGTGGCCGTGTAGGACTGGGCGTTGTCACTGCAGGCACCACCGCGAGACTGATGACAACGGATCAACTAGAACAAGAAATATACAATCAAAAAGCAGTCAAACAAGTGGAGGACTGAGTGAACATGAAGGAGAGCATTTCAGAGCAACCGTCTTTTTTTTCTTCTTTTTTTACAGAAAAAGCGTTGACCGGGGTTCAAAAGGACATTAGGGAAACTAAAGAGGCCGAGGCTCTGGTCGGCCTCTGTTTTATTGAATGTACAGTGTGACTTGAACAGCTTCATTAGACAGTAGACTGGTCTTCAGTGAGGCTGGTCTATTGTCTAATTCTGCCAAGTTGCAATGTTCTTTCTCTCTGCCAATGTAGTCAGAAAACAAAGTTTGTATGCAAGTAAAAAAAAAAAAAAGGTTTACACCAGCCCGTCTTAAACTTTGGGGGTGGCTGCCCACCCCCAAAGCTGTGTATTATGATGATGTGTTTTTAATAAACAGTTTCATTACAGGAAAGGAAAATGAAACGTAGTCAAGTCAAGTTAGCTTCTTCTTTACCTTGTTTTCAGCGTACGCCAGCCAGCGACTTCCCAGAGCGATGGGGTTGAGGTTGGGACCCGGGCAGGGATAGCAGCCTGAAAACATATCAATTAGAGTGATCAGAAGCATCGATCAATACTAACAAAAAATACAATACAAAAAAAACCTCACTGAGCTAAAGTGGATTACAGGATGAAAGAATTAAACAAAAACATTTACTCCTTTGTGATGATAATGATATTTCCGACCCGGTGCTGTAATGGCTCCTCCCTAGAGAGAAGTCGTCTCCCTTGAACCATTAACGTGTTTGTAAGGATTCTTGATGGAAAAGATGAATGGGAATATAATGAGGTGTGTGTGTGTGTGCGTGTGTGCGTGTGCGTGTGTGTGTGTGTGTGTGTGTGTGTGTGTGTGTGTGTGTGTGTGTGTGTGTGTGTGTGTGTGTTATTATGACATAATGGAGACCATAGTACTCAATAAAGTGAAGTTGGATCCTTGACTTGATTGATTAGGTTACAGTCCCAAAGGGGTCACACACAGACACAGACAGACAACCAGACACATTGACAGACAGACAGGCAGGCTGGCAGATAGGCAGGCATGCAGGCAGACAGATGAATGGACAGACAGATCCAACATCTCAGCAAACAAAAAAGGAACAAGCACAACTAATGTAGAAATATGTTATTGCAGTGACTACTACTAACTAACTCACAGTGGATTATGCATAACCAACAGTGACTAATATAACTAACAATGACTAATATTAACTTACAGTGAATAACAAATAAAGTTTAGGAGCATGTTGGTCATGACAGATGGAACCAACACCAACACAGACACACGGAGACATGACTGATTTGCTGAGGTGAAGACTGAAGTACCCCTGGTGTCGTAACATGTATGTGTCACCGACACACACGTGTTGTGTCACAGATGTGTGTGTGTGTGTGTGTGTGTGTGTGTGTGTGTGTGTGTGTGTGTGTGTGTGTGCGTGCGTGTGTGTGTGTTTGTAAGCAAGTTACTCCCCTAAGCAAGTTATGGGAATGGTTATTCATAAACAAAGAAAAGCGAAGCCAGTCTGCCGAGTGTATATATATATATATATATATATATGCACATATACACACATAACGTGCTCCTAAAACACATGTCCACTGTAGTGTCCCCAGAGGACACAATAGGGACGAGGGCTCCCCACACCACAGAGCCCCTTCTGTTTACTGCTCTCACCGCCCCAAAAGACCACACAGCTCCATGAGCGGGAGGCCGGGGCCTCCAGCCTCGATTAATAACTATTGAGCCTGTTTGGTTTCCAGTGGCCCAGACGCTGATAGGGAAGACGGGCAGACAAGCAGGAGACACATTAAAGCTACCAAGGAACCGGGAGTTTACTTCAGCCGACGACTTAAGTGGACAACAAGCGGCCGTGTGAGAAGTCTGGTCCTTTTCTCCACAACCTTCAGAAAGACACGTGACGGCTACAACACAACTATGTGTGTGTGTGTGTGTGTGTGTGTGTGTGTGTGTGTGTGTGTGTGTGTGTGTGTGTGTGTTTGAATGAGAGTATCCGTGTGTGTGTGTGTGTGTGTGTGTGTGTGTTAACATCTATTAGAGAGCATCAACTAGAGAATATCATAAGGAGCTTTTGTAAAAAAGAAAAGCTCCATAAACCTATTCCAAGACATTGTGTGGAAAAGGCCTGGTGGTCTGTTCAATTGACCACATTTCCATTCTGGTTGTTTGGTTGAGCTGTCACGAATAAATACATGATTAAATGAATCAATAATTTGATCAACGAATAAGCAAATACACGTTATTATGTTCTTACTTGTGACAAAGAACTTCTTTGTGAAAGTGCAGCTGTCAAACGCCGCAATCTTCTCCTGCAGGGTCACCACCAGAATCCTGCAGGAACCAGAAGATACTTGTGTTTAGACTCGTGACTCGGACGACTATTATCGAAGACGAATGAGTCCAAGCTTAGCGTCGGCTTCATTGCCGTTTTCCTTCACTGTCACTGGAAATGCACTTAAGCGGTGAAGTGAACCATGCTGACCAACGTACTGTTTGTTGCAGTGCAGGTCGTAGATGGGCGTCTTGAACTGGATGGACTTCACCATCTCCCCGGTCCGGAGAGAGTAGAGGTCAGCACAGCAGTACGGGGGGCTGGTCCTGCACAGAGGGGACATGTTAACGCGCTAAACCGCACACAGCTATTATGGTGGAGTCATGCTGGGTTAAAGGGACGAGAACACTGACATTTTTGGAAGGATTTTAACCCTGGAACAGCGTGTGTGTGTGTGTGTGTGTGTGTGTGTGTGTGTATGTGTGTGTGACACACACTCTCTCACACACACACACACACACACACACACACACACACACACACACACACACACACACACACACACACACACACACACACACACACACACACACACACACACACACACACACACACACACACACACAGGGTAATCAGCCAGACAAAAGAGCCTTTCACTACTGTACAAGGACAGACGTGGTGAATGAATCACACATTCAACAGACGGTTCAACAGGCTGTTCAACAGCCCTCCTCTGAACTGCTCTCTTCACAGTTTCCCGGCGAGGTGGGTCCCTTGGGGACTTCGTTCCATATTTGTTTCTGGGCCGACCTCCGTCCGCTCGCGGGGTCCCAGGGAGTGAAGGGCCACACGGGAAACGCTTTGTCATGTGTGTCTCACACTCTCACTCTCTCTCACTCACACACACACACACACACCCCCCCCCCTACTGGAGGCCTCTCCGTCAACACAGCGGTGAAGTGGTGTACGTGAAGCGGGGTGTGTGTTGAGGGGTGAAAAGAGGGAGGTGATCCAAATGGCCGCTGGGAAAGAATGTGAACAGAATTCCTCACGATGACCCAAACACCCAACCACCCCCCCACCCTTCATTTCTATTTATTATTTTCCTCACTGACTGAGGATTGATTTGTTGTTTAATTTTACTGCTTGAAATTCAACACCGTTTTATCAGTCCATCTCGTCAGTCTAGCACGTTTTGTTTTTAGGCATCTCAAGCACGGAGCAGCGTGGGGCTGACACCCTTGACAGAAGACCGCGGGACGGGTCCTTTTTGTAGAAGATGGAACACTGGTTTTGGGGGGGGAAGTAGTCAGTAGAGGGTCAGCGGTGAAGTGAATGACTTGATCAATGAGGAAGGCCCCTTCCTGCCAGACACCATTACAGGATAATGAGGTTACGCTGTGGCGCGGCTTCAGCCAAGTCACTGGGATCCGAGCATTATTCAAATCGCAGCCTCATAATCGAGCATCCATCGCGAGGCACCGGTGACCTCAGTCCTGTCTGACATCCCTGTAGTGGAGTGGAGCGGAGGTCCAGTCCTGTAGCCGGAGCCTGGCTTCAACATCTGCCCATCCCATCACTACCCTTGTCCCTTCTTTACTGCAAAAGACGATGACCTCAGTCGAGTGCGCACCCCAGCATATGCAGTATGCAAAATACACAGAGGAAGTTTTTTTTTAATTTGTTATATTTACTCCAATATATCACAATGGCATAATATACAGTATAGCTGTCTATAAATATCCCATAAATATTTGTAATAATGTATAAAATGGCAACGTGCAGCAAGATTCAATTCAGTTTGTTGTATTCATGTTTCAGAGAGTGATGCTGTGACAGTAAGCTCACTCCCTCCACACTCGGATAGGATACTTTCTTCCTATCCATGCGTCCATAAACACACCACTGCTACTCTGAACGGTTGTTCGTTAGGAATTAGCTTGGGTTGTCCATAGAACAGGCCAGCGACCGTGAGGGAGATCCACTGCTGTTAGAGCACTTGTATTTTTATCTCACACAAGTGAGACACAAAAGTGCGACGAGTGTGACATGTGAGCCCGGCCAGACACCGAGCCGGCTCCGTACCGATCCAGAGCACATATTACTTACGCAGGTTTGTCGACATCACAGCCCGCACGTTTACAAGTCACACACGCGGTCTACAAACAGGACAGCAAGTCGGAAGAGGAGGCTGCTAACGGCAGCACTCCGACAGAGAGGGGGGGGGGGGGGGGTCAGGCTGAACCCACAAGCAGTGTTTCCACGTGCGTGGAACTGCATCAGTTCAACATCCTTGCGACATCCCAGGACAAACCAGCGTTTTCTACAGCTTTTGCTGCAGCTCTGGCGCCACAGAAACCCTCAGATCTCTCGGCCCAGTCAGAGGAATAAAACACTGTCCCGGCCACAGACACACGTCTGTCTGTGTGTGTGTGTGTGTGTGTGTGTGTGTGTGTGTCTGTCTGTATCTGTGTGTGTGTGTGTGTGTGTGTGTGTCTGTCTGTCTGTATCTGTGTGTGTGTGTGTGTGTGGTGTGTGTGTGTGTGTGTGTGTGTGTGTGTGTGTGTGTGTGTGTGTGTGTGACGCCACTTGCTTGTCGGCCTAAGTACATTCCTCCCTTTGGTCCCTGAACAGTGACTGGAGGAGATAAAAGAGGTGCCACATTAAAAAGCGTTGGAACAGACCAAATTCAGTTCTCTGTCGGGGGGAGGGGCGAGGAGGAGGAAGGCCTGGTGGTGAGCGTCTCAACATTTTAGAAGACCTCACACAATGAGGCTGCAGCACGGCTACCATTACCACTCCAAACGGCGAAAATTAAGATTGATACGAACATGTCACCCGGCGATAACTCACTTTCAGGCGGCTGCGCCATCGACTCCGGCATTATCAGAGTCGGATCAATCCGTTCCGATGCTTTATCCCGGCGAACGGGAGCCCGGAATTGATTCACGCGACAACGATAACCCGCTATTATAGAATCAAAACGGCACAGGGGTTCAATTGTTTTGCTTTCGCAGTATTTTAACAAATGACCCGCTTCTAATGGAGGCAACGCAGGGTCAGCTCTAATAGGATTTGGCGATGGCAGGGGGGACGGCGAGGCGCAGGTTGAAAGCGAGGCTAAATCACAATTACCATTATGGATCACGGAGGGATGTCAGTCCTGGCACACGGCGAGGTGACGCTGGGCACCATTCCCCCGCTCCGTTACAGGCCTTTTACGGTGGCCCAATTAGATCAATGTGTCAATGACTATTACTCACACTGGGGCCCGTCAGTCTGAGAGGACGCAAAAAGGAGAGAGACCGAACACAGGGGGGGGGCTCATTTACTTCCACTGGTCGGACAAGACGTTGCAATATCTAAACACTGCAGAAACAAAATGGGGTGGCTCACATCCACACAGTGGCCAAGGGAAAGTTGACTCAAATCAGAAAAATATGAGAAACAACAGATTTTTTTTAAACAATGATTAAAAACTAAATTCAAGAAGCTGGGGGAAAAATAAGCAAAACCTAAGAGATCAAGTTCACACTTTCCTAAAACCATGAGCCACTTGACCGGCCCTGCACTACACTGGACTGACTGGCCCTGCACTACACTGGACTGACTGGCCCTGCACTACACTGGACTGGCCCTGCACTAGACTGGACTGACTGGCCCTGCACTACACTGGACTGACTGGCCCTACACTACACTGGAATGACTGGCCCTGCACTACACTGGAATGACTGGCCCTGCACTGGACTGGCCCTGCACTACACTGGACTAACTGGCCCTGCACTACACTGGACTGGCCCTGCACTACACTGGACTGACTGGCCCTGCACTACACTGGACTGGCCCTGCACTACACTGGACTGACTGGCCCTGCACTACACTGGACTGGCCCTGCACTACACTGGACTGACTGGCACTACACTGGACTGGACGGACTGGCCCTGCACTACACTGGACTGACTGGCCCTGCACTACACTGGACTGACTGGCCCTGCACTGGACTGGCCCTGCACTACACTGGACTGACTGGCCCTGCACTACACTGGACTGGCCCTGCACTACACTGGACTGACTGGCCCTGCACTACACTGGACTGGCCCTGCACTACACTGGACTGACTGGCACTACACTGGACTGGACGGACTGGCCCTGCACTACACTGGACTGACTGGCCCTGCACTACACTGGACTGACTGGCCCTGCACTACACTGGACGGACTGGCCCTGCACTACACTGGACTGACTGGCCCTGCACTACACTGGACTGACTGGCCCTGCACTACACTGGACTGACTGGCCCTGTACTCCACTGGACTGGACATGCACTATAACTGTTACATGGGTCATTGTGGCATGGTACGCCGTGCTGGCTTTGGTGATGACACAATGTTTATATGCCTTTTACAACCAGTTAAAATATCCTATTTTTAGAAATGCAAGTGTTTACAATGGTCATTAAGACCTATTATGGATGCCCCATCCTTAATGACCATGCAATTTACATCACTTAAGTCTGGTTGCTACCATCCCAATGAAAATTCTCAACATCTGTTATGTTAGTTTCCCCAAGACACTGGCTTCTCCCTTGTATCCCAATTCATTCCAAGGGTCCCTGTTCACCAAGGGTTTGAGCTCATCTGCTATCAGACTTTAGATTACTAATCTAAAGTCTAATTTGGGAGACTAGCTTCACCCCAAATGGAAAGATGTTGGTCCCCAAACTGGAAATGAAGAGTTCCTGGCACTGGGGAAAATAAACGTTTGGCTCTTAGGCTTTAACTTTTATTGCAATTTGGACAGACGATCGCAATTTGCAAGCCTATTGGTTAATGAAAGTTCAAAAAGACCATGTTCATTAACTAATAGCTCTGCTTTCAACAATCTGGAAGCGTCCCTTACTGATATAACAATTGCATGGTTGCACAATGCTTAAGAGGCATTGGCATGTTCACATTATGGACAAATGCTTGTGTAGCAAATAAAGATTAAAGATTAAACCATCAACTTTACACAATGAGGGGAGCGAACGACAGACAGCCACCACAAATTAGGTAATTTTATCGCCTGTAACCAACACTGAAGTTCATTCCTTGGAAAAACATGTCACAATTATAACTCCACATCTGCATCAATAAAGGATGGGTGGTAACATTTACTGTAAGTCCCTTTACAACCCAACGAAAAAGCAGAGGGCAACGACCACAGAGCTACCTCTCCACGATATTCTCACCTCATCCCCTCCGCCCCAGCCAGCACTCCGTGTACAACTAGCACCCGGCCACATCACAGGCCGCTGGAGGCACCGAGGGGGGGGGGGGGAACAGTCATTCTGGCATGCCCTGGGCATTAGCAGGAACGTAATTAGGGTAAAAAGTTCAAGCGTGGCTCCGTGTCTACAGTTCTGCCTGCAGAAATACATTTCCTTCCCTATGCGACGCTTCATATTGAAAACACATTGTCCTTTGTGTGTGTGTGTGTGCGTGCGCGCACACACACACACACAAGCTCACTTTCTCAGCGTTTATGGATTACAAACGTCTCACTCTTTCCCCGAGGTAGTCAACATACGGTTAGGGCGGCAATGGATATTGTTTGACCCTTTTCTTATTCTGCACATTAACTGCCACTTGTCCAGTTGTTGTCTCCAGAGATTTGGTGAATTGTTTTTTAGTTATTGCTCCAGTTGTAACCGTTTGTCTCGGTTCTTCTCAACCTCACTTGTAAGTCTCTTTGTATAAGAGTAATAAGAGTCTTTGTAAAAGATTTGTATGCTAAGGGACCAAATGGATATATGGATATACAGATCATGTGTAAAAGGACCAAAGAAAGAAAACAGTGCTTACAACTTGGCCACAAACAAAAAGACAACGGCGGAAAGCCGACTCCTGAGTGATTTATGCCCGAAGCACTGCATTAATCCAACGCTCGCTTAGTTCCTCTGACAGCAGTGAAGTGGATATTAATATTCATTACCTAAAGTAGAGCCTGCAATAGATCCCATTTTCTGTTCAAGTTAAGTGGAAGCACTTAACACAAGAAACGGCCGTCCGTGGGAGATATAACTGTTAAGCTTTCATGCTAGCAAGCTGCACTATCGTATAGCAACATAGCTTCACTTTAAATAATAATAATAATAATAATAATACAAGCCTCAAAGTTTTAAAGAGCGATGATTTAACACGCAGGAACACGTCCTAATAGAGCTTACAGCAGCTATAGATAAAAATTGTGTGTTGTGAGTTTAGAGAAGTTTCATGTCGAGATACTTAAAAAAATATGGCCTTTCCATTTGGTTGACTGCTTTAGAAAAGAGGGAACTATGCAGTAAATCTATCAATAATAAACGAATAGTTGTGAATTGAAAAATAGAATTGACAATGAATTGTGTAAAGTAATTAGTCCTTGATGGGGTCTAACATTGAAGCGATACAGGCTTACTGTGATGGGACGGATAAAGAAACATAAAGATCGGCAACGTTCCTCTTCATACGTGGACGTAGTCTGGAACGTCTAGCGGTCACCAAGTTGATGCCCCACTCATCACCGTCACGGAGAAGTGCTCCGAGACGCTTCAAAAGGCAGATGTGAAGGGGAGCTGCTCTTCCCATCCCGAGGACCCATGAGTTATACGGGGCCCGTCCGGCCCGCATCAAAGGGCCCGCGGTGAGATCTAAAGGGGGCATGCGAGACCTGGAGACTCTCTTAGGGACCCAGGAGGACAAGGAGCTCCTGACCGGGACAGCTGCGCGTTCAATAGCAAGAAGCGTTCGCCATCGAGCACGTTGATGTATTACCAAACGTGCCTCATGTCTTTCTCACTCGCCATGTCTCCCGCTCAGGTGCAACTCTTCTGGGATGTTTCAAAAATGTTGACTTTATTTTTCGATAAGCTGCATCTCACCAGAACAATTTTTTATTAATTTAGGAAAAAATGAATGGAATATTAGGTCTAGGAATGTGTTTATTATACCCTGGTCCCAGTAGTACTGAATGTCATCAGACATTCCATTTGAATAGGAAAACGGACAAGGTAGAATATAATGTAGATAGACACAAAACAGAAAAATCCAAATAAATGTTTGTGGGGGTGTGTGTGTGTGTGTGTGTGTGTGTGTACATGGAAAAATAAGAAGTTGTGAGACTTCAGCCAGAACCATTTTCCACCGGAGAGGGGAGTGGAGGGGGGGGATGGGGGGGCATGACAAAAGGACATTGCTATGATTAACCCCGAACCCCATTTTCAAAAAAGAACATGACATTTTCGCCCACAAATTGAAGACAAGCCTCCGACTTCAAAGAGCGGCAGCTCGTGTTCGGGGCTCTCGTGCCGTCGGAGCTCCTTGCTTAGTGTGGTAGTCACCGTACTCATAAACATGTCCCATCGGCTGGAGACGATGCTCAGGAGGAACCAAGCCATACTTCAAACATTCAAACAATATTAACAAAGTGTTCCGCTAGCCCTCGGATCCATCGATGGTCCTGCGCCCCGAGAGCTGGACAGTGGTGGTGGTGCTTCGTAAAAGACAACAGATCATGTTGTGACAAAGGAGAACGCCAGAGATTAAAAGCATCACATCTGGAAAATCCCCTTAATCCAGCATCTTTTTTTAATGGAAATAAATATTTAAGGGTCGGATGCGTCAGCTTTGCAAAGCTGGACCGGTGGGAAACTCCATGACAAACGATGCCTTAGTGTTTATTTCCACTGGCGCTGAAAAAAAAAAAAATATATATATATATATATATAGACAGTTTTTATCCACAGGCAGTGCGCCTACTGAGCTGCTAGGAGTGCTGCCACTATCATAACATTGTCATCCATATTACATTACACTATCATACTTTTTCTGGTACTTTCTAGAGTCATTCCAGCTACTGCACTGTATTCATGATGCTGCTGCTGCAATACTGGCACTTTAAAATGCTTTTTGAATGCTTTTTGCACAATTCAATGTACATCATCATCCATCAGTGACTTTATTGTTATTTTTATTGTTCTTTTGATTGTGTACACTATTTTTATGTGAGTGTTTTAGAAAAGTTATAATGCGTGAGGGAATGGGGAGTAAGCATTCCATTGTACTTGCATATGGTCAATAAAAATCTTGAATCATTATATATATATATATATATATATATTGCACCGTTTATTAACGTCATTATTCATATCTCACGCACTCTCACGCATACATCTTTAATGCTTGCTGACTCCATTGTACTGCATGTCGCCCGACTTTTTCTGAGAATAGTGTTGTGCCGAAATGTTTTTAAGCACACTGGCCACTGTAGTCCAACAACGATTCTTTATTTTATAATGACCCAATCCCCCTTTCAAAGTACAAGGTCCACTGGTGACGGAGCTGTGGATCTCTGGCGGTGTGAGCCCTCAGAAGTCAAGAGTAGCTCAAGGTTAAAGCGGGGAGCGTGACAATCGGCCCGGGACATCCGTGCAGAGCAGGAAGCCCCGGGTAACCCATCCAGTAGTAATCTCCATGGTGACAGAGAGCTGTATTGGTTAAAAGAAAACAAGATGGACCACATCCTCTTAGCATCTGGAGATGCTGTTTTGAGGGGAACTGGAAAGGGTGGTGCTGGTGGTGCTGGTGGTGTAGGTGGTGCTGGTGCTGGTGGGTGTGCGTCTGGAAATGTCAGGGACTCTACTGACAGTTCCCTGCCTTGAATCCAATACAGCCAGTTCTCAACCAGAGAACAAAAGCGTGCTTCTTCAAGCGGTGAACTTTTACCCTGACAAGGGTGCGTTTAGAAAAAAAAAAAAAATAATCCCACAAACAGTTAAATCACCTGTATGATTTGCATTCCTCCAGAAAGGGCAGGCATAAATCCTACAATTTTAATACCTGTGGACATAAAACGAGAGAAAAATAATAACAGCGGTGGGCAATGTTGGGAAACATAAATCCATTCCAGATACAAAGCCAAGCAGGGAATACAACAGCAATGGCACTCGGTCCTCACTCCCAGAGGCAAAGTGACACACGTTGCTCGGAGGACGGGAAAATAACCAGATCTATACATTGTTTAGACTTAATGCATAATCCTTTCCATTGATAAAATGACTTTGAGTGGAAGTCCACAAGTACAGGGCTTCAGCACATGACCCCCCCCCCCCTCCCCTTCTGCTTTTCCTTTAATTTGCAAATCTTGTAATCTAAGCCCGGAGCTGACTGAACCAGCTCCTAAACCAGCACCGCTGTCGCGGCCAAGACTACAATCTGTTTTCCATTTAAGTGTCAGGACAGCATCCTTTTTGGTGGTTTACAAAAGCTGTTATTTCAAAATGATTATATGCTAAAAATTGTGTGAGGACCTTAGTAAGTTTGCGAACGCGGGCCCAGTGGAAAGAGCTGCGTCGTACCCGGAAGCTCTTTTCCCCTCGACTTTGAAAGACGCATTATTTACCAAACACTTCTGAGGGCAGGCGGTGCCATTCAGCCAGAGGTCAGGGTTTCTGCTTTTCAACACGCCACATGTTTTTGGCATTAGCGCAGAGAGCCGCCCGGGTTCTTGGCCAAGCCATTGAGAATAAAAAAAAATAAAAAAAACCTTGCCTGTCTCGGTGTCAGCGAGGACACGGACCAAGCAGAAGCCCCGGCAGCAGGGTTAGCAGTGTCAGCGGCGTTAGGGATGTTCCCGTGGCGTTAAGAACCGGGGGGCAGTCATCCACGGAGAACGAGAGGAAGGTGGTCTCTCTCTCCGTCGAAGGCCGGCACAAGACGGACTTCCTTATTTCATTTCCCCAGGAGGAAATATCAAGTTAAAATGTGACTCGCTCTGGAAGAGGGACAGGAATACTGCAAGGGGCAGTGGAGGGGAGAGGGAGAGAGAGAGAGAGAGAGAGAGACTAGGGGGAAAAACTAGTATGGAAACATAATAGGTTGCTGTGTGTGCTCTCCATCGGCCCACCACACCAAAAGAAGGACATGACATCGCCTGTCCACACACACTCCGCTGCTCCCAGGGGGTCTGCACATCTGGTGAATCTCTGCCACTCTCAGACGCCCCGCCTGAATACAAACAAAGCTTCGAGTGCTCCAGCGCCGCCGCCCTCGGGCCTAACAGAAACACCGTCATGTCGTGCCACTGGCCTCCATAGCTCACAGCTCCCGTGTCCCAGGCTACCGGCCAAGTCACTGCTGGGTGGACGCAAAGAGCTTGTGGTCAAGTGACTGGGGGGGGGGGGTTGTCGGGCGGCCCTTAGATCTGGCTTCTCATTCAATGAGGACGGCAGCTGTTTTCTCTGGGTGCTGAATGTGTGAAACGCTCTAGAGAAGACTGAAGCCATCCAGAGGACAGGATGCTACTCCCATCTTTCCCGCAGATCTATCTGCGGGCCAGTCTCAAGGTGACCGTCACACAAGGCTTCAGATGTGTGTACCACCTTTTGTACCATTTCCCCTTGATAATATAAGTTGTTAAATGGGTTATATGTAGCACATAAATGTCTACACCAATGTGTTGTTTTGGAGGAAGGGAACACCACGGATCTGCAGAGAATCGCAGCCATGCATGCATGTGGTTCACACAAAGGAAGTTGTGTGCGCTGCGCTGTGTGCTCACCCAGAGGACCCGGTGCTCTTGCAAACGCCCAGCAGGGGCCTCTTGTCTGCAAACGTGTCGGTCTTCAGATGACCTGCGTGGGAAGAGGGGGGAAGAGGGAAGACGGATGAGGAACAACAAGCAACAGAGCAGAGCATTCTCCTCAGGAGCATGTGAGAAGAGCTGACTTTGAGCGGACGAGTGGCAGCCGCACGGCGCGGCCACAACAGGACATGTGGGGATAACATGCTGGGCTTTCATCACTTTATTATGAAATAATAAATGACTATGTAGATATACAGCAATTTGGAAGAAAAAAAAAATTGCATATATGGAAAAAGTTAAGATTCGATTTACAGTCCTCCGTTTCCGGGTGAAAAGCCGGGAATTATGCACGACGACAGAATACAAATACATAAAGGGAGAACATCTAAAAAGGGAAGAGGATCCGATATTTTCCTAAATGTCCTCATTGACAAAGACGGCTAAAGGAACATGAGATCCAAGGGATAAAGGGTGCTTAGATGAAGGCTGATGGTAGCCCTTTAGGAGTCCTGCAATTTGGGGCTTGACAGCAATCAGCAGAGTTCCTGTGGTGTGGCCTAGCATAGTAGCAGACATACCCTGCTCCACCAGCCCTCAACACTCACCAAGACCATCAGAACCCACTCATGACACACCCACGCAAGGGGATGTACTTTTATTAAAAATGGCACATTTAGCAAAAAAGTAAGAAAATATGACTATTTAGTCAATAACCAATAAGTACTTATGCATTTGTGTGTTTGAACGCTACAATGTGGATATGTGCCTCACATGTTTAGCGTGAACTTTTATGTTAAAGCACATAGTATCTAGATTTATACTTTATGGGGTCTTTAATTTGTTTAAACCAAAAAAATGGATATACATTTAAATATATACACACACACACACACACACACAATGGCATTCCATGGGGTTTAGAGAAGCACCCAGCAAAATGCATATTAGGGTCACCGTTGACTTGTGGTCAAACAAGACCCTGTGTGTGTGTGTGTGTGTGTGTGTGTGTGTGTGTGGTGTGTGTGTGTGTGTGTGTGTGTGTGTGTGTGTGTGTGTGTGTGTGTGTGTGTGTGTGTGTGTGTGTGTGTGTGTGTGTGTGTGTGTGTGTGTGTGTGTGTGTGTGTGACGCCTCATTTTCCAGGACAACGGAAGAGCACCATAGGTTCAAATCTGCGGGGAGGATGTGGACAAACGGATTAAACCACTTCCTCATCTTCTGGGAAGGGCCCGACCGACATCGGGCTTATTATAATCAACACCTATTTTCGGGTCTTCCCGAAATCCGCCCACCCATGAGGGGGCCGTCGGAGACAAGTGGGCCTTTTAACGGCTCACCACAGAGCAACACTGTTTGGACGCCGGGAGATTGCAATCAGCATCGTCGTTTTCCCCCCACCCCTCACTCCCCCCGCCCCCTCCCTCTGGTCATACGTTTCATTTTTATTTTCTGCCCAGAGAATCACTCCCCGGTCCGCTGCTTCTTATTACCGCAGTTTGCTTTCATCCGCGTCCAGGGCCCCCTTCCAATGGCGTCATTGTGCATTGTTGAGATCTGCCAAGAGGAGCGTAGCGTGGACGGAGAACAAAAAAAGAAGAAAAAAAAAAAAAGAAAAAGCTAATTTTCTCACCAGAAGACCGCCATGAGGGCGAGCGCCCGGCTCCGCAGCACTGATTGATACCTGCAGTGACAACGCACTCCAACTTCATGCCTCGAAAAGAGCTAATTAGTGGAACCAGATATCCAATTACATTACGGCCCTAAAGGAGGCCAGCACTAGCTAGCTGAGATTATACTCCACCGCGTGTTCCAAACACACACGCGATGTAAAGGGGAGAAGGAGAGAAGGAGACATCAGGACCCTGCTGTCCGTGTCCTTCACCTTCCACGTGGGACATTAGGATCCTCACTCCAGGTATTAGATGTATACTTAACTAACGTTTGTTACACGTTGTTAAAAATCGTCCGGGCTCCACAGAACTTTATCCGAACGGCCTCTGGTTTAGTCTGAGATAGTCACGTGACTTCCATGGAGGACGTCATACAGACAAATGGGCGTGTATTATATATGTGCTAGTTTAGCGACGTGAGACAATGTACGCTAGTAAGCTAGTTGGTTTGTGTGCCTACAATATTGCAAAGATATTAGAAACCTTATTCAATGTGTTAAGTGTTTACGCCGAAATTTTAAAAGGACAGAATTTTTATTTTAGTTGAATTTTAGTTCACATTTCAGTTCCATTTCATAGATTAGATAGAAGATGACATCATACTCGTTTTAACATGGATACAACATCATCTTTTTGTCAGCCGTCACCTCAAGTCTTAAAAGGCATTTTATTTCATGATGTACCTGGATAACTACACCACACGGAAAACAACAAGGACATTAGGGGAAAAGTATGTTTACTATTATTATACTATCGTATTAGTGTATTTAAATAAAATGTTAAGGAGGTGCACAGGCTCTGGACACCTTCAACAATAAGTCTCCGTTGCAGGGCGTTTTAATCGCCAGTAAATCTTGATAAACATGAACATTTAAACATGAAAGCTTGGTGGGACCGGGACCATGTCCTCCTCCTCCCCCTCCCCTGCCCTGGCCCTCTTCCTCTGGGCTGATTGGAGGTGATTAAATAAAACCCTCTGCGATGTCTTTCACCGGACCCTCCTCTTCCTTTCCTAACCTTTAGCAAATGCGATTATCCTTCATAATACTAAGGGAGCAGGGAGCCAGTGATGGGGGGGGGGGGGGGGAGTGTCCTCGAGGGAGAGGCTGAGAGAGAGATGGGCGTAGGACCCACTTCAAACAGCACAACACCAGGAGGACCCAGGGACCGTAGTGGACAGGATGTTACCACGCAAAGGGGACGTCTGAGATTAAATCAAGGCATGTTTGTATGTGCTGTACTGTGGAGAACATACCAGTAATGTATTTCTAACACATAACACGGCCGTACAGTTGTTACAGAACAACAGGAGAAGAATGCACGGTTAAAAGGGATTCATTGTAATGCATTTAAAGACAAACGATTAGCATGCAGTAATCCCGCAGTTTATTAAACACACACACACACACACACACACACACACACACACACACACACACACACACACACACACACACACACACACACACACACACACACACACACACACACACACACACACACACACACACACACACACACACACACACACACACACACACACAAACAATCTGGAGCCACCAACCTGTGTGTCTCAACATACCAGAAGATACCAGCCTAACGTACTGGTCACACATCACACGGCAAGACAGTTATAGAACAAGAGGATGACTTGTTTAACAGGAGAAGATGCACATGGTTAAAGGTCAAGGGTTAAAAGGGATTCCAAGCCCTTCCGAGGGTTAAAACCTAAGAGTACCAGTGTGTGAGGAATAATAATCAATAATTGTTGACGACTATAGTACTCACTGATGTGCGGGGCTGGGAGGATGCGGGCGGCCCGGACCGGACCGTGACGGACAGAGAACAGCTCCTGGGCCTCGCCGGCCAACTAGAACGGAGAGGTCACAGTTATGACAAAACCTTACAGAGATCCAGGAGATCATTCAAGGTCATCAACCTATCAGAAACCTACAGCGATGTATAAAACGCAAAGGAGTCAGTCAAGTCAAATCAACACATCCGGTAGAACAAATGTGGATCCATACTTCAGCATGTGTAGCATGTAGCATGTAACGATGACATGAAACCCACTGCATAATAGTCCCGTAATGAGTACATACATGTGCATTACATACACGTTCATATACTGTATGTTGGGAGTTAGTGAAATCCTTCCATGTGCCACAGTTGGACTATTTGAAACAGGATTCATCTGAATAAGTAGATATTGATCAAAATGAATGAATATCTAATGAACAACAGTAACGTATTCTCCTGGATTAAATGAAGCTTTAACTTCCCATGCACACAGCCAACAAGGCATGAAGCGAGAGAGAGAGAGAGAGAGAAAAAGAGCAGTGCAGTGCAGTGCAGTCGGATCCCACCCAGTGCAGCCAGCTGGCTCAGAACTGGACCAATACTGAAATATTTCGTCTCCGATTAGTTCTGAACTTTTATTAAAAAGTATGGCTCATCTGAGCTATGGTCCTGGATGTTGTGTTGGGGGAGATCCCGGGATGGATCTTATAAGACACACTTGCTTTCCGTATTGCCTCAGTTTCTTTCCAAATGTACAAACATTTGCAGGGAAGCAGATTGACTGATAATCAAACCCACTGGTACGGGTCAAGAATGATTTATACTCCCCCCAACATAAGTGCATTTCCCCGGCACCAGTGCACCTCACCTCGGAACATTTGAAAAGCCTTGGAATTATACTTATACAATGCTGCTAAGAGACAGAGGTCGGTATATATACATTAATAAAGGTCAGCGCATTTCCTGTCCTTATCGCAGAGGACACGACGACAAAGCCTTTTAATGGCTGCAAATTGTGTCCTGTCCAGGAGCTGGGGGGGGAGAGAGAGAGAGGGAGAGGGAGAGGGAGAGGGAGAGGGGAGAGAGATGATATTAAGTCGTGTGTCTCCGGGCCAGGTCTGCCACATGCGATGGCACATTGTTCTAAGCGCCGGATGGCCCACTTTTGTGCGTTAAATAAAAGCGAACAACGTACATTGTCACATTACCAGCGCTCTAATCTGTGAGCTTTAAGTCCGTAAACCCATCTGAGGGATGATCGCTCTTTTGTGCAATTAGTAGCCTTCCTAAAGTGGCGGATTTGAGGCCATGTTTGTATTAAAAGTGCTCAGGGCACAGTGGCGGCAGACTAACGGCAGACACGACGGAGCGGGTCGAGAGATGAAAATGATACTTGGGGGGAGAGAAGCGGGACAGAGGGTGAGGGACGATGTGTGGGATTCTAGCAGTACCAGCCACATGGGGAAGATGAGGGGTGTGCGTGTGTGTGCGTGCGTGTGCGGGATGATGGGCTGGGGAGTGGGGATAATGCGGCGCATTACACAGCCGCTCATCCTCCGGGCTCGGTGTGTGTGTGTGAGACATACAGCGGAACACCTCCTCCCTCACAGCACTCCACAGGGGGGCAGCAAGGACCACAACTCAGATGTAGTTCTTGCTAGTATTATTTTTCATATTTAAATTTTTGTCTATTTGTCCATTTGTCTTTGTTTATTTCATGATATACTACATATTATTGATATCATCATCGTCGTCGTCAATAATATCAATTCATTTTTATTAGTTTTATGTTATATTCCTTTCGAGGTGGTTTCAAGCACCCCACCCCCCCCCATCTGAAGGATGATCATTTAATTATCTTTTTGGGTGTCGTTTTATTTATTTTTTTAATCGTTGAAATCTAGTGTCTGCTCCCGTGTTTTAATCTTCTTCTTTTTTAACTAACGGCTAAGCTCTGAACCAGCGATATCTAGGCCATTCACATTCACAAGTGAGCACACAGGATGCGGCACAGTGGGGACATATTGAGAGGACGCACGGTGGGGACCTATTGAGGGGACGGACAGGGAGGGCAGGTCAGCCGCTTAACACACACAGCATCAAGTGCTCAGGGGATCTCAGAATAACGCCATTCACTTGATCTTCTGTGTTTGAAAACCCTTCCAAAAAACCGAAGCAACAGGATAAGAGAACTCCGCATGGGGTCAGGTACCTCAACAGAACAGGTGTTAGAACATACTTCACACGGTTTAGTCAAATGTGTCTTGGTGTGTACGGCTGTACAGGACACTGTACTGTAGGGATGTACAGGACACTGTACTGTAGGGATGTTCAGGACACTGTACTGTAGGGATGTACAGGACACTGTACTGTAGGGATGTTCAGGACACTATACTGTAGGGATGTACAGGACACTGTACTGTAGGGATGTACAGGACACTGTACTGTAGGGATGTTCAGGACACTATACTGTAGGGATGTACAGGACACTGTACTGTAGGGATGTACAGGACACTGTACTGTAGAAAGCTACAACACACACACACACACACACACACACACACACACACACACACACACACACACACACACACACACACACACACACACACACACACACACACACACACACACACACACACACACACACACACACACACACACACACACACACGGTCTGGAGCAGCTAACCCGTGTCTCAATTTAAGGAGTCGGTGAGTGCCGTGCGAATAACCGTGCATATGCATGTGAGTGGGTGTGCATGCATGCGTGTGTACGTGCATGGGTGTGTGTGCGCAGCCTCGTAAGGGCCATTACAGAGGGTGTTGGCTTAGCAACTGTCACAAACACTTCACAGCCACTCCAGAGCCAGAGAGCAGGGCACTTTCGTCGCTTACTTAAAACCCTGCACACCAAAAAAAAAAAAAAGCAAAAGAATATAACCAAAAAAGGCACACACATAAAGTCTCCTATACACGTCCACATCTAAGATAGTGTGTGATTGGAGGGGTGGAGGCAGGGGCGGGTGGTGCTGAGTGAAGGGTCGGCGTGGCGCTGAACTAAGAGCGTAGGAGGGACGGAGCACTTTGAACTACGTCGCTGGGTGTCTGACCTAGAACCCTCCCAAAAACAACAAGCTGGGAAGAATGTATTGTTTTCCACCAAGAGGTTGGGTGTTTGTTTGTGTGTACGGGTGTGAATGTAGACATTCATCGTGTGTGTGTGTGTGTGTGTGTATGTGTGTGTGTGTGTGTGTGTGTGTGTGTGTGTGTGTGTGTGTGTGTGTGTGTGTGTGTGTGTGTGTGTGGTGTGTGTGTGGACATCCATGTGTGCGTGTGTGTGCATGCATGGTGCGTGCGTGCTGCGTGTGTGACCGAGGGAGTGCGTTTCTCCCCCTGGCCGGTGGATGTTTATAGAGCAGCTGATTAAGGCTGCTGGTGTGTTTAGGTTTCACAGGATGTATGTGAAGTGTGCAGGTTTGGGTGAGCCTCTATATGTAAGGGGATACGCTACGAGCAGCGGCTTCACAGTATTGTGGTCATTCGTCATGTTGCCGAGCTGACAAAAATCCTCTAATGATTTTCCAGGACTGGAAGAAAAAAAAAAACTAAAAACGCTTTTTTCTATATTAATAAGAGTTCCTCTAAGCATCTTTGAAGCACGTATTTACAACGCTACTATGGATGTACAAAGTAAACAAAATAAATAGAGAGATCCAGAGAGATCCATCCCATAAATAAGAAAATGCATGTGGTCATTTGATGACTGGAATAATAATTTAATAATCTTTATACACAATGGCTTCTAGTTCCTCAGGTCAGCAAGCAGAAAGGAGCCGGCCTGAAGCTGCCTTCCATGCAGAGAAGTGTAAACGCAATGGATTTGTCTTGTACTCAAATAACAATTTGAAATCTCTATTCTAACTCTGTATAGCGTACATATCCAGCATGGCATTATGTTGTCACGCAATTCCAGTCTAGGCCTACAATAGAGCTGTCGTTTCCTATTCAAGGACTTAATCAAGTCACGACGTGAGAAGGGAAATACGCTGAAAATACGCTGGCGGACAGTAACCTCTAGTGGACACACGGGGAATTGCAGCCGTGGTCAATTAATAAACGCGTGTGTGTATTCTTAACCTATCACTGACTTGCAAGATTTTTTAATATTGTTGAATTTAAATTGGTTTGATGTCTTCATTTGTCAATATTTATTTAAGTGGGGGAAGAACAGCATGAAGCATTTCAGACAAATGGTTCAAGGAATACAGGAAAACGTATGCAACTGAATAACAATTAAATGTTTCAGTATTCGCTATTATATTTTGGATAAAAAATGTCTCAATCAAATAAAAATCGACGTAAAGTTACACAGAAATCCCACACAGACGTTGGACAACAAGTCACAAGTTATAGAAAGGTTCTATTCAAAAGTGCAAATGTACATTTTGCAAGACACTTTTGTCCAAAGAGACTTCAAGGTCACTGAACAGGTAGACGAGATATCTACTAGGCACAAGAAGTCATAAGTGCATTTCCTTCATAATAACCCCTTATTATATAATAACATAACAGTCATTTAGACGCTTTTATCCAAAGCGACTTACAATAGTGTGTTCAACAAAGGTAGGTAAGAGAACAACTCGTCACCAGAAGTCAAAAGTGCATTTAATTCCTAACAAGTCTCAAAGAACTTACACATATAACAAATAACACATATAATAACATAATACATTACATTTCCTTCCAAACAAGCCTTTACCTGAGCAGAACCAGTACAATAATTTGGCTCCCTAGATTTGACACAGTAAGTAAATCAAACAGGGGCTTATATTGAAGCCAATGTAGATTGCCAATGTAGCCTAAAACCTAAAATCATATTATTCACCCATTCATTCACATAAGCTTATTTTGAAAATATATCCTCTCTGTGACCTCGGTCACATTCAGATATAATTTTTAAAGATACCACCTAGCAATGGTCAAATGAAAAAGGCCTTCAGAAGGCTCTCCCGGGACTCACCGATATGCTCCAGATCTGCATCCCGTCAGTGTATCCGATCATGAGGCAGAGAGGAGGGTCTGTGGTCCCGCTATGGAACTCCATAAACTCAGGGTTACGGGCTGTGTCTGTCCAGACAGAGGTGACAACATCCCACAAGGTTACTTTAAGAGTACTTTTACAACTATTGACTATTGTCAACTGATAGAGGTATCTAGAATAGAAGGATTTTGGGCTGGTTGATTATTTTTTAAACTGCTGCTAAAGAACCTGTGATTGCACTGCATTAATGTTTTTAATTACATGCCAAAGTACCTCTTCTGATTTTAGATATTGGGTTGTACTCTGCACAAAGCGTAGACTACTGTAGACCACCGATTGGTTCTAAATCTGCCCTTTGTGTCGATCAGACTGTGAAATATATCACATCTTGTAAACATGTCTAACTAAAAGGGCAAATGCTAAAAATACATAACTGTATTGTCTAAAATATTTATTTTTGTTGCAGTTCTTTCCGGTGCCACCAGGTGGGGCCCATCTACTTCTAATGACCAGTCCACAGCATGTGCAGTTCATTACAATTATTTGACTTTCAGGGACAAACAGATCTTCAATGCATTTTAAACATAATGACTTGGAAAAAATTAAGACAATATGGGAATACCTTTAAAAGATATAAAAGTAAGGCAAGAATAGGCAAAGGAAAAGGGGAAGAGTGCAAAGAAGCAGCGTATAAACAATGGCCACAGTAAAGGCACCAGCCACAGCCCTGCTGTGTGTTGGCTGTGTGACTCTGATGTCTACTTCATCATGTTTGAACTTCTTGTAAAAAACACCCTTACCGTTAAGGTCAGCCTTCTCAAATCGCACCCACATGATTTTCTCCTTTTCGTCAGTGGGAGGCGCTCCGGTGTACGCCTGAATGTGCACCGATGGAGAAGGAGAAATTAGACGACGTCGTCATCACGTCAAAATCCTTTGGCTGCCCCCCTGAAGTACAACACTTACCTGTGGGACCACGTCTTGCAGGAACGTCACCACACTCTCCATGTAGGACTGCTCCCTGAAATAAGACATCAATCACACAGAAAAGTGTCAGACTATATTCCTTATATTCAATTCAAATGTATTGTCATTGCACAGCACAAGTACAGTACAGTGAAAATGCAGATTGTCAGAATAGTTTCCTTGGAGGTGGATAGAAAGAAGGTTTGTATGAAAATGTAGGTATCATTTAATTTATAATTTATAATTTTAAGGGAGATGGATTTTGTCAGCCATTTATGATTTGAGATGAACGTTTAGAATGGTGTTTATTTCCTGCATGTTTGTGCAGTTCTTGAACCCCATCTTGGCTGATCTCCGTGGGGAGCCTTGGTATCATTTCAGGGTCTGTGTGTAACAGTCAGTGTCCCGCACTGGGCTCGAACTCACAACCTCCGGCATGAGAGGCGGCACTCTAACGTGAGAAGCTAAAGCCCATGGGGTCTAGCTCCATTGCGAGAATATCTTTTTTTTGGGTGTGATTGTTGTGAGATTTACACACCACACAGCACTACCTGCTGGCATCCGTTACATGTGAAATTCCTCCAAACGTCCAAAGCAGAGCCAACTGTGTGTGTGTGTGTGTGTGTGTCTGACCAGTGACCAATTCAGAAGATTCAAGAATCAAGAAGTACAATGGAATGCTTAGTCCCCATTCCCTCCCGCAGTAGGAATTTTCTGAACCGTGTGATTGTTGTGACTGTTGATATGTACATGTTTTGAATTGTGCAGAAAGCATTTAAAAAGCATTTTAAAGTGCCAGTAGTGCAGCAGCAGTACTGTGAATACAGTGCAGTATAGTGCAAGGCTGTAATGAGTCCAGAAAGTTCAGTACAATTATGATAGTGTAATGTAATGTCATATGGATGACAATGTTATGATAGTGGCAGCATTTCTAACAGTTCAGTAGGCGCACTGCCTGTGGATAAAAACTGTCCTTGAATCTGGTAGTCCTTGTGCGGATACATGATACAAGATATTTGATTGTTCAATTGCAACAGGTACATTGAAATGCTTACTCCCCATTCAGTCCCGCAGTATACATCTCCAAAACAATACCATAAAAATAAAAATAATATATACAATAAAAATAAACCAAAAAAGTGTTGAATGTACATTTTTTTACAAAAATATTTAAAAGCATTTAAAGTGCCAGTAGTGCAGTAGCATCATTAATACAGTGCAGTAACTGTGATGAGTACAGAAAGTGCAGCAAAGTATGTAAGTGTAATGTTAATGACAATGTTATAAAAGTTCAGCAGTTCAGTAGGCGCACTGCCTGTGGATAAAAATGATCCTTAAACCTGGTAGTCCTTGTACGGATTCTGCGCAACCGGCGACCAGACGGTAGGGGGGAGAAGAGATGGTGCCCAGGGTGGTTGCAGTCCTTTATGATGGACATGGCCTTCTTCCGACATCTGGTCCTACAGATCTCCTCAATGCATGGAAGTGCACACCCGATGATCTTCAATGGTGTTGAACGCCGAGCTGTAGTCAATGAACAGCAGTCTGACATAGGTGTCAGGTGCCTCCTGTCTAGGTGCTGCAGGGCCGTGTGTCGTGCCAGGTAAATGGCGTCGTCTACAGACCAGATGGCCTTCTTCTGACTCCGGGTTCTAAAGATTTCCTCAATGTATGGAAGTGCACACTCGATAATATTTTCCGCCGTCCTGCACCATCGTGTTTGCTGGACTACCGGACTGTGTACTTTGTTTCGTCATCCTCGCTCACCAGGCCGATGACTGTGGAGTCGCCTACGAACTTCATAATCCGATTGTTGTTGTGTGTGGCAGTACAGTCATGTGTGTACTGGGAGTAGAGCCAGGGACTGAGGCAGCAGCCTTTGGGAGTGTATGAGATGTTTTTCCGAATCTTCACAAACAATGGTGTTGAACGCTAAGCTGTTGTCAATGAACAACAGTCTGACGTAGGTGTCCCTCCTGTCTAGGTGCTCCAGGGCCGTGCGTAGTGCCAGGGAAATGGCGTCGTCTTCAGGCCCGTTTGTCTCTATGCCAACTGGAGTGGGTCTAGGGACTCATTCAAAGTTAATGTGTGACATGACAAGTTTCTCCAGGCACTTCATGGCTATGGGTGTTAAAGCCACTGAACGATAATCATTCAGGCTTGTTACCTTGGTATTTTTAAGGAAACTGCACAGTAGTTGTCTCTTTAAAGCACAATGTGACGACAGACTGTTGCAGTGATGCGTTGTAGATGTCCGTGAACACAGGAGCCAGCTGGTCAATGCAGGTCTTGAAAACACAGGATGGAAATCCATCTGGGCCGGCTGCCTTCCCCGCCTGAAGGTTATGCGGATCTCCGACTCGGACAGTTGTAGTACATAGTCCTCTGGGTGAATGTTCAATTTGTTGGTCAGCTCAGAGTTCCCCCTTTCAAAGAGAGTATAAAACGTGTTCAGCTCATCTGGTAGTTTGGGGTCGTTGTTGGTCACTCCCCCTGAGCTTGCATGGCGTTGGAGAGGACCCTCAGACCTTGCCACATACGTCTGGTGTCAGAGCCCACAAACTGTAATTCCAGTTAGTTTTTATAATCCAATTTCCCCTTCTTGATGACTTTTCATACTTGGTCTTCTTGTCGTGATCGGATTCGCCTGTTGTGAAAGCGGTACTCTATTCCCTTAGTTTGTTCCGTTTGTCAGCATTCATCCATGGTTGTCCCCATCTTTCCACTGTTAAAGACACCCCCGCCCCCATCCTACGTTATTGGGGGTATCCTATCCTACCCGTGAGGCAGGCACATCAACTGTACGACGTCTACCAGACCACGAGGCATGTGTTCTATATCCACTTGTTTTGTGACTGGAGTCGTTGTATATATCGAGTTCAAGAATGCAAACATTGAAATTGCACTACTGCTGCCCATCTTTCTGACCACATACTGTACGTTCTTGTATCCATAAACAGGAAAAGTTTAGATTCCTTCAGATCTTACAGAAATCTCAGTATGTTGTTACAGTACGCTGTACTCCCCATCCAGGTTAACAACACTAGCTCAGAAACACAGACACCAGATACAGACTCTTACATTTGATGGGGGGGAAAACAACCACAAAACACACAAATGCACTTTGGGCTGCGCACAAACTAAATCAATCATTTAACTAAAGATGATAACAAATATTGAGGACAGAGACAGTGGCAGAGAATATGCACTATGATAGGCCTACATCCTATTTAACTATCAAAACTAAAAACACTGGGTTTTGTGTACTGTACTCACGTGGCAGCCTGTGCCCTCACCATGACCCCTCCAGCGCAGCGGCTTGGTCTGCGTGGGGAGTCGGACGCCATGTTGTCTTCTTGTTTGTTAATCCTATGTGAAGAAAAAAGAGACAAAGACTCTTTTTAAATCCTTTAAAAAGGGATTCATGTGATAAGACAAGGAAATCAAACAGCAGGTTTAAGATGAAGAGGGAAGTTATGTCCTGCTTGGACATAACTGTTGTTATGTCAACAACAGTTGACATAACTATTGTTATGTCAACAACAGTTGACATAACAACTGTTGTTGCTAATATAATTAATATTATTATTATTATTATTATTCATATTCATATTATTCCAATTTCAATTTTATTATTTATATTAGTCTTAGTGGTAGGATAGTATGTTTAGGGGTTAGTAGTAATACTCTTAATTTATACTCTACTTCTTATGATGTGTTGTTGTCACCAAATGTTACACATAGCATTGTTAATATGACAGACAGACAGACAAATGGATAGTGATATATAGTGATACATAGTGGTAGATAGATATACTGACCGATATATAGAGTGAAAGACAGACAGACAGACAGACAGATAGACAGATAGACAGATAGATAGATAGATAGATAGATAGATAGATGATCACGTATTCAGACATCCTCATCCACACCAGCATCCATGAAGGAGCCACACAAAGTGAACCACTTTCAGACCACTTGTTTACGACTCTGGAGTACCAGTCAACGTGTAACTGATTCTGAACAACAGCTACAACACATAACCCCGTGTATCCACTAGACTTGTGGGTACATGTTACCCGTCAATGACCCGTTGTAGTCAGTGTCAAGGGTCATCAACAAGACAACACAAAAAGGCTCCATGGATGGGAGCTACATCCATAGGCACCCGACGCGTAAAAGGGGTGCGTAAAATGCGCGTAACTTGGACACCACTCGGCGTATATTGACCAGCAATGAATTACAGACATAGTTGTTATGAACATATTATTAATTATGTACTGATACTAGTTTGATAAACCATGACAGTCAACCTAGCAAGATGCAGCAGCTAGCCCACAGTCAGTGAACCAGCCCAAAGTCCCTCCAAAGGACGTCTCAAAGCAGCCTTCACATAAGGAATAAGATAGTATATAATCAAGTGGTTTAATGGTGAATAACGAACCCAGGTGCTCTGCGTTGGAGAGTATCTGTCCTGGTCGGGCTTGGTGATGAGTTCCGTCCACACAGTCGACCAGGGCTCTGCGGAAGTGTGTTGTTTAGTGAACACCCAATCACGACCCCCCGATCCGAACCAAGTGGGCGGGTCTAAGACATGTAGGATCCAATCACAAACGGGAACTAAAAAACGTTGGGCGACCAAAACACACACATGCACGCGCGCGCGCGCGCGCACACACACACACACACACACACACACACACACACACACACACACACACACACACACACACACACACACACACACGCGGACACACAAAACCATATAAATGTATAATAAATACGTTCAAAACACAAAATGTAAAATACATTGTAATTGCAAGTACAATCAAGGACAGTTATCTATCCATGATATGATGCTTTTATAGTTCTATTTAGATGTTAGAATTGATTCGATGTTATTGTTTGAGTTTGTCATTTAAAACGCCTGCTAAATTACTAAAATGTAATGAAAATATATCTGACTAACATTGTCATTAGGTTTTGGTCCAAAATGGAACAATATGTCGTCATTACAACTTAATTACATATTACAATGACGCATTCTTTCTTATTGTGTAGCATTTGTGACAAAGCAACTATCTTCCTTGACTGGCACTGACTTGGCTTGACTGTTAGGGGATCATCTGACACATCTCTCAAGTTGTAATATAGGTTAGGAGTGGAATAGGAGTGGAATATCGTGGATCGAGTGTGGTCGGGCTGCAGTGTAAGATAGGTACCTAGGTATCTAGTACCGCTGTATGGTGCAACCCTGTATGGTGCAGATTGGATCTCGTCTTAACATGTCTTACGACCAGGGGCGTCGCAACAGGGTAGGCAAAGTATGCAATTGCCTGGGGCCCCGAGCTGGAAGGGGGCCCCGAGCTGGAAGGGGGCCCCGAGCTGGAAGGGGGCCCCCGAGGACGACAGATTATATTTAACCACTGCGACCATCCCACGACCGTCCTACCACCATCACAGTGAGGTGAATTTTGTAATGTTATCTTCAGCTTAGCTTTTTTAGAATTCGTAATACGGGAGCGAATGGGGAGTATGCATTCCATTGTACCTGTTACACATGGCACAAATAAAATAATCTTGAAACTTAGTTTAGTTTTTTAATTGAAACTCTGTCATCATTATTTTTTATATCTGTAGATATTTGTCCCTACCTCTCGCCCATTTGTCCACAAACCTATGTGTAGTATTTTTACATGAACAATGCCAAATCATTTTTTTTAATTGTGTGCATAATTTGTGTATGTCATTTCTTCAATACGTTCTTCCTTTTTACTTTTTATTTATTTATTTTGTTGTTTGAATTATTTACAAAATATCATGTTGTGTTCCCTGCCTTTCAGTTATTCTTTGCATCACATTAAGCATTTCTGTTTCTTTAATCGGCCACAAGGGGTCTCTATATCCACACATATGTTCCTGCTCAAGTTCTCTGGTCTGCAACTAGTCTCTGTAGTTCTGTCTCTTTTGAAAGAAATTGACAGAACTACGAATGTGTTGTGATTTTTGGCTGGCCAATAAAAATGTGAGCTCGTGTACTAATGTAGTATTGATTTTATCCAATTTAGATCCATTTAGATAAACATGTATGTGCGTTTCCAGATGTAGACACCAGAGGGCGCCAGATGGTGCATTTTAGTCAGTTCATTCAACAAGACTACTATTTTAGTTTTCTTTATTTCGATAAAGAAGAACACAATCAAACATATATTGGATTACATAGACAACATTATACAATAGACTATATATAGTCTATATATGGTAAGGGAACAGGAAAAAAATAAGGAAAATGCCCAAAATGTTAAAAAAAAAATGCGAGGGGTTTAAATAAATACAACAAAAGTCATACATTTTTAAAGCGTTTTTGTTTAGAATTTTATATATATTTTATTTTAGATATACTTTTATGTTTTATCGCAATCAATAAAGTTACATGACTTCAACAGGACAGAAGAGCGGAAACACTTGGCCAGCTGACCGGAAACAGTGGCATTTAAGAAATGTATTCATATTTTGTTTAAAAAATTGGAATCATTTTGGTGGCTGCCAAATAATTTATTTAATATTATTATTAAATAATAATATTTAAATAATGACCTCAACGTCATAATAATGGGTGTGATTGCGGATCGGAACTGCGATGCATTCCGCTAATATAGCGTCTTAGATATGTTACACTATATTATATATGCTGAAATAAATGGATACATAAAAAGGTATTATTATGTATATTATATATGTATATCTTTTTGGAAAAAGTTTAAAAAGCCGGACGCCAGTAGCAGACAGCTGGGCTTCTGGAGGATAAAGCAGAGCTCCAGCAGGGGGCAGCAGACGACCACAGGCCGGGCTCCATCCCCTGCACATCCCCGGGTCTCTTCTGGGGATGGCATCCGGTGACTCAGACAGCCCTTCATCAGAATCATTATTAAAATTGATGTTCACTATGTAAAATAAATAAATAATATAGTATATTAAATGGACCAAAGTGTTCTCATGGCTGAATTCTAAACAAAAATGGAAAACGGTTTCATCGTGGAGTGGAGCCCAAAGAAGCAATTTTATTGGCATGCAGCAGTGTCCACTAAATTAACAGATTTTTTATTTCTCTATCTAAATCTGGAGGATTATAACTTCTTTATTGGTGAAATACATGTACACACAGTTCAATTAGTTTCTCTGCATTTAACCCATCCTAGTATTAGGAGCAGTGGGCAGCTATTGTATATACAGGGAGCAGTGTAATAGGTCTGGTGCCTTGCTCAAGGGCACCTCAGCAGTGCCCACATTTTTTCCGAGTACCAGTTCTCACTCTGTACTTTTTTCTCTTTCGGGGACTTGAACCAGCGACCCAAGCTAAGTCACAACAGACTGAGCTACTGTCGCGCCCTCAGCATGCTGCTTCCAACGGTACACATGACTAAACCTGTTAAATATGGGGTTACAGGTGTAACTTTTCTCAACTATTCCTACATCTTGTTCTGCAAGAATGACATTGCTATTGAAGCAAAGCTCTATATAGTTCACTAGTAGCACCCAGTTGGGTAAGGTCTGTAGCACACCTTTAAAAGTAGCCCAACCTTTAAGTCCATTGTTTGCTCTTCAGTGAGACAGAGACAGAGTCTTTGGAAGTAAACATTGAACATGTACGTGATGTGTTACACTCCGACCCAGCAGCTCTGGGTTGTTCAGGGACAGTCTTATGTTCTCCTGGACAACAATGGAGGTCTGTGGTGCAAAACCAACACTCCAAGGAATGTGTGATGCACATTGTGCTTTTGTACCGTACACCTTTGTTACTCTGGGAGGGCTGGTTGAAGCGGCACTGTTCTGTCGCACGCACGCACGCACGCACGCAGGTGTTCAACCTCTGTTCGGCTGGCTTGCAGTGTTCACAGTTGAGAATAATAATCACAATAATAATAATAATAATAATTATATCAACATAAGGTTGTTTGAACAGCACTGTGGCCACACAAATTGGCTTGACAGCAATAAAAGACAACCCATAATATAACACAACAAACACAACACAAATACACACAAAAACACAGCAATACACACAAACACACAACAATACACAATAATATACACACGTACACACAAATACATGCAAATTCACAAAAATAGACAACACACAACAATTCACACAAAGACACATACTATGTGTAGCAGTCAGTCAGTTCGTGTTCAGGTGTGTGTTGTACAGGTGTGTGTCTCTCTGGAGAACTGAAATAACATGTCATCATGTCATCGGCAGGGTGAAGGAACAAGACAAGAGTGTGTGTGTGTGTGGGGGGGGGGGGATGTCGTCATGTTTACTTCCACAGCGGACAGTGTTTCTTTCTTCCAGACCCCCCCCCCTGGCGGGTTGCGGCACGTCGCCGTGCTTTCTCTTCCCGGAGGATGTGAAGGAATTTCATTGTTCCTGTCAAGTAGGACGATGTTACCTGTAGACTTACCTGCACGCTTGTCCACCCAATTATCATGTCTGAACATTGTACTGAACGTTGTATACACATATAGAAATATATAGAAACTTCCGTCTATTCCTCCTGCGATACGTTCTCGTTGACCGCCTGTTACGTGACGATAAGATTATCTGCAAGGTCCATCGTGGTAACAAGGCTGAGGGTGGACCCCCAACTACCCCCCCCCCCCTCTCTCTCTCTCTCTCTCTCTCTCTCTCTCTCTATCTCGCCCCCCGTCCCTCTTTCTCTCCCTGACGGAGGAGGAACGCCCTGTCCCGCTGCTGCTGCTACTGCTGCTGTTGCTGCTGCCGAGGTGCTGCGCAGCGCAGCGTCTCTCAGATGCTGAGCAGCTGATCGGACCCAGCAGGACCCGGCAGCATCCAGAAGGACCGGACAGGACCCGGCAGGACTCAGCAGGACCCGGCAGGACTCAGCAGGACCCGGCAGGACCCGGTAGGACCCAGTAAGACCCGGCAGACAGAGGAGGAGGACAACATCCAGGACATCAGCACTAAAGGTTGGCGCAACTTATTAGGACACCGTTTGAACGTTCGGGGGAATACGAAGTTGGATCTGGTCGAATGTCGACACATCCCGGTGGTATGTGGGCTACTGTCGGCCTGTCTTCTGTTTTGGGACTTGTGGGGTTGTGTGTCTATGTTTAGTCAACAAATTAGGCCCCTTTTAGTGGCAGATGGACCTGATCATGTATACAAATACATTCTGAATATAATCATACATCGATTATTGTGCTACACTTGTACACTTGTGCTACACACACACACACACACACACACACACACACACACACACACACACACACACACTCACACACATATATATATATATATATATATATATATATATATATATGTATATATATATATATATATATATATATATATGTATATGTATATATATATATATATATATATATATATATATATATATATATATATATATATATATAAGATGGTGGAAATTCTTTCTGTGATTGTATAGACCCATTTGGTTTTGATCTACTAGGCTAATCAATATTGATTTATAGCAGTCATTTAGCAGCCACATTTGTTATGTTTGCATTTATATTCTAGTGATGTGTGACTATGGCAGGTCTACGGGGTGTTGTAATGTTGATATCTGACTCCAGCTGCAAGTTGCTGCAAGCTGAGTTATATAAAGAATTCAAAGATACCTTAAGAAAATCCAAATGCCTCAAATACTACAAGACATTTACAAATACTGTTCATCAATTCAGAAGGACATTTTCTGCTGCAGCAACTTTTGACTGTTAAGCCCAGACTTATGATAGAGTTAATTTCTGTGGGCTTAAAAGTAATTTCTAAGCATATTTGTTCTTGTGATCTCCCTCCACATGTTGGGCAAGCGACTACTATTGAAACGTTTGGCTTTGGAGCGTCAATGGACTTTTCTGTAGGTCCAAACCTCGGAATGTGTTAAACACTATGAATAAGTTGTTCTTATTACAGAACAAAGTCACAGGAGACTGTTAGCCTACTTCTCTTGGTTTGATCTGGATATACTCTAAGCAGAGCCTCGGCCTTATATTAGAACTGGAGAGTGGCATCTGTTACAATGACCGCAGAACACTCACATTTGACCCCATTTCCCCCATGTTGAATATTATCTATTTATATATGTATATGATATATAAAATATCACAGTCTCCCCATTTTACTTAATGCTCAACACTCAAGATGTTCTGCCAAATGACAACCAGGCACAACTTGTGCTTGTGGGAAGCTATGCCTTTTGTAATTCTTCCACTTACATATTGTTATCCATTGTGAACACCCGTGGGTTAAAAATATCTTAATAAAGAGCCAAGCAGATCTTTTTCAATAAACGTACAGATTGAGTACATCTCACAATCTCTTTCCTTGCTTTGTGAATGTGAAACCAGCGAGAGAGAGAGAGAGAGAGAGAGAGAGAGAGAGAGAGAGAGAGAGAGGAGAGAGAGAGAGAGAGAGAGAGAGAGAGAGAGAGAGAGAGAGAGAGAGAGAGAGAGAGAGAGAGAGAGACATGGTACTGGAAGGAAAGTGTGAGAATGACCAAGTCATATTGGAGTGTCTAGGGCCCATGCTAGTCCTCATGTGTCCCATCATCACACATAGGCCAATATAATTATCCTGTCGAGTCAAGGTAGTCATGACAACGAGATGTTCACGAGAGATGTGACATTAGGGCGAGGTCTGACATTGATTTTTTACATAAAGGGGGAATTTGTGACTGTACTTAACAGTCATGCACCAATATCCCAGGCTGAATAATGAGCCGGTAAATGTGGCTAAAATCAGGTATAACTATCGGATCATATTGATCCAATACCAAATGCCATATTACCAAAATAACTGATAATAAAAAGCTATGACATTTCTTCCTTTTGAACATGTAGGTCATGCTATAGGGCCTCAAAGGAGACCAAAGGGGATTTAATGTCACGACTGTTGACATTGATCCGTGGACTCTGAACTGTTCAGAATGTGTTAGATCTGTACTGTAAAGTGTTGTACTGTACTAATAACCTCTGAGAATCAGTAGGCGTCCGTGGCGATGAATTCATCGGATAATGGGATTATTGGCTTATGGTGTGTCGATGTCGATAGTAGTAGTATTCTTTGGTATGACGAGCGGCAGTATAGCTCAGGAGGTAGAGCGGTCGCCTCACAACTGCTGGTTCGATCCCCGGTTCCTCTTAGCAAAAGCTGTCGAGGTGTCCTTGAGCAAGACACCCTAAGTGTCATCTAATGGAGTGTCATCTAATCTAATCGAGTCTACATCAGGATTAATAAACAAACTTGGAATGAACCGATCCACTGCCAAGCCATATGGACCCACACAGGTGGTATATAACCATATATATGGCCATAACCTCTGCCACCGAAGAAGGGAGGAGGTTATGTTTTCACCCGTTTGTTTGTTTGTTTGTTTGTTAGCAAGATAACTCAAAAAGTTATGCACGGAATTGGACACAACTTGGTGATTAGATTAACCATGGCCCGAGGAACAGTTGATTCCATTTAGGCACAGATCCAGATCTGAATCCGGAACCAGGGAACATTTTAGTGTGGCGGAGGTATGTGCTGTACCGAGGGCCCTCTAGTTTCAATGCAGTGCAGTATATGTTACCTCTATAAGACCATCTCACTCAAGCAAACATGTTCTATTGTAATATTGTTAAATGTTTGGTGTCAGGTTCAGATGCTATCATATGAGCGATACTCTAATATCAGTATCCTATATCAGTATCACAACATCGGACCATTGTTCTTACTGTGTTGAATATGGACACGTAGTGGTGGTCAACTCCAACACCACACTGTGTCCCAGTACCCATTATGTGTGGTCACTTTGGGGTTCTCTCAGGCGTTCTAAATGGAACGCTTGAAGTCTCGTTAAGTGATTGAGGTCACGGAGATCAAACAGCCTGTGCGGAAAATAGGCATAGGAGGTAACGTTTGGGTTATGTTGATGGCCTGCTGATCACCATAAATCATTCGCCACATTAAATATATTAACATGAAATTGTCCAAAAGTGGTTACATAGAAGGCTTAACATCAAGGTCAAATGGCAACACATGCACATTCTATTATGTTTATTCATTTATATATGTACTTTTTCGACAACATTTAACTGTCCATATATGATCTGCATTTGAGATTGGAGAGTGTAGTTTGTGTTTCTTTTTAAGTAGTTGCGATTTTTTAAGTTTTAAACCATTTGTCAATTCTAAATGAAATCCTTTGGATAAGGTTAATTTGTGTAATGCTAATCCTGAGTGTCAGAATCAGAAGGCATCAACGTCTCAATGGAGGAAAGCAGGGCACAGAGTTCATTCTCACCACCAGTTCATCTCTCTCTTTCTCAGGTGCATACAAACAACTAGGGACCGGTGGTATATATATATATATTTTCTAGCATCATTAATTTCCCAAATACAGACTTTGTAGCTTCACTTCAGACTGGGTCAATGTTTCTCTGTAGCTTCTTTCCGGACAGGGTAAGTGTTTCTGTGAAGTCATGTTGGCAGGGCAAAGCAGCGGAGCACTCATTTCCCGTGCATTAGAACGGTAGCTCTGAGCTTGGTAATAGTGCTTGCTACTACCCCTGAGTGTGCAGAAATTAGCCGGCCACCCCTCCATCAACCTGTGGGCTCAGGGCAGATCAAGGGCAGAACGTTGGTTCTAATCCTCACAGGGGGTGGTTAAAGACCCCGTGATTCAACGAGACACGTCATTGTACCACCTCAGACCTGGGAACCATCCTTTCTTAGGACAGATTAGACCTCTCTTGGTGTCAGTGAGTGAGAGAGTGAGAGAGTGAGAGAGAGAGAGAGAGAGAGAGAGAGAGAGAGAGAGAGAGAGAGAGAGAGAGAGAGAGAGAGAGAGAGAGAGAGAGAGAGAGAGAGAGAGAGAGAGAGCAAAAGAGAGAGAGCAAAAGAAAGAGAGAGAGAGACACACACACACACACACACATAAAATAATTTTGTCTGACACTAGTACTTTCTCAGGTCCTGATTCTCAGGTCCATTTGTACCACGGGGTTAATATGAATGCTTGTGAACTGCTCTATTTTTATGTTGGCGTACCTCAGCGTTATGCTATTGTCTGCTTCAACTAATGTACACCTTGTAAGTCGCTTTGGATAAAAGCGTCTGCCAAATGCCCTGAATGTAAATGTACCAGGTAACTGGTAACTGGTCATTTGTATATCTGATAGTAGTATTATATCTTGTAGTTTGTATATGTGGTAGTATTATATGTGGTAGTGTTATATCTGGTAGTTTGTATATCTGGTAGTATTATATCTGGTAGTATGTATACCTGGTACTTTGTATATCTGGTAGTATTACATCTGGTAGTATTATATCTTGTAGTTTGTATATCTGGTAGTATTGTATCTGGTAGTTTGTATATCTGATTATATTATATGTGGTAGTATTACATCTGGTAGTATTATATCTTGTAGTTTGTATATCTGGTAGTATTGTATCTGGTAGTTTGTATATCTGATTATATTATATGTGGTAGTATTGTATCTGGTAGTTTGTATATCTGATTATATTATATGTGGTAGTATTACATCTGGTAGTATTATATCTTGTAGTTTGTATATCTGGTAGTATTGTATCTGGTAGTTTGTATATCTGATTATATTATATCTGGTAGTATTATATCTGGTGCTCTGACATGCTAGTACTTACTTGGAGTCAGTTGTATGTGATATTTATATTAATATACATGTATATGTGTTTATATGGAAATCCTTATTGAAATGTAACTATATAATATATATAGTGCATTTTGCAACACGTTTCTTTTTTTTTAGAAAATGACGTCTACTTACTTTCAATTCCAACTCTTGATATTGATCACGGATAGCTGCTGCCTCTCTGTCTACCTGCTCCATTAAGACATTATCACACACACACACACACACACACACACACACACACACACACACACACACACACACACACACACACACACACACACACACACACACACACACACACACACACACACACACACACACACACACACACACACACACACACCATGAGATACAGAGCCAGCCTCTGCGCTGGCAGCACTCTGCTTCTCTGCAGCACACTGTTCATTTCCCTTCTCCTGATCGGTGGGATCTTAAGACGTCTTCTTCTTGGATCGGCCGGACAAAAACAACGGTCAGAGCCTGAGAGATGTTGTGTTCCCTGCGTGTTGGATTTCAGTGTTTAGGTTTATTTTAAAGCCCTCCTCTCAGTGCGGTTCACTGCCTAATTCCCACTCCCTTCATTGTGTTTAAGACAAAATGTAACGCAACACCCTCTGCTTATTTCCCTTTGTCTCCGCTCCCCTGAAAATCCACTCCCCCCTCTCTCTCTCTTTCTCTCTCACCTTCTCCCCCGGCTCTCTCCCTCCCCTTCCTGTCTCTTCCCCCTCCTCCCCCTCTCCCTCCCTCCACATCTCCCCCCTCCCTCCCTGTCTCCCCCCCCTCCTCTCCCTCTCTCCCTTCTCCCCCAACCTCTCTCCTAAAACACAGAGTTAGGGATGGCGGACAAAATGTTGGAGCACCAGTTCGTGAGCATCTCCATGGAGGACCTGGTCATCTGCAATGGTGCCGTTCAGCCACTCCTGGCCCAGCTCCAGGCCCAGACCCAGGGTCAGCCCCAGACCCAAGCCCAATCCGAGGCTCAACTCCAGGCCCAGCCCCATGCCCAGGGTAAGCTCCAAGCCCAGTCCCCGGCTCAACCCCTGGCTCAACCCCTGGCTCAACCCCTGGCTCAACCCCAGGCCCAGCTCCAGGCCCAGCCCCAGCCCCAGGCTCAATCCCAACCCCAGCTCCAGCCCCAGGCCGAGGCCCAGAAGCCAGACCCGTCCATGCTCACCAACCTGAAGAAGGTGGAGAACCACATCACAGAGGCCCAGCGCTTCTCCCACCTCCCCAAGCGCTCGGCGGTAGACCTGGAGTTCAACGAGCTCTCCTACATCATCCAGGAGGGACCCTGCTGGAGGCGGAAAGGTGAGGGGACACACTCCTAAATCAGCACTCACACGCACGCACGCACTGACGCACACACAGACGCACACTCCTACATTACATCATCCAAGAGAGACCCTGCTGGACAATGGACTATTTTTCCCTTCTCCCCTTCTATTCTGTGCTGTTAATTACATTGAGGCAAAAGCCTCACGGCATAATTCATGCATTCAAGCATCTCTCTCTCTCTCTCTATTTCTCAGTCTCTCTCACACAGATCATCAGTCAATACGTTAGAAATAAGCCACTCCGGATGGTTTATAACCTGTCCCGTTATTGGATAATACTGTACGATGGGGGTGGTGCTTACACACACACACACTGAAGGGATTGGACAGGAAGGGATGTTCTTCACAGTATTTTAGTCATGGAGGAACTTCTCTCCTCAGTTGCTGCTCGATTAGGTGCACCACCGTGTGTGTGTGTGTGTGTGTGTGTGGGGGGGGAGGGGGGGGGTTTCCGGTACCTGACGTATCAGTCCAGACATCAATATTGCATCTGACTTGACTTTGAGAGATAAAGAGAGAGAGACTGATTGCAAGATTGCAATCTAAACTACTGCACTTTGGTTGACGGATGTATGTTTTATAACGGATCAATACGTTTGATTTAAACCATGGATCAAAGCTTGTTTAAATAAGAAATAATGTTGGTCTTTACTTAGATATTACATTTTTTTTATCTAAATCAAATGCGCAAATTTTCTGCAAAAATCTGGTATGATGATCAAATTGTATGAGTGGTGGTCCACCGGACATGTATCACTCACCCCTCCTTCCTTATCACGCCCTTATTACGTCCTCGCTAAGATCCACACTGTTAGGACCCAACGAGACCGGCGAGCCAAATGTGCCAGAGAACCCAGAAGAAGATACACAGGACAACCAAAACAACGGATAATGTCTTTACTGAAAAATCTCCACCATCAAAAACACAGGGTAGGGTAGGATAGGTTACGTGGGGTGGTCGACGCTGGGAGATGGTCCAGAGGGTGGAACGCGGAGAGGGTCCTTGGAGCGGGGGGGGAGCCATAAGGTTCTCAATAAGGTGCGCAGTGGTCAAACACCGACGTCGGTCTTCGACAGCCCTGGGAAGATCGCAGGTGTTCATTAGCCTCAGCCGGCCTGATTATGATGGGAAACACCTGGGATCAATTACAGCGTGGGGGCACAACAGTATCCCCCCCCTGAGGGGAGGCACCGGACGACCGCCCGAGAGCCCCGGGTTCTCAGGATATCGCCCCCGACGTCGGTCTTCGGCAGAGAGGGGTCCGTGAGACAGGAAGGGGTCCTTGGGAGCCGGTGGGGGTCCTCCTCAGGAGCAGGTGTAGCCACGGAGCAGATGTGGAACCAGCCCGGGAAAACAATGGGCTCGGAACCACAAGGTGCTGGTGGGGTCCTCGAGGGCAGGTGTACCCACGGAGCAGATGTGGTACCAGCCCGGGAAACGATGGGCTTGGAACCACGAGGTGCTGTGTGGGTCCTCGAGGGCAGGTGTAGCCACGGAGCAGATGTGGTACCAGCCCGGGAAACGATGGGCTCGGAACCACAAGGTGCTGGCGTAGCCACGGAGCTGAGGTGGAACCAGCCCGTAAAACAATGGGCTCGGAACCACTAGGAGCTGGTGGGGTCCTCGAGGGCAGGTGTAGCCACGTAGCAGATGTGGAACCAGCCCGGGAAACGATGGGCTCGGAACCACAAGGTGCTGGTGTAGCCACGGAGCTAGCCTGGGAGCTAGAGACACGAGGAGTTAGCCTGGGAGCTAGAGACACGAGGAGTTAGCCTGGAAGCGGGGAGATAGAGACATGGGGAGCTAGCCTGGAAACTAGGAGCCAGACACGGGGAGCTAGCCTGGAAGCTAGGAGCTGGAGACACGGGAAGCTAGCCTGGGAGCTAAGAACTGGAGACACAGGGAGCTAGCCTGGGAGCTAGGAGCTGGGGACACACGGAGCTAGCCTGGGAGCTAGGAACTGGAGACACAGGGAGCTAGCCTGGAAGATAGGAGCTGAAGACACAGGGAGCTAGCCTGGGAGCTAAGAACTGGAGACACTGGGCGCTAGCCTGGGAACTAGGAAACTGGAGACAGGGAGCTAGCCTGGAAGCTAGGAACCGGAGACAAAGGAGCTAGCCTGGAAGCTAGGGACTGGAGACACAGGGAGCTAGCCTGGGAGCTAGGAATTGGAGACACGGGGAGCTAGCGTAACTCGGGTGGTGTCCCGCTCCCTACTTCTGGGTTCCCGGCTTGGCTCAATTTAGGCTAGACCATTCTGTTAGGACCCAACGAGACCGGTGAGCCAAATGTGCCAGAGAACCCAGAAGAAGAGACACAGGACAACCAAAACAACGTCAAATGTCTTTACTGAAAAATCTCCAGCATCAAAAACACAACAAGGTAGGGTAGGATAGGTTACGTGGGGTGGTCGACGCGGAGAGAGGGTCCAGAGGGTGGAACGCGGAAAGGGTCCTTGGAGCAGGTGTACCCACGGAGCAGATGTGGTACCAGCCCGGGAAACGATGGGCTCGGAACCACGAGGTGCTGGTGGGGTCATCGAGGGAAGGTGTAGCCACGGAGCAGATGTGGTACCAGCCCGGGAAATGATGGGCTCGGAACCACAAGGTGCTGGTGTAGCCACGGAGCTGAGCTTGAACCAGCCCGGAAAACAATGGGCTCGGAACCACCAGGAGCTGGGGGGGGGGGGGTGTCATCGAGGGCAGGTGTAGCCACAGGGCAGATGTGGAACCAGCCTGGGAAACGATGGGCTCGGAACCACAAGGTGCTGGCGTAGCCACGGAGCTGATGTGGAACCAGCCCGGAAAACAATGGGCTCGGAAACACCAGGAGCTGGTGGGGTCATCGAGGGCAGGTGCAGCCACTTGGCAGATGTGGAACCAGCCCGGGAAACGATGGGCTCGGAACCACGAGAGAGTCTGGGGCTGGTGAGGCTGCAAAATCAAGCAATCAAGACCCACAGGTTGAATGAGCCATCACCACACACTCAGAGAGCGACCACCTGCTCTGGATCTAACATCTTGCCAACTCTCAAATAAACCAGTGGGTGGCAAATAAACCAAACGGTGGCTGCTTAAACCAGCCATCACACCATGTATGGCAATCTAACCAGGTCTGCCTTGCCATGAGATGTTGTTCATTTTCAGATGGACGGATAATCATTATATAACACTATATCAAGGGTATGGTTGAGAATTGGAAAGTTGAGGTTGCATAAAGTACATGGCCATTGGATGTTTAATTTCATCAACACTTCTTCTCGGGGAGAACCCCAGACCGCCCCCCCACTCCCCCCCCCACCTTAATGATGCTTCCTTCACCTGTAGTAAAGTCTCTTGAGCGTGAGGTAACACCCAGGGTGCCTGTGCTGTCCTCTCTCCCAGGGTTCAAGGCCTTACTGAAGTGCCTGTCTGGGAAGTTCTGCAGCCGGGAGCTCATAGGAATCATGGGGCCGTCTGGGGCCGGCAAGTCCACCTTAATGAACATCCTGACTGGATACAGGTAAGAGCACGCAACATGCTTACCCACCAATAGGACTATATGTGGTTTAAGGTTAACATTTCAAACTCCAATTAAAAATAGCAATTAGTGAAACCTAACACTCAAACTCGAGAGCTGCTAGCCTTACACTAAACACACTTAGACACAAACCTGTGATTTCTTTGCCATTTAACACACTGCCTTTTAAAATGCCACACCTGTGATCCAATTGATCTCACACAGCCGTCAGGTGTACAGACACACAGGTGCTTCATTGTAAACTCACCAATCAGGTGTCAAGTAAAGTATATGCAGGTTTCAACCCAAAAGCATGACAAGATGGAAGATGGAAGATGGAAGACAGATGGAATAGCAATGAAAGTCCAGTTTACTTCAGTAACCAAGCAAGGTCACACAAACTACGACAAGAGGCATGTGTGTGTGTGGGTGTGTGTATGTGTGTGTGTTGATGCACTGTGTGTGTGTGTGTGTGTGTGTGTGTGTGTGTGTGTGTGTGTGTGTGCAGGGAGACGGGGATGAAGGGTCAGATCCTGGTCAATGGGAAGCCCCGGGACATGAAGACCTTCCGGAAGATGTCCTGCTACATCATGCAAGACGACATGCTGCTGCTACACCTGACCGTGCGGGAGGCCATGATGGTGAGGTCAGAGTTGTTACCTGGAGACTTGCCCTCTGATGTTGTGACATCCAGCCCATATTTAGTTTCGTTCAGAATCAGAGAAAAACCTTTCGTGCAGATTGCGGTTAATCCCCTAACATAGTTGTTCAGTATTTGTAACTGATAAAAAAATTTCGTGGATTGCTACACGTTTCCTTTCGTGGCGCCATTATTGTTATATTTTTAAATTGGCTTTACTTTGGCGCTCCCTCCCCTTACCACTGATTGGTTGTATACATTTTTTGGATAGGACCAATCAGAAAAGGCATTCAGCAGGATTGAGGCCATCCACTATCTGGCTTGTCTACAACATGATAAAAGTACTAAAAACTAGTAGTAAGCGAAGCACACAAGTTCGCCATGGGCTTGTGACTTAGGTGGCAATGCCATCTAGTGTTCAACATGGGGAGGTGCTCAAATGACGCAAAATGTGTGCGCGTGTGTTTGTTTGTGTGCACCTACACATGTGTTGAATTGTTTTTTTTTTTTTTAATCCCCAAAGGTTTCTGCCAATTTAAAGCTGAATGAATCCATGGAGGTAAAGAAAGAGCTGGTGAGTTGAGTTGCATGCAGGACGGTTTGACAGCATGTGCTCTATTATGGAATGATGTCATTATGTATTTTAGGACAACCCCATGAGGTAAATGCTCTTATTTTAACGTCATGTGCCATCACTACTACAGGTTCCTTTTCCTCTCTGTAGAACACATGAAGTGTGTTTCGATCTTTCTCTGGGTGTCTATGGGCTACATTTGTCTCTATATTATTTGTGTAAACAAAATGACGATCCGTGTATTCATTTGAAATCTGTGTGAGTATATCTGTGCGTACATATTTTTTATCTGTAGGCATATATATATCGACAATCCGTGTATGCATATAAACACATAAAAGTCACATCAATATTTAGCAAATACGTGTGGATTCAAACGCTTAACGTGCACAAATTTAGTTTTACAGATTGCATTTTACACATACAAATAGTGGAGAGTGGTGGAGTCAACGGACCACGGGTGTGGTTTGGTTCTGTTGTCCAGGTGAACGAGATCCTTACGGCCTTGGGGCTCCAGGAGTGTGCCCAGACACGCACCAACTCTCTGTCTGGCGGTCAGCGTAAGCGGCTGGCCATCGCCCAGGAGCTGGTCAACAACCCACCAGTCATGTTCTTCGATGAGCCCACCAGGTATGGGGGGGCCTGAGCCCTGAGCCGAATGACCTTCAGTCATTACATAACATCACAATGCAATCATTAAGCCTCTGACACTTTTGTCCAGAGTGACCTACAACACGGCCATTCAACAAGGTAGAGAAGAAATTGTTTGATGTTCAAAGGGAGCCAACTTATTGTACTTTTACCTCAGCAGCACTGGTTCTGGGACAATGATCACAAATGACAAATGGTAAATACCATTGAGAATACAAACATTATTTACGAACAACCTTGTAGGGTTGTCAGGATGGTTGGGTTTTCCAAATCTCTTTGGGGAAGAGGTCCTTGCTCTTGATCTTGAATAAAGTACATTGAAATAGAGGACCGGGACAAAAAGTAGACCTATAGTACAAATACAAAACTTCTTTTTTACATTTCTTGTAACATTACTTTATACTCTCTCTCTCTCTCTCTCTCTCTCTCTCTCTCTCTCTCTCTCTCTCTCTCTCTCTCTCTCTCTCTCTCTCTCTCTCTCTCTCTCTCTCTCTCCCCCCTCCCCCCCACTCCCCCCCTCTCTAACAGTGGGCTGGACAGTGCCTCCTGCTACCAGGTGGTCTCCCTGCTTCACTCTCTGGCTCTCGGCGGGAGGACCATCATTTGCACCATCCATCAGCCAAGCGCCAAGCTCTTCGAGATGTTTGACAAGGTGCTGCTGTCACCTGTGGATGAATGAATGGATGGATGGATGGGCGGATGGACGGACAATGTTGAACATACAATTAATATATAACAAAGTGTCAGATATTTGGATGGGCTGTTTTACGTAGCGCAACTGTCTTCTTGGTGGAGACGAGATGAAGGTCTTTATTGTCTTCTCATCTCCCTGCAGCTGTACATTCTGAGCCAGGGTCAGTGTATCTACAAAGGCACGGTCTCCTACCTTATCCCTTATCTGAAGACTGTGGGCCTGTGCTGTCCCACCTACCACAACCCTGCAGACTTCAGTAGGTTGAGCCAGTGTGGATTCTACCGTCTAAAGGGTGAAACCTGTCTGAAGCAATTCAATTAGATGTTGGCTGGCAATCTATATTTAATGTGATATTGACGAAAAGCAGACAACACTGTTTCCATGGCTTTTTCTTAAAAAGCTAATCATCCTTATTGTCCATCAAGTAACGGGTGAAAAACATCCAACTTTGCATGCCGAGACTTTCATGTGTTGTCCGCGTTTACTCTCTCCGTCGCTCCTCCGGTGTGACACGCTTGTCTTCTAGTCATCGAGGTGGCGTCCGGGGAGTACGGAGACCTGAACGATGTGCTGTTCGAGGCCGTGAGGGACGGGCTGTGTGCCGTGGAGGAGAAGAAGGACCAGTGTGACAGGAGGGGTCTGTCGGTCTGCACCACACAATGCTCCAAGGTCGGTACCAGCGGCTGCGGTAGCGCTCCATGTTACGTTACTGTCTGTTCTCTTGGTTGAAACGTAACAGGCTCCCCTACACTCCATCAAGTCCGCCCCCTGCATTCATATATTCAAATCTCTTAACAACCTCTCAAAACTAAAACTTCTATTCCTTCTAGCGTTTGAAACTGGCCTGCCTGTATGTGCCTGCGTGTGCATGGCGCTTACATTGCAGCTACTGATACCGTGAAGTTGTACTTTATCAGCACTTTGGTCAACGCTGGTTGTTTTAAGTGTGCTCTATAAATACATTTGATTTGATGCGGCGGCCCTCGAGAGAGAGGTTATTGATTAAGGGAGAGCTTATTGATTTAGGGAGATGTTATTGATTTTCGGGAAAGGTTGTTTATTTAATAGACTGATTGACTCCTTCTATCCAGGACTCGGGGCACATTGAAAGCCACACGTTCGCCACGAGCTCCCTGACCCAGTTCTGCATCCTGTTCAAGAGGACGTTCATCACGATATGTCGCGATCAGGTCAGCATCATCGCAGCCCCAAGTCAGTCAGCTATCTGTTGGCGTTTCATAACAAACACCTTTCACTTGAAATCATTCCTAGAGTTGGAGAAGTGCTGATAGTACCGGTCTATCCTCTGTTGGACGTGCTTTGCTTGTTAGTGAAATGGGATGTCAAGTGTGAATATTTAGTGTTGTCTCGGGTGCAGGGCGGCAGTAGCTCAGTCTGTTAGGACTTGGCTTGGAAAACGGGAAGGTCGCCAGTTCAAGTCCCCTAAACACCTTGAGCAAGGCTCCAGACCCCCTACACTGCTCCCCGGCGCTGTATCAAAAATAGCTGCCCACTGCTCCTAATACTAGGATGGGTTAAATGCCGAAAAACAAATGTACAATGTATGTGACAATGCAATAAAGAGGATTCATAATCCTCCAGATTTAGATTTAGTTGGGGACACTGGAGCACAACTGACCTAGACTGGCAAGTGTTCCCTCAGTCAAGGTGAAAGATAAAGTTAGTCTTTTCTCTATCGGCAGGTTCTGACCCATCTCAGGCTGATGTCCCACGTCGCTATAGGAGTGTTAATAGGCCTTCTCTACCTGCACATCGGCAACGACGCCAGCAAGGTCTTCAACAACACAGGATTCCTCTTCTTCTCCATGCTGTTCATCATGTTCGGAGCGCTCATGCCCACTGTGCTAACCTGTAAGCCAAGTCAAGTCAAGTTTATTGTCACTTCACAGTTTACACAAGTATAAAGCAGTGAGTGAAAATCTTATGTGCAATACCCGACGACAGACAGCAGTTATAAAAATAAGATAAAAATAGAATAAAACAGAACAGAATAAAATAAGTTAATATAAATATAAAGTATAAATATAAATAAATATAAAGTTAAAAAATAAAAATAAAAATACAATATATCGGCACAGAAAAAGAGCAATATGTATATATAAATCAATGTAATAAAATATACATTGTTATATGCTATACGCCCTTGTTCAGCAGCCTGATGGCCTGACTGTGGAAGCTATCTCTGAGTCTATTTGTGCGGCACTTGATACTGCGGTATCGCCTGCCTGACGGTAACAGTGAGTACAGTTGGTGGCTGGGTGGGCATTGTCTTTTATGATGCGTTTGGCCTTGGCCACGCACCGCTGGTTGTATATATCCAGGAGGGAGTGGAGCTCACCTCCAACGATATACTGGGTCGTCCGCACCACCCTTTGAAGCGCTCTGCGCTCGAGTGCGGTGCAGTTCCCGTACCAGGCGGTGATACACCCTGTAAGAACACTCTCCATGGTGCCGGTGTAGAATGTTCTCAGGATGCGGGGGCCCATGCTGAATTTACTCAGACGCCTGAGGAAATACAGGCGTTGTTGGGCCCTTTTCACCACGTGTGTGGTGTGTGTGGACCATGTGAGGTCCTCGGAGATGTGCACGCCGAGGAACTTGAAGCCGCTGACCCTCTCTACTGCAACACCGTCGATGGAGATAGGGCTGTGCTCTCCTCTCTGCTTCCTGAAGTCTACGATCAGCTCCTTGGTCTTCTTGACGTTGAGGGCGAGGCTGTTCTCCTGGCACCACTGCTCCAGCTATCCGACCTCCTCCTTGTAGGCTGTCTCGTCGTCGCCGGCGTTCAGGCCCATCACTGTTGTGTCGTGATGGGCCTGATGTAGTCAAGTCAAGTCAAGTCAAGTTTATTGTCACTTCACAGTTTACAGTTTAGTATAAAGCAGTGGTGTGAAATTCTTGTGTGCAATACCCGACGACAGACAGCAGTTATAGAATAAGATAAATGATGTAAGAGCAATTGAACAATTACAACATTTAGTTTACATGCAAATACATTTTTAATCATGTACTATAATGGTATACCAAATGGGTTTCTAAATCACAATCTCACAATCTTGTTCTGGCATGTTATTAAGCGGCAACAGATCTTAACATATTGCTGTGACTTCTACGGTAAAAAAGGTTAGGGTTGAGAGCTGCCGAGCTCTCAATCTTTAACTTATTCCAATTTATGTTCTATCCTTTATTTTTCTTCTTCTTCTGTACAGTTCTATTTAATTATTCTGTATTGTATGTACAGTCGTAGTAGGTTTGTATATGTGGCTTTTCGAGGGGGTTGTTTCTTGTACATGTAACCGTGTTGTGTCTATGTACTTATTGTGTGTCTGTGTACTTATTGTGTGTCTATGTACTTATTGTGTGTCTATGTACTTATTGTGTGTCTATGTACTTATTGTGTGTCTGTGTACTTATTGTGTGTCTATGTACTTATTGTGTGTCTGTGTACTTATTGTGTGTCTATGTACTTATTGTGTGTCTGTGTACTTATTGTGTGTCTGTGTACTTATTGTGTGTCTATGTACTTATTGTGTGTCTGTGTACTTATTGTGTGTCTATGTACTTATTGTGTGTCTATGTACTTATTGTGTGTCTATGTACTTATTGTTGTGTCTGTGTACTTATTGTGTGTCTATGTACTTATTGTGTGTCTGTGTACTTATTGTGTGTGTGTACTTATTGTGTGTCTATGTACTTATTGTGTGTCTATGTACTTATTGTGTGTCTATGTACTTATTGTTGTGTCTATGTACTTATTGTGTGTCTATGTACTTATTGTGTGTCTGTGTACTTATTGTGTCAAATCTAGGGAGCCAACTTATTGTACTTGAAGGCTTAGTTAGGAAGGAAACTGAATGTATTATATATTAAGTTAATGTAATGTGTATACGTATGTATATATTATATTATAATGACTTGTTAGGAAGGAAATGCACTTATGACTTCTGGTGACTAGTAATGTCGGAAACATTTGTAATAACTTTTGTTGGAAATACTGCAGCTTTAAGGCTTGTTTTGAATTTGGCTTTTCGAGTGGGTTGTATCTTGCGCCTGTAACCAGAGAACCCGTAATCAAAAGAAGATGTTTAGGATGACGTGTTGTGTCTTGTCACTCAGTTCCCTTGGAGATGTCTGTGTTCCTACGGGAACATCTGAACTACTGGTACAGCTTGAAGGCCTACTACTTGGCCAAGACCATGGCTGACATTCCATTCCAGGTGAGTTCCCAGTCCCCGGTCTGATCTCAGAACATTCCCACCAGTTCACCGTGCAGCACTAAAGCATTAAAACACATTGGGTTTGATCTGAACGGTTTTGACAGGCTTTCACGGAATGGGCGACCATAAATGTCAAACGGTGTGTGTGTGTGTGTGTGTTTTTTGTCTGTAGGTGATCTGTCCCATCATGTACTGCAGCATTGTGTACTGGATGACAGAGCAGCCCCCTGAGGCCACCAGATACGTTCTGTTCCTGGCCCTGTCCATCTGCACGGCCCTGGTAGCCCAGTCTCTAGGGCTTCTGGTTGGCGCCGCCTCTAACTCCTTGCAGGTAAGAAACACACAAGACTCGTCACATTGTAGTCCTGATGGTCTCCCACCGCAGGCAGAAAACAGACTCTTCAGGAAGCACTTCCCTGACCCTTCATCTGAGCTCTTGTGTCGTGTTAGCTCTATTGTTTGCCGTTGCTTGTTTATAAGCTTTTGCTTATTAGCTCTGTGTGTCTATTGGCTTCACTTTGTGTCATTGTCCCTGTTTGATGTACTTATTGTGTCAAATCTAGGGAGCCCACTTATTGTACTTGTACCTGAGCACTGGTTCTGCTCTTGAAGGCTTTGTTAGGAAGAAGAAAAAAAAGAAAGTATGTAAATATATATGTGTATAAGTGTATATGTATGTATATATTATATCATTATGACTTGTTTGGGAGAAAATGCACTTATGACTTCTGGTGGCTAGTAATGTAGGAAACATTTGTAAAAACCAAGAGATACCCTGTTTGGCTAGCACTGATAGCATCTTTTTTTCTCCTTTCCGTCCCAAGGTGGCCACCTTTGTGGGCCCCGTCACGGCCATCCCCGTGCTGCTCTTCTCCGGGTTCTTTGTGAACTTCGACACCATCCCCACGTACCTCCAGTGGAGCTCCTACATCTCCTACGTCAGGTGTGTAGTGTAGTAGGACCATAAAGATATGGAGGTAGCACCGCAAGGGGAGACGAGGCAGGGGGACACCGCAAAGTAAACTGTTTGAGCAGCAGAACTGGGTGCAGGTGCAAGGGAAATAGTTAGACAACATTTCATAGAAAAATAACACTGTTTATGTTTACTTATCATTTAACTACTAGTAGAGCTGTTTACTGACCATTGAACTACTGGTAGACCTGTGTACTGACCATTGAACTACTAGTAGACCTGTGTACTGACCATTGAACGACTAGTAGACCTACAGTGCCTCCCTTCAGTTATACTCAGACTGTAATGTAATGTAATACTCTCACAGGCATACTCCAATGAGAGCATGATTTTGGCTTCACTATTTGTCATTGTCTGTTTGATTTGACTTATTGTGGTAAAAACTAGGGAGCCAACTTATTGCACTTTTACCTCAGCACTGGCCCTGATCTCGGAGGCTTGTATGTATGTATTATATATTATGTTATTATACATGTGTATATGTATGTATATATTATAATGGCTTGTTTGGAAGGAAATGCACTTATGACTTCTGGTGACTAGTAGTTCTCCTACCTCTTGAATGACCTTATTGGTAGTGTATTATATACTTTGTTATTATATATGTGTATATATATGTATACCTGGTGAATGACCTTATTAAATGTCGCTTTGCACAAAAGCGTCCTCTAAATGGCTGTAATGTAATGTAAAGCGATTTTGTCCACACATGACATTAGTGTTTCCTTGCTCTCTGAATGCCGTCACCAGGTACGGCTTCGAAGGCGTGATCCTGTCCATCTACGGCATGAACCGCACCGAGCTGGAGTGCCCGACCAAGGTGTGCAAGTTCCAGCAGCCCAAGGAGGTGCTCGAGCTGCTGGACGTGGAAGACGCCAAGCTCTACATGGACTTCATCGCCCTGGGCGTCTTCTTCGTGGTCTTCCGACTGGCCACCTACCTCGTCCTGCGCTACAAGGTCAAGTCGGAGCGGTAGGGGTCGAACTTGGCGCCACTCTCCCTAAAGAAAGCGGCTGTAGAGGTCCCCCTGTTCTCCGGTCCCGCCTCAGCGCAGCCTGCCGTGGACCCCGACCCACCGGAGTCTGTTTCTTCAGCTTTGTCTCCGTAATAACACCGTATAACACCTGCTGCTACAAACAACACAACATAATGAACCCTGGATCATCTATAGCCATGTCCTGTTTCTTTCTTTCTTTCTTTCTTTCCTTCCTTCCGGGGCGAAGGTTGTGCAGTTTGACTTATGCCAGAGTTTCCCTGCATCTCCATCCACATCGACTTATGCCAGAGTTCATAAGCCAAGCAAGTCAGGCCTTGGGAGAACCAAATACAGATAAGAGAGTTTACATTTTCTAAAGCAAGCCAAAAAAAATATCTGAAGTGCATACTGCTGAGAGAGAGAGAGAGAGAGAGAGAGAGAGAGAGAGAGAGAGAGAGAGAGAGAGAGAGAGAGAGAGAGAGAGAGAGAGAGAGAGAGAGAGAGACTTATATATAGACATCATTTGATTATTCATGGAATCGAATCATGTACGCAGGCCTAATACTCTTAGCTGCTTCTCTTGAGTGATTTGTACCTTTTCTCCTCATGTTGTTGTAGTCTACCACTGAGCTAGAGAAGAAAAACCCAATCTGATTTAGTCTTTACTCCTTGTTTATTAATAAAGTCTTCTCAATTGTTTAAACTTTTTTATATCTCTAAGGTAGACGTTTTCTCAACAGATGATAATCTCTAGAGAATATGTATTTTTCTACTTCTATGATCGTCCTTTGAAATGCAATTATACAATCGTCCTTAAAATAAACACGTTCAATCTTAATTTCATACAGCATTTACTTCTATTATCATAATTTCATTTTCATACATTCAGTATTATTTCAACCGAAATTATGTTATTTGTGTCCAAGCACTGCCAAAAAGCACCCATGTGGTTATATTGATATATTTATTCATTATTACACATGATAGGTTAAAGAGACCCATATGTATGAAGAGAACGACGTTTAAAAGGGGATATTTTCCACATTTCACTCACATTGACAATCTGTTTTGTGCTCTTTGTTCATCCTCTGTTCGAAGCCTATTTATCCCGTTATGAAGCAATGACTTGACCCTAATAAACGTGTCACTATTTTTGATTGTGCTTTAATATGTTGGTTGTTGTGCGGTTTTTTGAAACGATCACATTATTATTATTAGTGTGACCTACACAAGCCCAGGGCTTACTTTATTTATACAGCGCCACCTCCTGTGTAGGAGGAGTACAACCCTTAATATGAGCTTGTGAGGAATTCAATATATACAGCCAATGTTTCCCCACTAGAAGGTGTTCAAATGAATGAATGAGAGGAAAAGACTGTATACCAAAAGTAAATCGCTTTAATCTCACGGGGGGGTTCTATTAAACACGGGCATGGCCCAGCACAGAGGTGACAGATGACACACCGATAATCACATGGACTGAACACGTTCAAAATAACCACACAAGACAAAACAAATAAATCAAAGATGAGCACCACACGAGGGCACTCAACAAAAGACACATAAAACAATGCACACCTAAAGCACACAAAATAATGCACACATAAGACACGCAGCACAATGCACACATAAGCTAGAGTTCTAGCTTATGTGTGCATAAGCTCCCTCAAAAGCACGGCCTTGATCTGAGTGGATCCGTTTGGGCACTCCAAAGGAATAAAACCACTTCTCTGTGAGGGTCTTGGCCACAGTATCTGCCCGTTAATTGGCGGTGGGGTATGCTTTGGTGAACTTAGAAAAAATATCAGTCATAATGAGAACATTTTCGGGTTAGCTCCAACACCATCTCAGATTCTAGGGTTCGCTCGTGCCTAGTTGGTGGTTGGGCCCTCTTCCAATAAGTCAAGAAAGCTCCAATCACTGGGTCATTGGCTTGTAATACCTGCAAGTCTGCCGGCTGGGAGCTGCATCTACGGCTGAGGCCACAGCTACCACGCCATACTGTTCCACTACTCCCATAGACACTCATTTCTGATGGAACAGTAATGCCAGAAGTCACTGCGGTGATGGACTCAGGGGGCGGGTCGACATGTTGACGTGACAGGGCGTATGCATTCAGATTTGTTGTCCCAGGGCGGTACTTCAACGCAAAGTCAAAAACAGCCAACTGAGAAGCCCATCGCTGCTCCACCGTTGCTAACTTTGCCGTCGGTGGCTGAGCGGGTTGTTGTCGGTGTAAACAACAAACTTGGCACCAAGCAGATATTCCCGGAACCGCTCAGTCACTGCCCATTTCAAGGCCAAGGCCTCCTGTGACAGAACAGCGCCCAGGCCCTGGTGACTGGCATCAATTTCAAGAATAAAGGGCTGCGAGAAATCAGCATACTTTAGTAAAGGGGCACTCACCAGTTCCTTCTTCAAAGTTTGAAAAGCTTGTTTGCAGTGGTCGTTCCAACGATCCCACAGCCGGGCATTGGAACCGGGGATTTCTTCCGCCCTCCTTGTACTTCTGCCACCAGCTTGTGTAATGGACCAGCATGCTTTGCAAACCCTTCCACAAACCGTCGGTAGTACGAGGCGAAGCACAGGAAAGATCGAAGCTCCTTAAGGGTCGTGGGACACTTCCACTGCAAAACGGTTTGGATCTTGTCTGGGTCAGTGGCAACTCCGCTAGCTGATATAACATGGCCCAAATACTTCACTTCCTCTTTAAAGAAATTGCACTTTTACAGTTTCAAGTTATACTCGCGGAGTCTCTCCAGAACCAGCTCCAAACACTGCAGGTGTTGTTGGAAAGAGGACGAAAAGATGACAATGTCGTCTAAATATAACAGCAACGAATGGAAACTCTGATCGACGAAAATGTGTTCCATGAGGCGCTGGAACGTGCCAGGGGCATTACAGAGCCCAAAGGGCATGCGGTTAAACTCAAAGAGCCCAAAAGGTGTACAAAAAGCTGTCTTTTCTTTATATTTTTCAGCCATAGGCACTTGATTGTATCCTGCAGCTAAGTCGAGCGTGGAAAACAGGGTTGCCCCGGTTAATGCGTCCAAGGATTCTTCTATACGTGGAAGGGGGTAAGCATCCTTCCTAGTCTTGGCGTTTAGTTGCCTATAATCCACGCAAAGACGGATAGTGCCATCCTTCTTTTGGACCACCACAATCGGCGAGGCATACGGGCTACAACTCTGTCGGGCTACCCCTTTATCCACTAGTTCTTGCACATGAGCTTTGACCAATGCAAACTGAGATGGAGGAAAGCGGCGATAACGTTGACGTACTGGTGCTGTGTCCATCACTGGTATCTCATGCTGGACTAATGACATACATCCTAAGTCTCCATCATGTTGACTTAACACACTTCGATACCTCGAAGTGTGTTCCCTTGCTTCCTGTTGCTCCTGAAGGGGAAGATTTGGTCATTTTGCCTACTTCTATTGATTGAATCACGGCCACCTGGTCGTCGCCGGTACTGCAGGACCACTTGGGGTCCACAACGTAGAGGGTTCCCAGGACTGTGCGGGGCCGGAGCCACTGATCTTCTTTTCCCACATGAACCACTGGTATGTTAACTCTTCCCCGGGTAATGGGCAAAAGAGCAGAGGATATGAGAAGATTGACTGGGAGGCGACCCTGGCCATAAGGAAAAGGTTCCAAGAAGCAAGACGAAATAGGGCCTAAGCTAAGGGGTAGCTTGAACGAATTGAAGGCACCCAGCTGGTATACGGAGGGTGGGGCCTGGCTGTACTATGGCATTACCGATACAGCTCGAGCCAGAAATGCGTTCCAGGCTTTGGCACTCTGATAGCGCTCGTATCCATCCTTTACCTGCCGTCTGTACAGGAAGGCAGTGGAACAGATCCTGACCATGTTCCTCAAAGAGCTCTTGATAGCAGCTACTAATGGCATTCATCCCGAGTAAGCCTGGTACAGATTTTTTCTGTTGGTTAGTAGTGGCATCCAGAGTATCTTTGACAACCAGCACTCCAATCTTAGGGACCATTTTGCCCAGGACTTCTAAGTCAAGCTCAATGTAGCCTAAGTATGAAATGGCCAGCCCATTAGCAGCCTTAAGTTGTAACCAGTCACATGACTGCATCTCTTGTTTATTTTGCGGCTGTACATGTTGCCGGAAAAAGCTTTCGGTTACTGTGGTCACCATAGAACCGGTGTCGAGGAGGCAGCGAGTAACTACCCCACCAAGGCCAACATCAATAACTGGGCAATTCCCAATAAGGTGTGAAGTATATGACGACGGGGTTGTACTCCCCTCTGAGCCCAACAGTCCCCCTCCTGGTGCCTGACTCCCAACACAGGAGGGCGCTAGTTTTCCTGCTGCACTGCGTTGTTAGCTGCAACCACATTTTGGCCCCCGCTGGTGTATTCACCCCTAGATGCAGCCCCCAGCCCCTCGGGATTTACGGCCCTACACGCTCTAGCTATATGGCCAGCTTGATTACAACACAAGCAGATGGGTTTTCCATCAGCCTGGTATCGGTAGGGCCTAGACTGGAAAGCTGCTGGACTTTGGGTAGAGCTAGAGACAGCACCTCGTGGTTGCCCTAATTGATGTAGAATGGCATCAAGCTGAACCTGTTGCTTGCGAGCTCAGAGGAAGGCCCAACCGTAACTGCATTTGTGTCTACCTCATAGGAATTGCAAGAGTAGGCACGGCCTCGGGGGATAGTTTGTGTGCGTCTACTAAACCAGTTCAAAGCTTCATGAAATCCTATCCAACAGTTCCCCTTGAAGTTTGTCATCTCTAAGATTTTCAACAAACTGATGATTCTCGTCCCTATCTTGAATTTGCTCCATCAACTCCATTAACACATGGGAATATTCCCTAACAGATTTGCTTTCAAGTTGCCGACGATGATAAAACTGGCGGTACAAGGCATTTAGGGATTTAGAACAGAAATTTGCTTTAAGGATATAAAAGATTCTCTGTGGATTATTCCTATCGACTGCTGGGCTGAACTTAATCTCCCTCTTAGCTTCCCCATCTAACAAGTCATACGGAAACAAAGCTTGTTCAAGAGGAGGCAGAGGGCGAGCCGCTAGTGACCTACGTGCCTCCTCAATCCAGTCCTCTACTGTAACATTATCAATTGACAATTTTCCAGACATTTTCTCTCCCGTGGCACACATACCAGGCGTTCAACAGCTGCTGTACCTGGCACAACAAATAACCTGAGAGGAGCCTCCCATGTTCTCAGCATTTGATGCCCCCTCTCGGAGGCGCTGGTTATCGACATGCAGCTGTTTCACCAGCTCTGCCAATGTTCTGACCTGGTCCTCCAGAGTTTCCGGAGCTGACATAGCGAAGGTGAGACAGCCCCCTCTCTGGTCGATGAGTGCCACGTCCTCTTCACTTCAACCACTGTTTTTCCCACCCAACTAATGCCTCCAAAACAAACCCCCACCGTGTAAATATTTTCAAAATAAATCATCAAAAATAAACCAAATGATATAGTCTTCCCCAAAACTTATCCTGCTCACAGCGCCAAATGTGACCTACACAAGCCCAGGGCTTACTTTATTTATACAGCGCCACCTCCTGTGTAGGAGGAGTAAAACCCTTAATATGAGCTTGTGAGGAATTCAATATATATAGCCAATGTTTCCCCACTAGAAGGTGTTCAAATGAATGAATGAGAGGAAAAGACTGTATACCTAAATTAAATCGCTTTAATCTCACAGGGTTCTATTAAACATGGGCATGGCCCAGCACAGAGGTGACAGACGACACAGCTATAATCACATAGACTGAACACGTTCAAAATAACCACACAAGACAAAACAAATAAATCAAAGATGAGCACCATACGTCTAAGAGGGGACTCAACAAAGGACACACCTAAAGCACACAAAATAATGCACACATAAGACACGCAGCACAATGCACACAAAGTACACAGAATAATGTCCTGTCTAACTAGTGATCTAAGCGGTATGCATCGTCACAATAACCATTTAGTATGGGAAAAACAGTGATGCAAGAGATGCCTGAAACAAAGTCAAGTTTATTGTCACTTCACAGTTTACACAAGTATAAAGCAGTGGTGTGAAAATCTTATGTGCAATACCCGACGACAGACTGCAGTTATAAAAATACGATTTTTTGCAGGCACTTTGCAGGGTTGATTATCAACCTGTGTTGGCTGAGCCTCGTGAAAATGGCCCAGAGGTGAGACAGATGTTCCTCCTCAGAAGTGCTGGCGACGAGTATGTCGTCCAGGTAGACGAACACAAACGGTAAGTCCCGCAGCACCAAATCCATCAGGCACTGGAATGTTTCAGCGGCGTTCTTGAGCCCAAAAGGCATCCGCAGGAACTCAATCAACCCAAATGGCTTGGGGACGATGTGTCAGACCGGCGGATGATACCCAGGCGTTCCATGGTTGAGAACTCTGCCTTCGCTACTGCGAGTTTAGAAGGGTTTAACCGCCGGGCCCTGGCGTAGACCGGGGGTCCCTCAGTGGTGGGCGCAGAGAAGGTGGGCAGCGTCAGGTCCGGGAACTCTGCCAACAACCTGAGGTACTTGTCCGCACCCGACAGCGAATCCGACAGCCCGTTGTACGCCGCTTTGCCAAGCGTACACACAAGGGAGGAAAACGTCAAGGCATCAACCAAGCGTTTGTTTCTAACGTCCACCAGGAGCCCGTGAGCACATAAAAAATATGCCCCGAGGAGGGGAAAATAAATGTCTGCTATGACGAAATCCCAGTTGAACCGCTGCCCCCCCAACACATAAACACATCGGCCTCACGCCATAAGTGCGGATGGGGCTGCCATTAGCTGTCGTAAAACATGCGTTATACCTTGTTAAAACTCCAGTTAAAACACTGGACACATTTGTTGCAAGTCCCCCTTGCTCTATCTATCTATCTATCTGCCTTAAGCACAAAGCACAATACTTGTGAGTACTGTGGAAGCGACAGGATACTGGACTAGATATAACAAATGGAAAAACGGTGCATTGTGGTGGAACGTTATGGGAACATAATTCACTGTTTGTATTTAGTGTGTGTTGCACCACGGACCGGTTAGAGTGCGTACCGTGTTGTTGTTGTTCTTGTGGTGTGCTAGCTGTAGTAGCAAGTAGCAGATGTGTTTCCCCTGTTGTGAAACTTAAATGGAAAATAAAGTGTGGAGTTCCATACTAAACACGCCGCCTCTGACTCCCATTCATCGGCTCTACAATGGTGACCCCGACGTTTTCGAGATAGATTCCGAAGACATAGTGAACATGGCTGATCGCGATGTTTATATTAAACTGCCGGAGTTTTGGGAACATGCCGCTACAGCGTGGTTCGCACACGTGGAGGCACACTTTGCCTGCCGCCAGGTCCGTGACGAGGACCTGAAGTATTTTCACGTGGTGCTTGGGAGCGCTTGGGAGCTCCACGTCGTCCAGGTTGGTCGGTTTTGTCGCGGATCCCCCATGCCACGGCAAATATGAGGCGATTAAAGCCCTTCTCCTTAAGACATTTAGCTTATCTGCTAAGGAGAGGGCACGCCAGATTCTGGATATTCAGAGTTTGGGGGACAGCAAGCCGTCCCAGCTCATGGAGAAGATGCCGAATCTGCTGGGGGGGGAGGATCCCCGGATTTTGTTTGTGGAGACGTTCCTGCGCCACTTGCCGCCCCGGGTTCAGACGGTGCTGGCCAACATGACCATTACTGAACCCCGCGCCCTGGCTGAGGAGGCTGACCGTTTTTTCCTGGCGACCCAGCAGCCCGGTGCAGATGTGCTAGCTGCAACGCTCAGTCCTCCCTCGCCGGTTAGGAGGGCTTGGGGGGAGCAGACCGCGGCGGTGGGGACGCGGGAGAATGTTTTTACCACGCGCGGTTCGGGGCCAAGGCGAAGAAGTGCATTGCTCCCTGCAGCTACAAGCCTCCGGGAAACGAGAGGGCCGGCGCTCGGTAGTGGCCCTGAGTGTTGGCGGCACGAGCAGGCTGCTCTTCGTTAGCGATAGTGTCTCGGGAAGCCGGTTTCTCTGTGACACGGGCGCTCAGCGGAGCGTGTTTCCTGCGTCGAGGGAGGACGTTGCTCGAGGGGGGCACGGACCGCAGTTGACGAGCTAATGGCAGCCCCATCCGCACTTATGGCGTGAGGCCGATGTGTTTATGTGTTGGGGGGCAGCGGTTCAACTGGGATTTCGTCATAGCAGACATTTCTTTTCCCCTCCTCGGGACAGATTTTTTATGTGCTCACGGGCTCCTGGTGGACGTTGGAAACAAACGCTTGGTTGATGCCTTGACGTTTTCCTCCCTTGTGTGTACGCTTGGCAAAGCGGCGTACAACGGGCTGTCAGGTTCGCTGTCGGGTGCGGACAAGTACCTCAGGTTGTTGGCCGAGTTCCCGGACATGACGCAGCCCACTTTCTCTGCGCCCACCACCAAGCATGGGATCGTCCCCAAGCCTAGTGGCGGTTGGCGCCCGTGTGGGGACTACCGCCGCCTCAACGACGCTACGACACACGACACGGTGCCGCACATTCAGAACTTTTCGGTGCACCTGGCGGGTAGGCTGGTGTTTTCTAATGTGGACCTAGTGCGTGGATACCACCAGGTGCCCATGCATCCCCTGGACATTCCCAAAACGGCGGTGATAACGCCATTTGGGTTGTTTGAGTTCCTGCGGATGCCTTTTGGGCTCAAGAACGCCGCTGAAACATTCCAGCGCCTGATGGATTCAGTGCTGCGGGACTTACCGTTTGTGTTCGTCTACCTTGACAACATACTCGTCGCCAGCACTTCTGAGGAGGAACACCTGTCTCACCTCCGGGCCCTTTTTACGAGGCTCAGCCAACACGGGTTGATAATCAACCCTGCAAAGTGTCTGTTCGGGGTGTTTGGCATTGACTTCCTTGGGCACCGCGTCACCAAAGGCGGAGCATCACCCCTGCCGGCGAAGGTTGAGGCTGTCGCGGCGTTTCCTCGCCCGCACACGGCCCGGTCACTCCGTGGGTTCCTAGGGATGGTGACCTTCTACCACCGTTTCATCGCCCGGGCCGCTCACATTATGCGGCCGCTGTATGAGGCATTGAAAGGTAAGGCCCCCATCCAGGAGATCGACTGGACGACGGAGGCTGAGGTTGCCTTTAAGGAGGTCAAGACCGCGCTGGCTCAGGCGGCCTTGCTGGCGCATCCGTCGCCCAAGGCCCCCATCTCCATTACCACCGATGCATCAGACTACGCCGTCGGTGCGGTGCATGAGCAGTGGGTGGACGGCGCCTGGCAACCACTTGCCTTTTTCAGCCGCCAGCTAACGCCCAGGGAACGCAGGTACAGCGCTTTTGACCGGGAGCTCCTTGGACTCTGGCTGGCTGTGAGGCACTTCCGATTTTTGCTGGAAGGCTGTGAATTTACGGCGTTCGTTGACCACAAGCCGCTCACGTTCGCCATGTCCAAGGTGGCGGAGCCTTGGTCTGCTCGCCAGCAACGACAGCTTTCCTACATCTCGGAGTTCACCACGGACATCTAGCACGTGGCTGGTGAGGGCTTGGGCCGGCACGTGTGTGGCTTACCAGCGTGCTAAGGTGCACCGCCACACGAAGTTCCTGGTGCCTGAGAGGAGGTTTGACCACGTCAACATCGATCTGGTTGGTCCATTACCCTCCTCCCAGGGTTTTTCCTACCTCCTAACTATGGTGGACAGGACGACCCGTTGGCCAGCGGCGGCTGACATAGCCCGGACCTTCATTGCGACATGGGTGTGTCGTTTCGGCACCCCTTCGGACATTTCCTCGGACCGCGCTTCCCAGTTCATGTTTTTGCTCCGATCCCTACTGCTCAACACGGCACTCAGGTGTCCCGGGTTCCCGTGGGGCTTCGCTCAGCGGACCACGTGTTCATCCGGCACGACGCTCACAGAGGCCCCCTGCAGCCTCCTTACGACGGGCCTTTCCGGGTTTTGGAACACGGGGGCAAGCACTTGGTGGTTGACCTGGGTGGCAAAGCCGAGCACGTCTCGGTGGACCGGGTGAAGGCTGCTCACCTGGACTTGGACCAGCCGGTGGTGCTGGCACGGCCTCCGCGACGGGGTCGCCCCCCGGCCTTGACCCCTGTCACCGAATTGGGGCCTGCGGTTCCGGTCCCACCTCTTCCAGCGGCCGCCCCTGTAGAGGTCGCCTCCCCGGCTCCCGTTCTCCGGAGTCGTGGTGGTCAGCCTGTCGTTCCTCCCCACCGCACGGACTTTGTGTATTGGTGAATTCTGGGGGGGCTTGTGTGGTGGAACGTTATGGGAACATAATTCACTGTTTGTATTTAGTGTGTGTGTGCACCACGGACCGGTTAGAGTGCGTACCGTGTTGTTGTTGTTGTGGTGTGCTAGCTGTAGTAGCAAGTAGCAGATGTGTTTCCCCTGTTGTGAAACTTAAATGGAAATAAGTGTGGAGTTCCATACTAAACACGCCGCCTCCGACTCCCATTCATCGGCTCTATAGCATCAAGCTATAAAAGATAAATAATTAGAACGTTTTCCTGTTTACCGATTACGTCTTTCACGGCCGGCAACCACAAACCTAGGCAATCAGTTCAACCTGCGTTTGCCGGGTGAGTCATTTAAATACCCAGAACACGGAAGTACAGGGCGGCGCCAACTACCTGTCTTTGACCTGTCACGTGAACCAGGAGCTGTCAGGTAACCCACTTCCACACGTCACATTATTATTATTGTTATTATAACTGTTACTATTATAATGATATTAGTATTGTGAGAAGTGACAGCGTGTCGCGGATGAGGCAGCGCAGTGTGTCCAACTCCAGATGGTACATGTGTGCTACATTAGTGTACATCTCCGCTGCCCACTGCTCCTGATAGGATGGGTTAAATGCAGAGAATTCCTTTCGCTGTACTGTGCTTGTGCTGTACACTGACAAATTTGAATAATAATTAATAATGATAATAATAATAATTACGGAACCGACCCGTATTTAACGGAACAGGGAGCTTATTTGACTCTCACCGGGGAGTGCATTCATACATCGTCCGTCCTTCTTGGTCCCTCCCTGCAGGCAAAATCGGGTCGGTATACCGCCATGAATCAGCCCGGTGTGTGACCAGGGAACCGAAACCGCTCAGCCTACTCTCGCTGCCTGAGGGAGAGTAGGCAGCTACTCCCTCCTTTCACTCCCACTCAGGGGGAGTAGAGAGTAGGCTGGACTTGGCTGCAGCAGCACGCAAAGTAGCGCCGCGTCATTCGTGCCGTCATTCGTGCCGTTATTTGGAGACAGTGTGGATACTTTGATTACGTAACACGCTCGGTCGCCGGGTGGACACAGCCTGCGTTGACAGCTTATCGTCTGACTCGTCTTCATCTTCATCTTCGTGGTCTTCGTGTGTGTGTATGTGTGTGTGCGTGTGTGTGTCGTTTGCAGCCCCGAACACTGGAGGTTATTTGTATTTTGTCTGCGAGTGAGTTGAGCCCAACAAGTGCTCGATCATCAACTGATCAACTATCGAATCCAGCATGTGAAGGACAGGGGGGTGAGTAAGTTCATGCATGTGAATGATTGAGTACGTTCTCGCGGATGCAGTTAATACAGGGGCTGTTTTACTGTATATACAACGATGGGTAACGGTAGGCCTACAGCCACTGTACGTGCAGTGTAGGCTGTACGGTGCCGGTTTATGTACAGCATTGTCTATTGCTATTTGTAGACAGCTGCCTTGCTGAAGGGTACAGGTGGTGAGTCGGCCACACGTATGTATGGATGACCATAAAACATATAAATATATTTAAAAAATGACTCAATACATTAAATAATATAGAAATACATCAGTCAGTTATGAAATAAATGTGCAGGTTAATTGGAAAATAAATATATATTTGTGTATTCATTTATTTTCATATAGAATGATTTCCTCTTCTCTTTCTTTTCTGTTTCCATTTATTTCATTTCCATTTATGTTTTTATCAATTTCTCTTTATTATTTCGTTATTTCCGTTTCATTTATGTACTTCCTCAACAACTTCAGTCTTCATGAGAGCTCGCGCCCCACTGTTGCCAATGAGCATGCGCAACTTTCCGGAAATGACACGAGGAAGCGAGCGACACAGACAGACAGACAGATATACAGACAGACCGACATATTATTTTAATACTCATTCATCCTTTTCATTATTTAATTGTATTAATTAGGATTTCTTGTACAAAGGATATAACTGAACACATCTGTAACAGTTAACATTTATTTAATTATTTTCACGACAGAAAATATATATAATGTATATGTTTTTAAAACGGTCGGTTGTTGTGAACCCTATTGAAAGATACGAGTCATTTTTATTAAGGTGATTTAATTAACACACGTAGTTGCATTCATTATTCTGTAAAGTAGTGTTATGCTGGAAAGAGATATAGAAGGAGAGGTAAACATGACTCCCTCTATTGGTCAAAAACTGCGACACTGCGACAACAAAATAAAATAAAATAAAAAAGGTCTATTTTTGTGCATATTTATTGATCTTCAAATTAACCTGCATTATCATCATATGCTAATTTATGCTTCTGTATGTATGCATTTCTGTATTATTGTATGTGTTTATTTATTGAGTCATATTGTTTATATGACTCAATAAGTCAATAAGGCTTACTTATTATTTACTTAAATTTTGATTTGGGCAGTTTTGGTCCTCCATACCACAGCAGACACCTTTTAGTGTCTGACATTATCTCTCTATTGCGACCTCTCATTCACATTCACATACACATACACATTCCTAATGACACACGTCTGTGTGACTATGCCTGTGTGACACCTACGAAACAAGACTCCCAGGGGGGACTAATACACGGTGTGTTCAAAGTGAGGAAAGGGTAGTAGAGTACAATTAGAACACATGGTGTCGTTATCATATATGATGACTAGGTCGGTGAAGCCATAAACCATATCAATTTTTCAATGGACTGTGTGACCTTAAGTCATTCAAGATCGAGACAGACGTTTGTTAAATGTGAAGCCTTAACAAGTCTTATTTCTGCTTGTCCTTCAGGGGAGAAGAGTATAACCTTCTGACCACGGAGGAGCCATCTGTTCAGGACCATGAGCTCACTGCAAAGGTCAGTTACAAAGTTACAGTTTAGGGTGGTGCAATACTACTGTATCATAGTTGTATACAATCCACTGTAAAAGGTTTGGTTGTTAACCAAATGAAAATGTACTTCAGCGGTTTTTTTTAAAAACCCCTCCCTAGTATGCATGATGTAGGTGCCAATTAACGTTTACATTTACATTTGCATTTACATTTAGGGCATTTGGCAGACGCTTTTATCCAAAGCGACTTACAAGGTGTACATTAGTTAACACTGTGGGTATAAAGGTAGTTGGTGGTTAGTGGTTAGAGGTTCCGCCGGAAGGCCGCACAGTTTTTGACCTCATGCACACACACAAACACACACACATACAAACACGGGATTACAAACATTTGCGGAAAGTTATTGTGTGTACCGTAATATTATGTATGGTGAATGAGAAAATTAATCAAGTTAAATGGACACCAGTAAAAGGAATTAAATGGACTGTATTCCAACGGGACTAATTGTATCAGACTATTATTCACCTGACAAACTTTGTGTGCGTAAATTACGCCAAGATAGTGGATCCTCAGAGGTTTAAAGCGTTGGCTTAGCCTCTACACATAGTATGCAACCTCCCTGCAATTTCGGGCAGAAGGAGGTGGATCCACTGCAGGATGACCTGACTGAGAGGTCATTGTCACGTCATTCTTCTCTGTGTGGATACAATGGAGGACTCAACCCAATAGTGCTGACACAAGAAAGTCAAGTCAAGTACTATACAAGTATAAGCAATGGGTGAAAATCTCATGTGCAATACCCGACGACAGACAGCAGTTATAATATATAGAATAAAAAAATAAGTAAAAAGTACTGTATAAAGTTAAATGTATAAACATATAAAAGTGCATACATAAGATGCAATATATTAGCACAGAAAAAGAGCAATATGTATATATAAATCAATGTAATAAAATATACATTGTTATATACCCTTGAAGAGTTGCTCAGTTGAGTAATCGTAGCGCCAGGCAATGTTGAATGCAAGGGAGCCTCTCAAAACAGCCTCTTTTTGTTGCTCAATTCATATGCTACCACTTGGTCCGATGCATCACAGACATACTGTCTATTTTCATTGCTATGCGGACAACACACTGGCATACCAACGTCCAATGACATTTCTTGTAGGCCCCACCCCCCCCCCCCCCCCCCTCTGTCCTCTTGGTTTTTCCTGTGCCAGATTATGTGCAGTGTTAACAACTTGGAGACTTTAGTGCTAGATTTAGGGACTGTATAATACATACACAGTAAAGAATAATATTAATACATACACGGTATAGAAAAATATTCAGTCTGCATTGACTCCCTGGTACTTTTAGAGTTAATTTTAGGATTTGACTGGACACTTTTAAAGGTCTTGTTGTCACGTTGTAAAAACTGTTTTTAAAGGTGCTATATTCATGAAGTTTAAAGTGATAATACTAATCTAGCAGTATGTTACAATACTTGAATGACCAGACAGACCTTGGCGTTATTCACCTTAGTGGTTAACATTTGATTGAGTGATTGTTGTTTTGTCCACCAGACAGCTGACTGTGCTGCGATGGAGCTGGAGGAGGAGAGCAGAGGTCTTCCTCGTCCCACTTCCTGCTGTGTACACTCGGACCCTCTGCACCCACACACCAAACCCCGGTACACGATGCCCCCTGTGACCGCCTGATACCTGCATCACCCTCATAAACGTAGACGGCACGACGCTCCGTCGAGCCGTGTTGCCATTACACAATGAGCCATGCGCACACAGCATTATCTTAAAGGAGAAGCTCAGTGGGTCTGTACTTACTAACTAATTCTATGTTAGAAATGAAATGCACTTTTGACTTCTGGTGACGAGTTGTTCTCTTACCTTCCTTTGTTGAAACACACTATTGTAAGTCGCTTTTGGATAAAAGCTAAATGACTGTAATGTAATGTATGTACTTGCAAACTGATAATATTGACTTACTAACTAATACCATGTGCCTACTAACTAATACTATGTACTTACTATCTATGTATCCACTGCTTGGTCAAAATAATCCATCGTCTTTATCGACAGCATGAAGAATAACCAGACATTGACCCGATGAAGTGTCCTTCCTGTTTACTTCAGCCGACCCCATAGAGGTCCACAAGAGGAAGCTGGAGCAGTGGTTCAGCCACCTGCCCCAGGAGGAGAAGCAGTTCGGGGGCTACTTCATCCCGGAGACCATGCACGTGGACCCCCTCATCGTGAGTAGGCAGCCCGCAGAGAAAAAGGGCCCCCTGCAGGCAGGGCCCCTGCAGACGGGGGCCCCCTGCACGGCCCTTACGGTGGAGCAGCTGTTCGAGCCCATGGCGGAGTGGGGCGGGGCCAGGGGCCTCAACGTGATGCTGTACGGGGCCGTGGGGACGGGCAAGAGCACCGTGATCCGGAAGCTGGTGCTGGACTGGTGCGCCGGGAAAACCCTGACCCAGTTCAAACTGCTGGTTCCCTTCTCCTGCGAGGACCTCTCCCAGCTGACCAAGTAATGTATCCTGTGGTTGCGTCCTTGTTACAGCATTATATTTCCTGGTTGTCTTCAAGGTGCAATATGCTGAATGTTTGTAATAGTTTTGAAAACACATTCTATCACATGGATACTTACTTTAAGGCTACAGGGATCTAAGAAAAAAGGATAAGAAGATAGGACACTTGAATATGTGAATCAAACATTTTCTGACTGTGAATAAGAAGACATTATATGGCATTATATTCATTAAAATATATATATATTTTTTTCATTTGGTTTGGCTGCCAACTACCCCTCATAGGAAGCAGCTTTGTTTATGTTTAGCGCTGCTGTCCAATTCATCTGATACCTTTGATGACGAGAAATACGTATCTTAGATGCTAAATATTGGTCTGCATTATTCAAATGACACCTATTAAACAATAAGGGGACCATCTCAGTGCTAGTGGGACTGCTTTAAGAGAGGATGATGAATCACGATGATGAATCATTGTGGATTCACAATAACTGGGGGCCATTCCGATACTTACGAAAATGTGTCACCAATTCCGGTGTGCTGCTGGGATGGTTTCTGAGCGTGCGTTTGGATTGTCTTTTGTCTCCCGAGATAAAATAATTGAACAGCCCCTGGCAGTAGAGCTGTGTGGTTGCATTACATTACATTACAGTCATTTAATTTCAGACGGTTTTATCCAAAGCGACTTACAATAGTGTTTCAAGAAAGGAAGGTAAGAGAACAACTCGTCACCAGAAGTGACGTGTGCATTTAATTTCTATGTCTCCAATAACTGAACCAGTGCTCAGGTAGAAGTACAATAATTCAGCTAAAAGTGTAAGGGAAAAGTACAATAAGTTGGAAAACGATATATAACAATATCTAGAACAATATCTATCTATCTATAATATGTAATCTACTAGGAAGGATCCGGGAAGTGTGTCCTGAAGAGATGGGTTTTCAGCCTGCGGCTGAAGATGGGCAGACTCTGCAGTCGTGACATCGATGGGGAGTTTGTTCCAACAAATTGGGGCCAGGACGGAGAAGAGCCTTGACCGCGTAGATCGGCCACACGGGCCCCTAAGTGAGACGGCCCGAAGAAGCCGAGCGAAGTGGACGGGTTGGGATGTAGGCCTTGACCATTGCCTGGAGCGGGGTGGAGCAATTCCTTTTACTGCCTTGTAGGCTAGCACCAAGGTCTTGAACTGGATGCGAGCAGCTACAGGTAGCCAGTGTAGAGTCTGAAGGAGGGTAGATGTGTGGGAGTACTGGGGTGGTTGAACACGCAAGCTGCAGCTTTCTGAATGAGCTCCAGGGGCCTGATGGCAAATGCCGGGCCGCCAGCAAGGAGGGAGTTGCAGTAGTCCAGCCGGGATATATGACAAGAGCCTGGATGAGCACCTGCGCAGCCTTTTCAGTGAGAAAAGGCAGAATCCTCCTGATGTTGTAGATGAAGAATCTGCAGGAGCGTGTCACCGATGCAATGTTTGCCGAGAACGACAGTTGGTTGACCAGGGTCACACCCAGATTCCTTGCAGTCCGAGTAGGTGTCACCACAGCATCATCAATGGTGACAGCCAGATCTCGGTGAGGACAGCCCTTTGCCGGGAAGAACACTAGCTCAGTCTTGTCCAGGTTGAGCTTTAGATGATGCATCGACATCCACTTTGAGATGTCTGCACGCGGCAATGCGTGTTTCCACTTGGGTGCCCGAGAGGGGAACCGTCAGGTAGGATGCAAACAAGGAGAGAGCAGAGCCCGAGACACCCATCCCCTCAAGGGTGGAGAGGAGAATCTGGTGGTTCACAGTGTCGAATGCTGCAGACAGGTCCAGGAGTATCAGGACGGAGGAGAGCGAATTCGCTCTCAGGGAAGGGGGATCGGATATCGTTGACCTTCTTGTCAAAGAAGTTGGCGAAATCATCCAGGAGAAGGGAGGAGCTGGGGGGAGGGGGATGGAGGAGGGAGGAAAAAAGTGTCAAACTGTTTTTTAGGGTTAGATGTAGTTTTTTTTTTGACCTGAAACACATGATATTCTAGCAGTAGAGCTTTGTGGTTCCATTGTGACATTCTTTGACTTGTGTGTGAATCTCTCTACTCCCCCCTGACTCCCCCCCCCATGCAGGGTGTCCTCCTTACGAGACCTGGTGGGCAGGAAGTACCTCCACCTGCGCAGGATCCCAATGCTGAGCGGTGAGGGGGACCAGGCCAAGGAGGTCCTCTTCCTCTTCAACGGGATGGAGAAGATGAAGCTGGACTTCCGCATCAGCACCACAGAGCTGTGCAGTGACCCCGGCGAGCCGTTGTCCTCTGGGGCAGTTGTGGTCAACCTGCTGAGGAAGTACCTCCTGCCTGAGGTAGAACCACTGCTGCTCTGGTTCCTCTTTTATTGTTTAAAAATTACTTATTCTACCGATTCTGCCTTAAAATGAGGAACCCCTCATATATCTTTTAATATATGCGACTCAATGATGGTCATTTATTGTGACATTTGCAAGGTTGAAATGCTTGAAAATAATCAATTAGCTTATTACTACTTTAATTTGCCAATATTTTTAAGCTGAGAAGGCCTAGTTAAAATAGCTAAAAAGGCTAAACTAGCTGATCATTTGAGGCCTACATTGTTAGTAGTAGGTAGTAGATAGTAGGTGATAAGGTAGGATATAATTACAATGGCAAGAATGACAACCTTTTTAATTCTATAATTATATTATAGGAAGGTACAGACAATAACAAACCAAGCACACTGTTGAGCACGCCGATGCATGCCGATGTGTCTTCGGCACATACAGTTATTGTATTTAATGTACTATATACTGTACAATTTGAGATATATTTGACATTTCATATATGTGGTATACTTACTGTATTGTTTATAATACATACAGACAGAACACAGTTATGAGTGATCTCTGGGTTTGCTGGGTTTGGATTGCGATTCTGCGGACCTGAATCAACGACTGTTTGTGGCAGTCACTTAAAACATGACTTTGCGTCTGTTCCTTTCAAATTGTCACGCTGACCTGTCAACTGGGATAGTGTCGGGGGCCACTTATACTTAACATTTGTACCCATGTCCCACAGGCCAGTGTCCTGGTGACCACCCGACTCTCCGCACTGGAGTCCATCCCCCAGAAGTACGTGGGCCGCTATGCGCAGATCTGTGGCTTCGACAACCCTGAGCGCCAGCGCGCCTACTTCACCGGACGTCTGCTGCAGCAGGCAGGCGCCGGCCGGGCCCACCCCGACCGCGAGGCCCTCATCGAGCTCCTCTACCTCAACCTGCAGAGGGAGAGCCGCCTGTCCCGGGCCTGCTTCCTGCCCTCCTACTGCTGGCTCACCTGCGCCACGCTGCACTTCCTGCACTTCACCGACTCCCAGGCGCCCATCCGCACGCTCACGGGCATCTACACCAGCTTCCTGCGGCTCAACTTTGGCGGGGAGGTGCTGGGGCCAGGGCAGGGAGCGGACGGGTCCGCCCGGGAGCAGCAGGGCTCCCTGATGCTGTACGTGGTGCGCACGGTCGGCAAGCTGGCCTTCGACGGCGTCAAAGGCAAGCGCATCTCCTTCTCGGAGAGCGAGCTGGAGCAGTGGGTCGGGGGGAAGACCAAGACGGACGAGGAGCTGCGGCAGCTGGCTGTGTTCCGGACCGACGTGCTGGACTTCTTCCTGGTGCACTGCCCCAAGAGGAGCGGCCAAGGGGACGAGCGGCGTTACGTGTTCGCCGTGCCGGCCATGCAGGAGTACCTAGCCGCCCTCTACGTGGTGCTGGGGGAGAACAAGTCCGCCCTGGAGAAGTTCAGCCAGCAGGTGTCGGTGGCCATCGGCCATGTGACCGAGGACGTGAGCTCCGTCGTCGTGATCCTCTCCAAGTTCATCCCGCTGCGCATCTTCGCGGTGTTCAACCTGATCAAGCTGTTCCCCAAGCTGTACGAGAGGGTGCACAGCCACAACCAGGGACGCATCGCCCGGACGCTGGCGGCCGAGATGTTCCGCACTGAGGACAGCTTCAACGAGGATGTCCTGGACCAGGTGGAGCAAGGCCTGCTGGGGCTCCACGGGCCACAGCCCGAGCAGGACGACGAGACGCAGCCCTTCGAGCTCTACCCCATCTTCATGGGCGGCCTGCTGCACTACGACAACCGGGTCCTCCTCGAGCAGCTGGGCTGCAGCATCAAGAGCACCACCGTGTCCCAGATCACTCGCGCTCTACGCAAGCATCTCATGCAAGGTCTGTTGTTCTTCCAGCGTTGGCTTTTTTTTTAACTTTCGCAGTGTTTGTGGTACCAAAGTATTTGGAGGCGTGCTTTACTAGGATACATATGTGTGACAAATTTGACAACTTTTTATTTTAGCGCCTCCTAGGGGCCAAGTCGTCCTTAACATTCTGGAGACCTGCTTTAGCCACAGATACTCTGTGAATACCTAATAACCCAAAAACATTGACAAAAGCAAAACCTGAATCAGGAATCCCGCTGTGTTCTCTGCGACCCCAGAGCTGAGCAAGCCCCAGCCCCCGGAGGAGCTGATGGACCTCCTGGTTCTGCTCTACGAGTTCCAGAACCCCCGGCTCACGGCCGAGATACTCTCCTCCATCAAAACCATACGCCTCTGCAACGTACGCATGACGCCCCTCAAATGCTTTGTCTTGAGCTCGGTGCTGTCCTGCACTCCAGCCAGGTACAGTACGTATACAGTACGCTAGCCCCTCCTTTGAGGTACAGATTAAGGATCATGCAACCCAATACTAATGATTATTGGTATTGATGATTGGTCTAATTCCAAGGGCATGTTGATGTCTGTGTCCTCTGGGAAAATGTGTAGTTCATTATATTTCAATATTCAATATTGTACCGGATCGGGTACTCAATACTGCCCTATAACTGAAGTCTCGGACTAGACTGATTCAGATGTGGTTTATTAGTCACATGTATAATAAGTAACAGTGTACAATGCACAGTGACATGTTATCTGCACTTCCGAAGATGTGCAGAAAGTTTCAGAGTTTACAAGAATTACAAATTTACAAATGTACTTTTTAACATAATTGCAGTTGTATGCATCTGACAGAGTACAGTATAACTATGTATAACTATGTATAACTAAGTATAAAGTGAAAAAAGTAGTGCAGGTAGTCTGCACTACTTGCACTACTGTTGTTCTGGTAAAAGATTGCATCTTGCATTGCATCTGCATAGAGTGATTGTCTGTTCGACTTGATATATGATTATGGCAGCATTTCAACGTGACTTTGTCCCTGGTCTATTCTTGCTAGCTACCGGCTGGAGGAGTTGAACCTGTCCTCCTGCTACTTGACACACCACTTGCTGGAGATGCTGTGGCCTGCCTTCAGACACGCACACAACCTCAAGTAAGAAGGATATCATTGACCCAGTCTCTGTCTCAAAGAGGTGCTCTGGCTAGAGACGTATACAACCGACGTGTGGGAATTGGTGTGATTCCCAGATCAGCTGCTGTGTTGACAGTCGGTCGGTTTCAGTGACTTTATAAAAGGTCCGTCCTGCTGCAGAAGAAGACTCCCACAGAGGGTAGAAGTCTTCTTACCTCTGTGGGAGTGAGAACCCAAGGCATCACTCAGCTATTCAAGATTCAAGATTCAAGAGGTTTTTATTTGCCATGTGCAATGGAGTCCCTATACTCACAAGTCCCTCCCGTATTCAGAATTTCAATAACAATGCTATTCTATACCAAACTTTATGTGGAGTGTGTGTGGTTGGTGGCTGGTTTAAACAGGGACCTTGCCGATCAGGACAAGGCACTCCAGGACATACCTTGTCCTGGTCGGCGAGGTCCCTGTTCAGGCGCTAGTGTAGCAGACGGCGCTGCCACAAGCCTTTTAAAATGGCTACTTGAGGGCTCCTCCCGAAGACAAGGACACAGGGTAATGAGGAATCTGGTTTATTGCAAGAGTTTGAATCATTGTGAACAGAGCAGATGGTACATGCTAAAGCTCTTCTTCGAGTGTGTGTGGTGGTGGCTGCTTTAACCTGTATCCTATATAGTATATAGGAGGTAGTGTATATAGTGTTGTTTATAGTATTGTATAGTTTAGTAGTGCATAGTTTAGCAAAGTATAGTATTGTTGTTGAAATCCATACTGCGGGAGGGAATGGGATGTGGATGATGGTAGTAAGGGTGAAAGGTTCTCGAAATAACGTTCACTTCGTGTTGCGTCACGTCCAGTGGCTCCGTCCCAACACGACGACGACGACGACAACAACAACAAACAACACAAACATGGCAGAGCTTCCATTCTGGTGCTCACATGCTTTGATCGTTTTCTGAAACTGTGAAATTGAACACCATTGAATTTGGTTATTAAATACTAAAATATTTAAGCATATCTTTTTTTAGTGTAGTATTTAATATAAAAATGTTGCTTACACCCATGGTGTTATGAAGGTTAAGACTAGATCTGGACTCGTGTCCAGACATGCAAAACACTCCAACCCTCCTCGGGGCTTGTTTCACAAATAATTGTTTTGTGTTGTCTCTCTCTCTCTCTTCCTCTTTCTCTCTCGACTTCTCCTTCTTCACGCCTCTCTCTCTCTCTCTCTCTCTCTCTCTCTCTCTCTCTCTCTCTCTCTCTCTCTCTCTCTCTCTCTCTCTCTCTCTCTCTCTCTCTCTCTCTCTCTCTCTCTCTCTCTCTCTCTCTCTCTCTCTCTCTCTCTCTTTGTCTTTGTCTCTCTCTCTTTGTCTTTGTCTCTCTCTCTTTGTCTCTGTCTTTATGAAACATGACTGAAGCAGCCTGGTTACTTTATACTATTTCAGTCATTAAGATCATGGTCTCTTCTTATATATATATATATATATGTATAATAAGGGAGACATATAACGATTATATTTAGCCTGTTAAACCAGTGACTATTGTTAAACCAGTGACTAATGTTAAACCAGTTACTAATGTAGTTAACTGCACCTTGTTTGTTTGTTGTTTTTGTTGCTGTTGACCTGTTGCTTTTTAATGCACTGAATGATTTCTGGATGACGTGTAGTCCTAATCGCCTGTATGTGAGTTTGTGATTGTGGTCTCTCTCTCTCTCTCTCTCTCTCTCTCTCTCTCTCTCTCTCTCTCTCTCTCTCTCTCTCTCTCTCTCTCTCTCTCTTCCCCCCCCTTGTGTTGCATCAGTCTGCAGTTTAACAGCCTGGGCCCAGATTCCTGCATAATCCTTCGGGACCTGCTGCTTGACTCCAAGAGTGATATTAGATCACTACAGTAAGACCGTACTTTTACACACTTTTACTACATTTCAACTTTTCTGATCAATGTCAAATATGAGATAGGTCAACATACTTATACAGCAGTAGGGGGCAGTGTTGTACCATATGTGCTAGTACTCACTTTAGACAAAAATGAGCTTGGTTCAAAAAACAATTTCGATTTGTGTTGTGTTCTAACTGGTCCAAATCTAATTGGATTGAGTGATTTCCCTAGAGCCTTGGTAAAGTAGACCAAAAGTGTAAAGGTTCAGCCATGGCAAGCCACTGCTTTTCTTAATTGTAAGCCCACGTGTCCTCACCATCAGTAAAGGTGACTGAACCATCAGAGTTACAGAACCATTAGAGTTACTGAACCATCAGAGTAACTGAACCATCAGAGTAAAGGTATCTGAACCATCAGAGTTACAGAACCATTAGAGTTACTGAACCATCAGAGTAACTGAACCATCAGAGTAAAGGTATCTGAACCATCAGAGTTACAGAACCATTAGAGTTACTGAACCATCAGAGTAACTGAACCATCAGAGTAAAGGTATCTGAACCATCAGAGTTACAGAACCATTAGAGTTACTGAACCATCAGAGTAAATGAACCATTCCAAGTAAAGGTATCTGAACCATCAGAGTAAATGAACCATTAGAGTAACTGAACCATCAGAGTAACTGAACCATCAGAGTAAATGAACCATTCCAAGTAAAGGTATCTGAACCATCAGAGTTACAGAACCATTAGAGTAACTGAACCATCAGAGTAACTGAACCATCAGAGTAAATGAACCATAAGGGTGAAGGTAAGTAAAGCTATGTGACATTGCTGGAATGCTACTCACATCTTGAACTTCTAAACTCAGCCGTACACTCCCTCTCATGTGTGTTCATACATGGGAAGGCGCATGAAAGAAAATAATAAAAAAAATAGTGTATCCTTTAATACAATAACGTTGTTTATATGTATACATTACATAGTACATATTTGTGGATTGCTTTCTTGGATTGCTTAACAACAACAAGAACTTCAACAAGAAGTTAGAAGTCTTCATCCAACAGAGCGACTTACAGGTTGTGTCCCCGGGTTCGTTCATGTGTGGGAAAGTGTGGAGCAAATTATTTGAATGATTTTAGAATGGTAGAGCTACAGCCGGACTTGTTTCTGTGATGCAACATAAAGACGACCTAAAGACGAACCTGAACCTGAACACACCAGAGCTAGATAGAGTATAGCTTGATAAAGTAGAGATAGAAAGAGTAGAGCTAGATCGAGTACAGCTAGATATGGTAGAGCTAGATAAAGTAGAGCTAGATAAAGTACAGCTATATAGAGTAGAGCTAGATAGGCTAGAGCTGGTTAGAGTAGAACCAGATAGGGTAGCACTAGATAGGGTAGAGCTAGATAGATTAGAGCTACATAGAGTAGAGCTAAATAGAGTAGAGCCAGATAGGGTAGCACTAGATAGAGTACAGTTAGATAGAGTAGAGGATAGAGCTAGATAGGGTACAGCCAGATAGGGTTGAGCTAGATAGAGTAGAGATAGAGTAGAGCTAGCGTGGACAGAAGGTAGAAGGACATGAATGTTCACCTTTACCGTGTTTTTGGTCTGCACGTGCATTAGGAACAATGAACAATGAATGCATTATTTTGAAATCGAGTTTATACTTACTTTCCTCACACATGCCAAGGAACCAGGGATGCCAACCTGCGAGTTACCTGTCCTTCTGATATCCGTCCGCCTCCTTCTCCTCCCCCTCCCCTTTCTCTGTCTCTCTCTCTCTGCTCCTCCTCCTCCTCCTCCTCCTCCTGTGGTCCCAGGCTCTGTGACAACCCTCTGCAGGAGTCCGGAGTGCGCACCCTGCTGGAGGCCTTGCCCCAGGACCAGTCTCTGCGCCACCTGTCCCTGATGCACACAGGCCTGGGGGACGCAGGGGCCCGCCAGCTGGCCTCCATCCTGCACCAGCACGCCCGGCTCCAGGAGATCAACGTGGCCTACAACAACATCGGGGACAGCGCCGCCCTGACCCTAGTGGACGCCTGCAGGGAGCACCCCAACATACACACCGTGCAGTAAGACTCATCACCTAGGAGAAGCAGGAGTAGTACTAGTAGTAGTAGTAGTAGTAGTAGCAGTTGCAGTAGTAGTGGTAGCAGTAGTCGTGGTAGCAGTAGTCGTAGTAGTAGTAGTAGTAGTTGTAGTTTCAGTAGTAGTACTAGTTGTACTAATATATACATATAAAGTATAGTATAAAGCATACACATGTATTTATACGTTACCATATATGTTTGTTTCTGGATAGTTATTTGATCCCAACTCATTGTTTATACTGTTGCATTGAGTTTTATATATGTGATATATTTGTATATACTTACGTAGCTTATACATAGTTTATTGCAGTTTTTCTATTTTCTAGTGTATTTTAGACAATTTTCTGTATGGCACTGCCACTTTAAATTCACTGCATATCCTGTATGTGTATGTAACAAATACAGTTCTTGAAATGTAAAATCTAGCAGCAGTAGCAGTTGTTGTAGTGGTAGTGGTAGTGGTAGTAGTAGTAATAGTGGTAGCAATAGTAGTCGTAGTAGTAGTGCAGTGGTAGTAGCGGTAGTGGTAGTACGGGTAGTAGTAGTAGTGGTAGCCGTGGAAGTCGTAGTACTAGTAGTAGTAGTAGTAGAAGTGGTAGCAGTAGAGGTCGTAGTAGTAGTGGTATTGGTAGTGGGAGTAGTCGTAGTAGTCGTCGTAGTAGACGGACCAGCGTTTCACTCTTGCAAGGATCCTGGAGGGGGCTTGGGAGTATGCCCATCCGGTCTACATGTGTTTTGTGGATTTGGAGAAGGCATATGATCGGGTTCCTCGGGAAATACTGTGGGGGGTGCTGCGGGAGTATAGGGTGCGGGGGTCACTGTTGAGGGCCATCCAATCTCTCTACTCCCAAAGCAAGAGCTGTGTCCGGATTCTCGGTAGTAAGTCAGGCCTGTTCTCAGTGGGTGTTGGCCTCCGCCAGGGCTGTGCTTTGTCACCCATCCTGTTTGTGATTTTCATGGACAGGATTTCAAGGCGTAGTCATGGAGGGGAGGGGTTTCAGTATGGTGGGCTCAGGATTGAATCGCTGCTGTTTGCAGATGATGTGGTCCTGTTTGCGTCATCAGTATATGACCTTCAGCACTCACTGGATCGGTTTGCAGCGGAATGTGAAGTGGCTGGGATGAGGATCAGCACCTCCAAATCTGAGGCCATGGTTCTTAGCAGGAAACCAGGGATTGTCTACTCCAAGTAGGGAGGGAGTCCTTATCCCAAGTGAAGGAGTTCAAGTATCTCGGGGTCTTGTTCTCGAGTGAGGGGAGGATGGAGCGTGAGATTGACAGGAGAATAGGTGCAGCGGGAGTGGTATTGGGTGCACTTTGGTGCACCGTTGTAACCAAAAGAGAGCTGAGCCAGAAGGCAAAGCTCTCGATCTACCGATCAGTCTTCATTCCTATCCTCACCTATGGCCATGAGCAATGGGTAATGACCGAAAGGACGAGATCGCGAATATAAGCGGCCAAAATGAGTTTCCTCAGGAAGGTGGCTGGTATCTCCCTGAGGGATAGGGTGAGAAGCTCAGTCACTCGTGAGAGACTCGGAGTAGAGCCGCTGCTCCTTCGCGTAGAAAGGAGCCAGTTGAGGTGGTTCATCTCGTGAGGATGCTTCCTGGTCACCTCCCGAGGGAGGTTTTCCAGGCACATCCAACTGGGAAGAGACCACGGGGCAGACCGAGGTACAGGTGGGGTGATTACATCTCCACACTGGCCTGGGAACGCCTCGGGATCCCCCAGTCAGAGCTAGTCGATGTTGCCAGGGAGAGGGAAGTTTGGAGTCCCCTGCTGAAGCTGCTACCTCCGCGACCCGATTACGGATAAGCGGGAGAAGATGGATGGATGGATGGATATATTTGTATATACTTAGCTTATACATAGTTTATTGCAGTTTTTCTATTTTCTAGTGTATTTTAGACAATTTTCTGTATGACACTGCCACTTTCAATTCACTGCATATCCTGTATGTGTATGTAACACATGTAATCTAGCAGTAGTAGCAGTTTTTGTAGCAGTGGTAGTAGTAGTAGCAGTAGTAGTGGTAGCAATAGTAGTCGTAGTAGTAGTGACAGCGGTAGTAGTGGTAGTACGGGTAGTAGTAGTAGTTGTGGTAGCCGTAGAAGTCGTAGTACTAGTAGAAGTTATAGTAGTTGTCGTTGTAGTAGTAGTAGTAGTAGTAGTGGTAGCAGTAGAGGTCGTAGTAGTAGAGGTATTGGTAGTGGGAGTAGTCGTAGTCGTCGTGGTAGAAGTAGAAGTAGTAGTAGTAGTAGTAGTAGTAGTAGTAGTAGTGGTAACGAGTGGTAGTCATAGAAGTAGTGGTAGTACTGGTAGTAGTAGTGGTAGTAGTGGTAGTAGTCGTAGCAGTAGTGGTAGAAGTGGTAGTAGTGGTAGAAGTCGTAGTTGTTGTGGTATTGGTAGTGGTGGTAGTGGTAATAGTAGTAGTGGTAGCAGCAGTAGTAGCAGTAGTAGTCATTGTAGTGGTAGCGGTAGCAGTAGAAGTCGTAGTAGTAGTCATAGTAGTAGTAGTAGTAGTAGTCGTGGTAGTAGTGGAAGCAGTAGTAGTTGTAGCGGTAGTAGCAGTTAGCAGTAGTGGTAGTTGTCATAGTAGTCGTAGCAGTAGAAGAAGTGGTAGTGGTAGCAGTGGTAGTAGTAGTAGCATTTGCAGAAGTAGAAGTAGCAGTAGCAATCGTAGTAGTAGTAGCATTTGCAGTAGTAGAAGTATAAGTAGCAGTAGCAATAGTAGTAGTCATAGTAGTAGTATTAGTAGTTGTAGTAGTAATAGTAGTAGTAGTGGTAGGAGTAGTAGTGGTAGAAGTAGCAGTCGTAGTTGCAGTGGCAGTTGCATACAATGAAATCTGGTCCTCTAAAGGCTATGTTGTGTTGTGTCCTGTCCTGTCCTGTCCAGCCTGTACCTGAACCCCCTGAGCAACGTGGGGAAGCAGTCCCTCTACGTGCGCGGCGTGCCCTCAGGACAGGGAGGGTCCGGACGCCGGGTGCAGGTTCTGGCCTCCGTCACTGAGGGCTCGGACCTGTCCGAGTCCTGGCACCCCATCCTCAGTGTCATTACGGAGAACGCCTCCACCTGGGACCGCCAGCGGGTGCGCGACCAGCTACAGGTACTGTGTGTGTGTGTGTGTGTGTGTGTGTGTGTGTGTGTGTGTGTGTGTGTGTGTGTGTGTGTGTGTGTGTGTGTGTGTGTGTGTGTGTGTGTGTGTGTGTGTGTGTGTGTGTGTGTGTGTGTGTGTGTGTGTGTGTGTGTGTGTACTTTGTGTGTGTCGTGTGGATGGAAATATGTGGCTTTCTCAAATTTGTATAGTCGCTGAAGTCTGTTTAAACGTAGTCTGTTTTAAACAGTCTGAACTAGTATAAATAGTCTGAACTAGTTTGAACTGAAGAGCCAGCTTACCAAGGGCAGCCACCCCTCCTCCAGATAACAGACCCGACAAACACTGGCAGACATCGACATCAGACCAGTGTGTCTTATCCGCTGGTGGTGTTGTTGGCAGTCAAGTCGGTGTTGGGCAACTTTCTAAAGTTGGGTGGAGGAGCAAAAGGTAGAAGGCGCTACTTAGTGTTACCCCAGACCTCTGGTGCTCTTGGAGCGGAATCTAACTCGAATGCTCCAAGCAATCAAGTCGATTTTCCTGTGTGTACCTACTGAAATTAAATGGTATTGGGGGAAAAAGGTGACAAGCCATTTCGCGACTTTGTACACTGCAAACATGATCGCCGCTGTTGCGAAAAGGCCGCAGTTCAATTTCTCCCCAGCAAGAGTCACAATGGTGCAGGTTTACTATTAAGACCCATAATGACATTTATAGCAAACTAAACAATGACATATTTGAAGCATTTGCACATAACTAATATTATTATGGATTTATTATGAATATTATTATTATGTGTTTTATAGAACATTTTTGGATTTTGTTACTACTTATTCCCAGTGTCAACAACCCTTTGCAGACAATAGGTCCACCTTCTGGTATACTACATGTTTATATAAACATATACACATATGTATGTCAAGTATTTAGCTATAATTAAGCAACATTATACATTATTAATTTTATTTAGAAAAACGTTGGTACTTTATTTGGTTTATTGGTAGCCCTACTATTTTTCTATACATAGAAACCATAAATGTAGTGTTTGCGAAAACATGTTTGTCTATCGTAATTTTACTCCAGGAAAGAAAAAAAGAAAATACTTACTAAATGTGGGGGAAAGATCTTTAGCATGAGCCTGCCTCCCATTTGACTGAATGAACAGGGACATAACTTGATATCTGACAGTATTGTAGTTGTATAAATTTGTAGTTTTATAAAAAAAATGTTTTTTCAGTCAACTTCAATATACTGTTTATTTATATCGTTATTAGTCTAATTATTTAAAACTAATGCTGACTGTTGAATGTTGACTATTCTTTATTCACTGTCTTAATTAGTTTCCTCTTGAAATTGTTGGTTAGCTAAGATGAACTATAATTCAAACTAAACCATAGCTTTGATAAATATTACCAAACAGCCAATGTGACAAACAAAACTTATTTGTATGACAAACTAAACTCATTGTTTAGTTTCAGTCTAAATTGGTCAGATTCTTCAGAGAAAGCCTTTTCAAGCGTCTCAAGCGGCCATTTGCAACAAGTACAATGGAATGCTTACTCCCCATTCCCTCCCGCAGAATAAACAATACTATAAAAATACTATATACAATAAAAATGAACATAAAAAGAACAATATAGTGATGGATGATATTTACATGTTTTGAATTGTGCACAAAAATATTTTTTTTAAATCTTTTTGCACAATTAATTGTTGGTACGTAAGCCGATGGAAATGTGTAGAAATAATGTCCAAACACTCTGTGGTTCCTGGCAGGCGGTCCTTATTGGGTGTGAAACTGTAAAACTTGTCCAACCCGTACCAGCTACTAAACGTTGACGAACAAACCTATTTGATATAGCCTCTCAACAGCAATGAATGACAATGTGCAACGGTGAAGGCTTTTGACAAAAGTAAAAACCAAAGTCATATTTGTGTCGTCCATGGCGACTGACAATAGACAAATCTGAGGTCCACAACGTATGAGTGTTCTGTTCCTAATATAAACCCAGTTAAACAATACAACTTTTCTATGAGACTAATAATGTTGCTTGTGTCATTATAGCCTACATTAATATGTAATTAGGCTTCTACTCAAGCAGGCATTTGTGACTTATATTTATGGCAGTTTCACGTTCTGTCGACATATGTAGGCTACTTCTGAGAAGTGGTATTTATTATACGGATATATAAGGATATGAGCAGTAAAGGTGGATCATCTTGGTGTCGCCATGTCACTACAGCAGTGTGCCAACCCCTTTTGCACCTAGCGGCCATCTGTGTGGGTGGGAGTTAAAGGGAGGCAGTACAATTTACATAATGGGTCTAAGCATCTAGGTAGGGGGTGGGCAGGGGGACACACAGGTGTGGTCGTGTGCTCAACGGGGCGGTCCCTGTGCTCTCTCTCTCTCTTCCAGGTGTTCCTCAGGGACCTGGAATGGGGCCGGCAGCAGCAGCACAGCTGGTGGAAGAGGCTTCACTTCCGCAGGGTGGAGAAAGGGGTGAGGAACACCCTACAGATGATGGAGGACAACACAGCGGCCCCCAACAAGCGCAAAAGGATCGCAAAATAAAAGACAACACCTCCCCAAAGAACAGCTCAGGGACAAGGATGGCTGCATGTGCATGGCTTCCAAAGGGACACTAACACAAAAACATTCAGAGAATGGCCACTAGGGGGCACTCAAAGGGCCCATACCCATTTTCATATACTGAACAAATAAAATAAAATAAAATTAATAAATGATATGTATGTGTATAAACATACGGACCAGAAAACCATATCTATGCATAATGTGTTAGCCCGGTAACAAGGCACCAGTTAATTACCATTAACTATAGACAGGAACAGACTGGTCTTTCCTGTCGTGGCTGGAGAGTGGTATACCTTCTTTACTCTATATAGCCTCTGATATTTCCCAACTGTCTATCGACAGTTGTTTTTGTCGATCGAATTTAGGATGAAATCCACAATGCCTTTGTTCCTGCAATTCTGCAATTCTGTCTGACTTGAAACAAAAAAGCTTGGCTAAAACTTTTAGACTTTGGAACTAATTCTTTTTTATTTGATTGTGTTTCGGGGTGTTATACATTGGTTATATATTGGTTAGTTTTACATGGTTTGTGTAGGATCTCCTTTAAAAAAAATCCTGTTGCACTTTTGCATTGTGTTCCGATATTATCAAGATAAAAACAAGATAACATCGTAAAACGAAAGGTTATAGACTAACTTAATACGTTGTATTTAACTGTTGGTTAACAGTTGCAGGTGGTGAGTGTACAGCTTTATTCAAACCTACCTGTCATGAGATACTGACAATGCCTTACCTAATCATTTAAATGGCATTAAAAACAAATACATCAAATTGCATAAGGTGCGTGTGTGTGTGCGTGCGTGCGTGCGTGTGTGCGAGCGCCAGCGACCTCAAGGTCACTCTCAGTAGTATAATGATCCTGTAACCAACGGGCTGTTCCTGGGAGCAGATAAGAGGTTATCTGAGGGACGGCAGGACGTCCCATGAATGTGTCTCGGTACCAGACACGCAACCTCACTCGGTCTGGCGAGTGAGTTCCAGAAAAGTGGTGAAAAAAAGGTAGAAAATACATAAAGCACCTTTTGTTTACACAATTAAAATAGACACAATTAAAATAGACACACATATAGTCAATGCAGGGGGCCCTTTTTCATTTAAATGATAGTACTACTAATACTTTTAATTATATAAGTGATGATGTGATATAGATCATATAGACGATGCCGACAAACTAACGTTAAAAGCAAATGAACCTTAGAATATATACTGCATTAGGGAACTGTGCTAGCTGCACAAACAACGCCAAATTTGGTTCTGCATTTACATCAAGCTTGTGTGGTCGTGTCAAGTGGGGGGGGGGTCACCTTATATAGATGGATACATATTTAGCTAAATAATCACAAGCTCTCTACAGGGACACCGGGGGACAAATACCAAAACATGGTTTAAAATCTACAAAGGGAGGGATAAACACTAATATTTGCGCACCAGTTTCTCGCACTTCTAAAAGGACCAAGCCAGGGAAAGAAACTATGTTGGCGGAAGACCCGAGATAACTCTGAGCGGCGTACATGGAAGTGAATTACAATTTAAAAGTATTTAAATATATTTCTAGACTTCTAGGTTTCTAGACATTATTCGCCAGTTGGTTTGAAACATCTAGAGAGAAAGTCGCAACACAAACGCAATGTTAACAATGCACGGCAGACGAGCTTTTGCCAGAGGGGGTTTCTCTACTTGAGTTTTTTTCCCCACACAATCAAGAGCAGATCAACATAATTCACTGTATTTTACAAAGTCCCCTGCAGCCACTAAGGAAGAAGGTCGAAGTAGTCTGCCTTAGTGTCCAGCTCACTGAACACTAGATTAAACATTAAGCGGCGGGGCGTGCTTAGGGGGGGGGGACGACGACAGGGCCACATTCTCACCTGGTGAGTTGACAATAGTTGACAGAAGCAACACCTCTGTGGCTGTGTACCTTGCACCTTCACACTGCCATAACGTGTGTGTGTGTGTGTGTGTATACCTGGATGTGGATGAGGACTTGGAACACAGCCACACAACATGAAGTACAACAACACAGGTAAGTGGTGCTCTCCTGCCCCCACACATTTTACTACTGGTTTTCGTGGGTTTGTCCTGCATGCATACATGTGGGTGGTGGTGGTGGGATGAGTGCTGTTGTGTTGACCGTAGGTTTATGTTTTTACCCGTTTGTCTGTCTGGTTGTTTGTCTGTTAGCACGATAACTCCAAAAGTGATGTACGGAATTTGACAACAACTTGGTGGTTAGATAACTCATGGGCCAAGGAACAGTTGATTAGATGAATGTGGGAGTGTGGGAGTTGGAGTGTGGGCTAAAGCAGCAGAATGATGAAATGTGCACCAAAAAGAAAGTCAGGCTCGCAGGAAGCAGTGGGGTGTCGGTAGACGACCGCGTGGTCGGCTGTGCGATCAGCACCGAGTAGTGAGTATATCTTTCTGGGGTCTGGGTTTGAGTGAATGCAGTCAGCAGCACGGATTTGTTGTGTGGTGAGGCAAGTCGTGACGTAGGTCTTTTGGTAACAAGTTATGCACTTGCCGTTGTAGGGTGTTGGTGAGGGCTAGACATAATGCACATACATAATCCAGTTCAGATATTGATAACACATAGCTTTAAGTTTCAGTTTTATCTTTAGCAGCTGGTGTTGACTACTGGTGTGGATTGAGTCCGTCTATTTGATGTGGCTCATTGGAGGAAAATGGAAAGATGGTTTGGAAGGGGGCGGAACAAGTGAATGTTTGTTGGGGGGGGGGGGGGGGGTGTCACCTGGGCGTCATCGGGTGAACTCCCAGTTTCAGTCTGTTTTCTGATCTGTTCTGTTATGTTAATGTAAAATGTTTCTGGTTCCCCCCCCCCCCCCACCCCATCGCTAGGCATCGGGAATGTGATGGAACTTCAACGGTGAGTTCTTACCTTTTAACTTACTGCCAATCTTAAAGACAGACGGCTTTTATCAGAGTGTACTTCTTCCATGGTCCACTTTTGGGCCACCGTCATTCCACGTCACAGTCGTGCTCATAACATAAACATAACAGATGTGTACTTCTTCTTCCTCGAAGGTTCACCTTCAATCCAAAGGAGGGGATTGACAACCCGGCCCTGGTGATCTCTGATGATCCCGGTAAGGTCTAGTAGTCCAAGGTCCACCGGGAACGTGGCGTTCACTCACTTGTCTTAGTGACAGGGGGGGTGGCGAGAGGGAGAGAGAGTGAGACTCGGGTAGGAGTGACAACAACAACAACAACAAACATATCTACTAATTCAACACTCCTGTCGCCTTTTACAAAACAGTGTTTTCAAATACAACCTATTGGACTCGAGACTACAAAGTTAGAATTTAAATGGAAGAAGAGAATAGTTGTACTGAACAACGGATGGCTCAGCATTGACCAGAACCTCTGTTTGTCTGTACTCCTCTATCCCCTGTCTCCCCCCCCCCCCCCCCCTCTCTCAGATCCCACCCCCTGCCCGCTGCCCAGGATGTGCCGGATACGGCGCGCCGAGGGCCAGAGCTTCGGCTTCCGGCTGCGGACGGAGCAGGGCCGACGGGGCCACGCCGTCCGAGATGTGGAGCCCCACAGCCCAGCAGAGGTGGGTGGCCTCAGGGATGGCTACAGGGTGCTGGAGGTCAACCAGGAGTACGTGGATAACATGGAGTTCCCCGAGGTACCAGTAGAACCAGTAGAACCAGTAGTCTGTTTCGGCCTCTTTGGTCTCTCTGACACTATGGTGCAAGTCACATTATATTACTTGACATTACATTACATTAGTCATTAAGCAGACGCTTTTGTCCAAAGTGACTTACAATATGTGCATTCATCCAAGGTAGGCAGAGAACTACTAGTCACCAGAAGTCATGCAAGTCAAGTGCATTTCCTTAATAACAAGCCATAATATTATATTATATACTTACATATACAATAACAATAACAACACATAGTACATTACATTTTATCCTAACAAGCCATAATAAGTTAATATTTACATACTGTACATAAACACATATATAATAACATAATATAAAATTACTGTACAATAAGGTAATTTAACAGGTAGACAAGAGAACTACTAAGTCACCAGAAGAAGTGCACTTCCTTAGAGCAGAACCAGTGCTCAGGTCAAAGTACAATCAGTTGACTCCCCGCATGAATCCATTGACTTGATTGCGTTCGTAGCTCATCCCTACTGCCATAACCGCTACCTGTACCTCGTACTGTTTGTAACATGGTAAAATGTTGTGTAATCTTCCTCTTGGCTCTGGAACCCGTGTTATATAGATCTCCATGTTTCCATGGTACATAGCGGGTCAGGTTAACCTCAACCACACACCCACCCACCCATACAGACACACAAAGAATCTTATTTTATTGTAATATTTAGCTTTTGGCCTAACCTCAGAGACATTAATAACAGACGTATGGACGACTGGATGACTTATGGATACATGTCACATGAAACAGTTTCATATTCATATCATAAAGGTACATGACATGAACTGCTATGAACCCAAAGATCTTGTATAGCAGCAAAAGATAATGGCATTATGTCAGACAATTATTAACATCTTTAACACCATTTCCTTTAAAAACATAAAAAAAAATCATGCTGTGTTCTCCATGCATGTGGCAATCATGTAGTGGATAATATAGTGGGTATTTAGATATACCCATGTCATTTAATGGAATTAATGACATATAAAGGAAAGATATATAGGTTTTATGTTAAAGAGCATTTTGTGTGTGTGTGTGTGTGTGTGTGTGTGTGCAGCTTTTAAGGAAAATCCAACGGTGTGGCCTTCAACTTTTCCTCTTGGTGTTGAGAGAAGAGGAGTATGACCAGGTAATACCATACACCACCCCTCTGGTCCACTTGACATGGTCGTGTGTCATTGTTGGTATTTTTTTACATCCTGGCGTGGTTTGACAACGCATTCATTTCCTCTCAGGCTGTGTCTTGGTCTCTGGACCTGCAGGCTGTGGCCCGGGAACACAGCGGGGAGAACCGGTGCCATAAGGCCAGACTCTGCCACGTCACACGCAACCCGGTCCAGGGCCTGGGCATCACCATCCGACATGTGGAAGGTACCCCATTCACTCAATTCAATTTAATACAACCGCTTTTCATCAAAAGCTTTGAAAAACATTTACCCCCCCAGTCCTGGGTCATTCCTGTGTCACTGAGAGCTTGTAGGTAACCTACTGTGTTTACTATATACAACTGTGTGTCCATGCAGGTCATAAGGGCCAGTACTTCCTGAGCACAGTCACAGCTGGTCCTGCAGAGAGAGCCGGTGTCTGCAACGGGGACAAGCTGATCTGGGTCAATGGCGTCATGGTGGCAAACCTCACATTCTCAGCTCTCAACAAGATAGTACGTATCTCAGCCACTGGCTTTGCTGTCGGCATGGACAAACATAGCACTGCATCATCACACACACACACACACACACACACACACACACACACACACACACACACACACACACACACACACACACACACACACACACCACACACACACACACACACACACACACACACACACACACACACACACACACACACACCTTATGCAATGTGGATATGAAGTTCGATTTTCTGCCAGGTGTGTACCAGTGGTGAAGCGTCAGGGCCTTCAAGGTAGTCAGAGAAGACCCTGGAACTCTCAGATGGTGGCGCAGTGTTGCATCTCATTGAGCTGGTTGTTGCATTTTGTTTCCACACACTTGTTGACTGATTAGTTAATGGCTGTCTTGAGTTTGTTAAGCATTGTTGTGCATTTAAATTGAGAGTTTTGACTTGATCTTTCTTTGCATCGCTTGACGTGAAAAGACTTAACTAAGAGTTACAAAACCGCAATCAATAATCACCAAATTTCTCTGGCATATGTCTTGTCATTAGCACTTTCACCTGTCAAAAACAGGTGAAACTTTTTTAAATCCTACCATTATGGACTTTATGTGACATTGAGTGTTTTCCTCTCTATTGAGCCAGTAAGGAAAAGTCTTAACGCAGCTTTGTGAGAGGAAAACAATTTAACATAACTTCTGTAATAGTATGATTTAGGTTTTGATATTTTGACAGGTGAAAGTGCTAATGACAAGACATATTCCAGAGACATTTGGTGATTATTGATCACAACTGGAACTTTAAGTTACGTTAAGCCTTTTCACGTTAAGCGTTAGACTGTCCCTTTCATCGATAGCCTGTGTGTGGTGGTGCTGTTGGGCTGTTACTTCACTACATTTTGACAACTTTTGTCAACTTGTAAATTGGCTGCGACAATCTTATCTGCCTAAATGAGATAATGCATGAAGTGACTGCCTCCGTGATGTCCGTCTGACAGAATTTTCGAATGGGGGGGGGTACAGAAGGTCCAGTTGTGATAGACACGGTTCGCCACTGGTGTGTACACACACATATATTGTATGTGCTCTACTGAGGGCCCAACTAAGTCACCTTTTTGACGTTTTGTTGCCCTATGCTAAAGAGTCCTTCAAAAATATCCTGCATCCTGATTCAAATCCTGATCTGTGCCAAAATCGACTGTTCCTGGGACAAGTAATCTAACCACCAAGTTTTGTCCAATTCCATCTCCCATTCGCGCTCTTCGGCTCATCCCTCTTCCTCAGTTCAAGAAGAGCAGTGTCTACGTGACGTTGCTGGTCATGGACAGAGAGAGCGAGTCCAGCTGTGTCAAGCGGCGGATCCCCGTGGTGCCAGACCTGGCGGTGTGCCTCAGTCTGGCCCACCGACCCAGGACCATGAGGCTGGTCCAGGGGCCCGACGGGTACGGGTTTCTGCTGCGCCAGGAGAAGCTGTCTGCTTCGGGGCGTATAGGTAAAGGAGAAAGAGGGGTGGCTTCCACCTTTCCCACTGCACTTACTTTGGGTTGAATGTTTTAGATTTTCTCCATGGAACATATTGATTAAAGTAGATCATGAATGGTCTATGTTGATTGAGTGGTAGGTGGATCATGGGGTTTAATTCATTACAATTTAAATGATTAGGAACAAAAGTGATGAATGGTTCCATATAAAGCGCAGGGTAAAAGCTTGATTTTGGTCATATCTTCCTTTTCCCATCAAAGAGGAGCATTCATAATTGTGTCACCCTGCCTAGTTCCGACCACACTTCAAGTATTGTTGATGTGAAACATTACTTCCATACACACTTGCTGCAGTTTTTTAAAACAACCGGAATGACCAACAATATTGTCATGCATCAGGAAATGTTACCAATTCAAAAACGGAAAAACGTTCTAACTAAAATTTGCTGTATATTAGATTAGATTAGATTAGATTAAAATGTATTGTCATTGCACAGCACAAGTACAGTAAAGTGAAAATAATTTGGCATCTAACTAGAGTGCAAATGATACAGTAAAGTGGTAATATATAATGTACAGTGGTTAAATAGGATGACAAAATACTACTAATAGAAGTAGGAATATAGAGTAGGTATGACATATGTGCAAATTTTAGGTAAGTAAGTATCAACAGGTAGTGAGCAGGGGTATGCAGTATATAGTGTATACTATATATATATATATATATATATATATATATATATATATATATATATATATATATATATATATATATATATATATATATATATATATATATATATATATATATATATATATATATAATATGGAGGACGGGGGTATGCAGTATATAGTGTAGCAGGTAGTAAGCAGTTAAATCAACAGTTGAAGATTAATAGATATACAGTAAGTACAGTACAAATGTACATGGCTATCATACAGGTATGTAAACAATACATATGTAAACTATAGGTAGCGGTAGGGAGTTATGTTTACAGTGTAAGGCAGTCGAAGACATTGATGGTGAAAGGGTATAGACTTCAGAGTTCATACACTATATATATTAAATGTAATGAGCAAATAAGAAGAAGCAGAGTAGAAGTACAAAGTAGAAGTGAAAGTGAAACTTAAGTTGTGTTTGTTTGTCTTGTGACCCAGTGCACTTGCTGCGGGAAGTGGAGGCGGGCAGCCCGTCGGCGGAGGCGGGTATGGAGGACGGGGAGCTGGTGCTGGCGGTCAACGGGGAGGCCGTGGAGGGCGTGGGTCATGAGCTCATCGTCCAAAAGATCCGGGAGAGTGGCCCCAGAGTCTCCCTCACCACCATATCCTGCAGGGGCCGCGATTACTACCACGAGGTCAGATGGGGACGGAGACGGGGGGGGTTAAGAGGTCTTAGGTCATGGAGTTCATGCGATAAACACAAAGCGAATCTACGTGGTTTCACACATTATAAGAGCACACTAGATTCACGCTAGCCGTCTTTAAGTCATCCATGGTAGGCTACTACTCCACAATTTAACGTGTTCCACTGAGTTATGTCCGTATAGGACGGAAGGGTACAGATTTGTCTCCTTTTTATCAGGGGAAACTAAATGAATGCACCTGCACATGAACCCACCAGTTTATGTGTTTAAATATGATGTCGTCGGGTTCTTTTCACCACGGCAGTTGGACCTTTCTCCCCTACTGTTCTACAACGAAGACATACAAGAGACGCAGAACAGTCCTCACACTCCTGACACGGACACAAGGGATGTGCTCTCCTCCTCCGGTCCCCGGCTGTGTGTTCCGGACAGAGAGGCTGCAGGATCCGGGTTCCACCTGTGTTGTGCCCAGGATGAGCTGGGGACTTTTATTGGCCAGGTATTCAATACTCTGTCTGGTAAAAAGTTGTGTCACACATATATGTATCCTGGTAAAGCAGATCTCCAAAGATATTGGTACTATTTCGCCCATAGGAGGCGCTATCATGTAAATTATCAGCCTCGCCATTTTTTACATTTGCAAACGTTTTCTATAAATTGTTTCTCTGTTTTAGAAAGCCTTATGGCTTCACATAGATTGCATAGATTTCTCTATGCAGTTGTAGGATGTTGATTTTTCAAAATGTTAGGCATAATTAAATGTATTCAGTCATTCAGTTAATGATTAATGGAAAGTCTTAAATGAATCAGTCAATATGTTTATTTTCATGGCATGCACTCTGTTTGGTCTGGTATGGATGCTTGGTTTTAGTCAGTGTTCTTTTTGTTAGATCAACTCTTAGAGCAATATTTGTTCAACCTTTTGTTTTAAGGATTAAGTTGTGGCATTGCTTCAATGGATTTTCAGTCATTGTTAACTATACTGCATTCTTGGCTATATGAGAAGGTAGAGCTATGCTCTATTTTCTTATCTTGGTTTAATTCTGCTGGGATTACACTTTAAACTGGATATGTATTTTGTCAGACTGTCATTTAAAAAATGTAATCTTCTTCATTGTAGGTGCCAATGGAAACCAGCAGTGCTCTTTCGTGATGAAAACATCCCCAATGATGTTCCAAACCATCCCAACAACATAACTTTACACACACACACACACACACACACACACACACACACACACACACACACACACACACACACACACACACACACACACACACACACACACACACACACACACACACACACACACACACACACACACAGTGAGATTTGGTAAGTGCTATCGACTTAATTTCAACATATTTTCTGACTTAGAATTTGCATATCAATAGAATATAGAGTCGTTAAATATGAAAATGAGAAAATCACATGATTACAACCAACATAAAACCGGACACTAAACAGCCAGTCATGTGCTACAGTGCCTGCCTATAGTTTATCAAGTGCACATCAACAAACATTTTTGGACTATTCAAAAAATAATATAATTTTGACTATCCAAGTTAAGTGAAAAATGATCTGTAGTATAGTGTATACTTTGTATAGTGTTTACTCAATGTCTATTGATCACCTACATATAATCAGAGGTAATGTATATTAGTGGCTACTGCACATACTGCAATCTATATTTCTGAACAAAAAAACCAAGGCCCATGATAACAAATTGAATTGAAACTTGTATTACTAGAATTATCCAAAAAAGGGCACAGGGGAAAAATAAATAAAGAAGAGGCAGTTGTTAGATCCCCAAACGGTGTCATTCAAAAAGCCAAAATCCAAGTGATGGATAAATCAGCAACCAACCTTAACACTCATTGCTGATATAAGCAAGAGCACGTCAACATGTGGAGACATTTTTGGCATCCAAATGTACATCCAAATGAAACGCTGACCCCGGCGGGGACTAGACCCAAAGAACTAACTAACTAACTTACTAACTCACTCCCTGCAGTTGAAGAAACAGCATTTCAACACATGGTTAAAGTAAAGATGTACAAGAGTTTTAAAGCAAAGATCAAACAATAGTAGCAGTTTTCTTTGGTCAATTCTAGTAATCAAAGTTTCAATTACATTTGGTATCATGGACCTTTGTTCTTGTTCAGAAATATTGATTGTTGTATGTGCAGTAGCTACTATGTGTATGTGCAGTAGATACTAATTACATTACTTTTGATTATCTGTAGATGATCAATCGACATTTAGTATGCACTCAACTACCAAGAATTGTTCACTCTACGGTCCAATTTACAGATAACACTAAGCTAAACTGAGACAACGTTCATACTAAACTGGTACTACATTTATACTCAACTGTGGACTATCCAGATAAATTGATATATATATATATATATATATATCTTTTTAAAGACTTTCAAAACCAACATAACAGACTTCTGTATCTGAAATCTGAAATGATGTTGTGATGATGATTTTAAAGAGGGACTGTGCAAATAATTCAAACCTAAATACATGTACATTACAACATTACATATACATGTAATGTTTTATTTTATGTAATATAATAAAAAATAATATTCTTCCATCAAATTAACTATTTAAAGTAGCAGAGGCAAACCTAGCTGTTTAACCACACAAAACCATTGCCTAAACTTAACTTACTAATCTGCCTATTTCTGATCATATGGTCCCTTTCTAATACTTAATTTAAACCTTGAGTTTGGGTAAAGCATCAGAACCTCTAATATCGAGTGACACAGTTTCACACATGTGAAAGAGGCTTTCCAAGCTGGCTGTGATTCTTTCCAAACTCTTCAAGTGGCTTGTTTTGATTTAGTTTGTCAGACCTATTTACTTTGTAACTTCAAGCACAGTGTTATTGTGGTCAGTGTTATTATGTTATTATGCCATCTATTGTCATTTGTAATTTGCATGTTTTTGTAGTTGATTATGTTCAATGTATGTATGTTTATGGTTAAATAGTTTGATAATCGTGTATTACAAACTTTTTATCCATGATTGTAATGTCTACACTTTAGCATTTCATTAATATAATGAAAACTCCTTGCAATATTATTGTGCATTGCAAATTAAATATATTTTGTATGTAAAAAGTCTCAGAATTGAACTAGTTATTTCTCTGTTTTCTTTCTGTCTGTGCTTCAGATGTTAAACATCTGCTCAATTGAGTTAATTCCATTCTCCTGACACAATCTAATTTAAAGGTACAAATCTGTGTTAAATAATATCTGAGTGAATAGAAACACTGCCTTCTGAAGATCCGACTAATATATTTGAGTCTTCAGTACAAATGTGACTTTTCTCTCAGGCATAGATAAATGGGTCATGAATATTAACATATTGACATTAGTTCAAGTTAGGTTTGTCACTTCACAGTTTACACAAGTATAAGCAATGAGTGAAAATCGTATGTGCAATACCCAACGACAGACAGCAGTTATAAAAAACAGAATAAAATTGAATAAAAATAAGTAACAAAGTACAAAACTGTATAAGTTAAATATATAAAAATGCAATATATAAAATGCAAAAAATTATATTTATTATTACATTATATTATAGTCAAAACAGTACAGCTTTTCCTATGGACTTATCTGTTTCAGCTGAAATAACCATAGTTAGTCAGTTGGTCTTTATTCAGGAAAATTTCAATTCAGTTAAAGTCAAAAAGAGAAAGTAAAACATTTATAAATAATAGTAAATAACAAATAATAATGACATCACATATAGACTATGTACAGAGATACATTACAGAATACATTTATTAGCAACCTGCCTACCTTTCTACAACCAATCACCTTGGAGGCTATCCTTGTCACACATCATTTTATCTCTTTATTGTTGGCTTATACGTATGCATATTATGTATCATGGATAAACAACAATTAACATTACATTAAACTGTGTCACAGCTACACATCAGTATGACTTGGTTGAAATCTAAATTAAATACCTATTTATTTAAAGGAGAAGAAGTCTTAAGTGTGTTTAGAGTTGTAACATCATGCAGAGAGATGAGTGTCGTTACGGCTCTGTGTATATTTAGTGATGCTTATGGAAGCGTCTTTGTGCTCTGAGCGCTTGATCTGCCCGCCTCCACCTTTACCATTACTACTAGTAGTACAGGGGGTTGCACACGGCCTCGTGGCAGTCCACCACCATACAGATGAGGTGAAAGATGGAGATGGAGAAGAGTGGTGAGGAACAAGTCAAAAGCGGACATGTATAAGGAGTCGCCGTAGAACCAGCAGCCCTGAACGGCGACCACCGAGTGGAGAGGCATCACGGTGACCCCCAGCAGCAGGTCCACCAGAGCCAAGGAGAGGACCAGCACATTGGTGGGGCTGTGCAGCTGCTTGAAGTGAGCTGTGGATAAGATGACCACGGCGTTGCCCAGTACTGCGCCCACCATACCATCACACACACACACACACACACACAGAGCATGGGGGCAGTGGAGAGTAACTGTAGTTAGCTTCAGAGAACCAGAATTTACATACACCTGTATTTACATACACCAAACACAGGTGCTTTCTCAACATCGCTCATCTACTATCAAGTGTCGCCCTTTTTACTTGCCGAGGGAAATCTCCGCTGTTCTCATGTCGGCGGTTTACAATCAACCACGGGCTGACGCGAACGTCGCATTGGACGAACTTTACATTGAAGTGAGCAAACTTCAGAATCGCTACCCCGAGGCAGTCCCCATTGTAGCGGGGGACTTTAACCACTGCAATTTAAAAAGGGTATTACCAAAATACTATCAACACATCTCATGTCCGACCAGACAGAACAAGACTCTTGATCACTGTTACACCACCATCAACCACGCTTAATCGCTTATCGCGCTGTTGCGCGGCCGGCTTTCTGCAAATCAGACCACGCCTCCGGGCTTCTACTTCCCGCTTACAAGCAGAAGTTGAAGTCCCCGCCCACAGTTGTAAAGAACGTGCGTCGCTGGACAGGCGATGCCATACTACACCTGCAGGGGGGGCTAGAAATCACTGACTGGAGTGTATTCAAGACCACTGACCTTGATGTGTATGCAGATCATGTCACAGCATACATTAACAGGCTAGTGGAGGAATGCATCCCGACCAGGTCTGTTCGCTCATTTCCGAACCGCAAACCATGGATGAATGCTGACATACGGAAAAAACTTAGAGTACCGCTTTCACAACAGGCGACTCCGATCACTACAAGAAGGCCAAGTACGAACTAAAAGAAGGATAAATTGGATTACAAAAACTAATTGGAATTAAAGTTCGGGGGCTCTGACACCAGACGTATGTGGCAAGATCTGAGGGTCCTCTCAAACTACAAGGGGAGAGAATGGGGAGTAAGCTTTCCTATGTACTTGTTACAAATGGGCAGTATAAATCTTGTATATTGTACCTCTCAGAACACTCGTGAACCTATCACAGGAAATCAAAATAGACAGCACAAGTACAGTACAGCGAAAATAATTTAGCATCTAACCAGAGTGCAAATGTTGCAGTAAAGTGCATGGTAATATAATATACAGTTTAAATTGACAGTTTAAATTGACAGGTTAAAAGACAGTCTAGGTATTAAATGGGATATGAGCAGCATAATAATAATAGGTATATATACATATATACAGGTAAGTGAATATTGAACAGTATGCCGTTATTGAAAACAGGATGAATATATATAAATGTAAATGTATATACAAGTGAGCATATATAAATGTATGGCATATATGAATGTATATATAGGAGTAGGAGCAGTTCTATCAACATATTTAAATATATATGGCAGGTACAGTAACCAGGTATCTTATTAATATATATGTAAACTATAGAGAGGCGGGTAGTTGTGATACAGTTTGTTTTTTCTTTTTCTTTTTTTACAGTTAGTCAAAGACATTGGTGGTGATTATTATAGGTGTTGAGCAGAGGTGTGGGGCAGGGGCGGGGGAGGCAGAAGGGGGGGTGCAGCAGAGGGGGGTGCAGCAGTGGTGGCAGCAGGGGGGGGGGGGCAGCAGAGGTGCAGCAGCAGGGGGGGGGGGACAGCAGAGCATATTGGATGGCTTTTTGGATGGCCCTCAGTAGTGACCCCCGCACCCCATACTCCTGCTGCACCCCTCACAGTATTTCCACCCAAGCCTCCTCAAGGATCCTTGCAAGAGTGAAAAGCTGGTCCGTTGTTGCACGACCAGGGCAGAATCCACATTGTTCCTCTTTAATTTGAGGTTTGTGTCACGACTGTGTGTGGTGAGGTTGGACCCAGAACGCAGGCGGAGACCAGGAAAGGAAGAACAGGGGTTTATTAATGGCACAAAACACAATAGAAGGCGATTCCCCAGGACCGACGAGGGAGCTGGGACCGGGAGATCGAGGTGCGTCAAGCCGACAGGTAGGAGACGTAGGGATCGTTGGGGACAGGCGATGGTCAGGTTACCGGGAGGTCGAGGTGCGTCAAGCCGACAGGTAGGAGACGTAGGGATCGTTGGGGACAGGCGATGGTCAGGTTACCGGGAGGTCGAGGTGCGTCAAGCCGACAGGTAGGAGACGTAGGGATCGTTGGGGACAGGCGATGGTCAGGTTACCGGGAGGTCGAGGTGCGTCAAGCCGACAGGTAGGAGACGTAGGGATCGTTGGGGACAGGCGATGGTCAGGTTACCGGGAGGTCGAGGTGCGTCATACCGACAGGTAGATGACGGGCGGAACTCCGGGACCGACGAGGGTGGCTGGAACAGCAGACGGGCGGACTATCTCTCCGATAGTCCGTAGCAGGGTGATCAGGACCAGGGATGAATGTCACCTGGGGACTGGTAGCGTACCGGTTTACACGTAGTACGAACGAGCGACGTCTCTCACTGACGCCGCTGTATAAATAGCCCCCAGGTGAGATCAATGGTAATTAGCCACGGTAATGGTTGGCAGGTGCGTGTGTGTGCGCCTCTAGCGCACGCGGCCTGGCAACGCCCCCTGTCAACCACCGTAACCGTGACAGTACCCCCCCCTCAACGGGTGCCTCCTGGCGCCCCACTCGGCCTGTTGGGATGTTCCTGATGGAAGTCGCGGATGAGGGACAGATCCAGGACACTCCGCCGTGGAATCCAACTCCGCTCCTCCGGGCCGTACCCTTCCCAATCCACCAGGTACTGGAAACCCCGGCCACGGCGACGGATGTCCAGGATCTTTCTCACCGTGTAGGCGGGATGGTCGTCGATGATCCTGGGGGGGGGAGGGGGTGTGGTGGGAGGGCACAAGGGACTGGAAGACACAGGTTTCAACAGAGAGACATGAAAGGTGGGATGAACTTTCATGGCTGGCGGCAATCTTAGCCGTACAGAAACCGGGTTGATGACCTTGTCCACCGTGTAAGGTCCCACATAACGAGGCGCCAACTTCCGGGACTGTACCTGGAGTGGTAGGTCACGGGAGGAGAGCCAAACTTGTTGTCCAGGTCGATAGATGGGTGCCTGGACCCTCCGACGGTCCGCCAAACGCCGGTTCCGATCGGCCGTACGAAGGAGTGCCGACCGCGCGGTCCTCCAAATCCGGCGGCAGCGCTGGAGGTGGGCCCGTACCGACGGCACCGCAATCTCCTCCTCCTGGACGGGAAACAGGGGTGGTTGGTAGCCCAGTGATGCCTGGAACGGCGACATCCCTGTGGCGTCGCTGATCAGGGAGTTGTGGGCGTACTCCACCCAAGGGAGGTGGGAACTCCATGAGGATGGATGGTTCGCGGCGACGCAGCGGAGAGCCGCTTCCAGGTCCTGGTTGGCTCTCTCCGTTTGTCCATTGGACTGGGGGTGGTATCCGGAGGAGAGGCTGGCGGTGGCCCCCAGAGCCTGGCAAAACGCCCTCCACAACTGCGACGCGAACTGTGGCCCCCGGTCGGACACTATGTCCAGGGGTATCCCGTGCAGACGGAATACCTGCAGCACCAGGAGGTCCGCCGTCTCCTTGGCCGAGGGAAGCTTGGGCAAAGGCACAAAATGGACCGCCTTCGAAAACCGGTCGACGATGGTGAGGATGGTGGAGTTACCAGCCGAAGGCGGAAGACCGGTGACGAAGTCCACGGCGATGTGCGACCAAGGCCGACGAGGGATAGGCAGCGGCTGCAGCAACCCCGCAGGAGGTCGATGTGAGGCCTTGCTGCGTGCACAGACGGTGCAGGCCGTGACAAAGGCCTGGGTGTCCCGGGAGATGGAAGGCCACCAGAAGCTCCGTCTGAGGAAGGACAGGGTCCGTGCAAAGCCGGGATGGCAGGTCAGGCGGGAGGAATGAGCCCACTGCAGCACCCGAGACCTAACTGGATCGGGTACAAACAGCCGGTTAGCGGGGCCATTACCTGGATCTGGATGGGTACGTTGAGCCGACCGGACGAGACCCTCAATCTCCCAAGTGACTGCCCCAAGCACGCACACCGGAGGCAGGATGGTCTCTGGCTCGACGAGATCCCTCTCGGCGTCCCACTGGCGAGAGAGAGAGTCCGGTTTCACATTCCGACATCCAGGCCGGTAAGTGAGTGTGAAGTTGAACCTCCCCAGGAACAACGCCCACCGCGCCTGTCGAGAGTTGAGCCGTTTGGCGGTGCGGAGGTAGGCCAAGTTCTTGTGGTCTGTCCAGACCACGAACGGTTGTTCGGCCCCCTCCAGCCAATGCCTCCACTCCTCCAAGGCCAGAACCACTGCCAAGAGCTCCCGATTCCCCACGTCGTAGTTCCTCTCCGCGGGCGACAACTGTCTTGAAAAAAAGGCACAAGGGTGAGTTTTCCGATCCCCCGTGGCACGTTGAGAGAGGACGGCCCCCACACCGGAGTCCGATGCGTCCACCTCCACCACAAACTGGCACGCCGGATCCGGATGCCTCAGAACCGGAGCCGAGGTAAACAGCCGTTTCAGCTGCGCAAACGCCGCACCTGCCTCCGGAGTCCAGGAGAACGGAGAGAGCGTGGATGTGAGCCGAGTAAGTGGGGCCGCGACGCTACTGAAATCCCGGATGAACCTGCGGTAAAAATTAGAAAATCCGAGGAACCGCTGGAGTTGTTTCCGGGACGTAGGCGTCGGCCACTCCGCCACTGCCTTGACTTTAACGGGGTCCGATCGAACCTGGCCCGGTTCGATTATGAACCCCAAAAAGGCCACCGATTTCGCGTGGAACTCGCACTTCTCCGCCTTGACGAATAGCTTGTTCTCCAACAGTCGCTGAAGAACCAACCGGACGTGCTGAACGTGCTCCCTCTGACTACCTGAAAATATCAAAATATCGTCCAGGTAGACAAAGACGAACAGGTTCAGCATGTCTCGGAGGACGTCGTTCACCAGAGCCTGGAACACTGCCGGGGCGTTGGTGAGACCGAAGGGCATGACCCGGTACTCGAAGTGCCCCAAAGCAGTGTTGAACGCCGTCTTCCACTCGTCCCCCTCACGGATCCGGACGAGATGGTAGGCATTGCGGAGGTCCAATTTGGAGAACACCATCGCATTACGGAGAGGCTCGAAGGCTGGGTCGATGAGTGGCAGGGGGTACTTATTTTTTACGGTGATATCGTTTAGCCCCCGGAAGTCAATACACGGTCTTAACGAGTTGTCCTTCTTAGTCACAAAAAAAAAACCAGAACCCACAGGCGACGACGAGGGTCTGATCAGGCCCGCTGCCAGAGAGTCGTGGATGTAGGTCTCCATGGTCTGTCTCTCGGGCCGGGACAGGTTGTAGAGTCGCCTCACCGGCAAAGACGCGCCGGGAAGGAGATTGATGGCGCAGTCGTATGGTCTGTGAGGGGGTAAGGAAACGGCCCGTTCCTTAGAGAACACCTCCCCGAGGTCGTGGTAAACGCGGGGGACGGATGAGAGATCGGGAGGACTCAGGACCGGACGGGTGGGTGAGCTGCGTGGGGCTAGAGCGGACCGGAGGCAGTTCGAGTGGCAGAACATGCTCCAACTAACCACGGAACCCGCCGCCCAATCGATGTGTGGATTGTGGGTCGCCAACCACGGTCTACCCAATACCACCGGGGTGTGGGGGGAGGAGATGATGTGTAGGCTGATGGTCTCCCGGTGATTCCCTGACAGAATCAGGGTGAGAGGAACAGACCGTTGAGTGATCCGGGCCAACGGTTTTCCATCCAGTGAGTTCACCTCCAATGGTGGCTGTATCCGCTCGGTGGGAATACCGGCCCGTTCGACCAGAGCCGCATCGATAAAGCTGGCATCGGCTCCGGAGTCCACCAACACCTCCACCGGAAGCCTCTCCCTCGCCCAAAGGAGATGTCCGAGAAAATGGGAGCCTGTAAGTAGAGCTGGAGAGCGGGTCGCATTCTGGCACCTCAGGGACCCCGCCGTCACTGAGGGGCCCGATCTTTTGGCCGACGATGACAGTCGCGAATGGAGTGTCCCAACGCCCCGCAGTAGAGACAAGCTCCGGTGTCCAGCCTCCGCTTCCGTTCCTGCTGGGAGAGAACCACCCGATCCAACTGCATCGGCTCCTCTGCAAAGGAAGCGGTGGACCGAGAATATCTCCTCTCCTCAGCTGGGCGGGATACGCTTCTGGAAGGACCCGGACCGTCCCCCCACTGCATAGCTAGGTCGGACACCTGAATGGCCAACTGGATGGCCTCATCCACAGTGCCCTTCTGGCCCCGCAACGCCACCTCCGTGCCCAACTCCCGGTTGAGTCCGCTCTGGAACGCGGACAGGAGTGATTCCTCGTTCCAACCGGACTCCACCGCCAACCGGCGGAACCGGGCGATGTACTCCCGAAGACTAAGCGTTCCTTGCTTAAGCCGCAACAGGAGTTGTCCAGCCTGGGCGCCCCGTATGGGGTGGTCGTACACCCTCATGAGCTCCATCTCGAGAGCCACAAAAGTCTCCACGAGAGGAGATCCTTGCGCACGGAGCGCATCGTACATAGCGAGGGGTCCTCCCTCCAGCAGACTCACTATATACGCAATCCTCCCCGCTTCCCTCGTAAAGCGGGACGGCTGTGCTTCAAAAATATTCTTGCATTGTACCAGGAAGCTCCGGCAGGTGTCCGGATTCCCCGAGTATCTCGGCGGGGGCGGGATGTGCGGCTCCGCGGAACCAGCGAGAACCGGCGTTTGTGGATCCCTCGCCTCGAGGCGCGTTATGCGTACGCCCTGGGAGTCCGTGATGTCCAGCAGACGGGTAATCGTTGCATGGGCGTCCGCCAGATGTTGCTCCCATTGCGCTGCGTAAACGTGGATCTCGCGCTTCACCCGATCTCCGTCGCCGGGGTCCATAATGGCTCGTTCGTTCTGTCACGACTGTGTGTGGTGAGGTTGGACCCAGAACGCAGGCGGAGACCAGGAAAGGAAGAACAGGGGTTTATTAATGGCACAAAACACAATAGAAGGCGATTCCCCAGGACCGACGAGGGAGCTGGGACCGGGAGATCGAGGTGCGTCAAGCCGACAGGTAGGAGACGTAGGGATCGTTGGGGACAGGCGATGGTCAGGTTACCGGGAGGTCGAGGTGCGTCAAGCCGACAGGTAGGAGACGTAGGGATCGTTGGGGACAGGCGATGGTCAGGTTACCGGGAGGTCGAGGTGCGTCAAGCCGACAGGTAGGAGACGTAGGGATCGTTGGGGACAGGCGATGGTCAGGTTACCGGGAGGTCGAGGTGCGTCAAGCCGACAGGTAGGAGACGTAGGGATCGTTGGGGACAGGCGATGGTCAGGTTACCGGGAGGTCGAGGTGCGTCATACCGACAGGTAGATGACGGGCGGAACTCCGGGACCGACGAGGGTGGCTGGAACAGCAGACGGGCGGACTATCTCTCCGATAGTCCGTAGCAGGGTGATCAGGACCAGGGATGAATGTCACCTGGGGACTGGTAGCGTACCGGTTTACACGTAGTACGAACGAGCGACGTCTCTCACTGACGCCGCTGTATAAATAGCCCCCAGGTGAGATCAATGGTAATTAGCCACGGTAATGGTTGGCAGGTGCGTGTGTGTGCGCCTCTAGCGCACGCGGCCTGGCAACGCCCCCTGTCAACCACCGTGACAGTTTGACTATCGGCCGAACCCTCCTTTCCAAGACCTTGGCGTAGACATTCCCAGGGAGGCTAATGTGATACTCCTGTAATTGGGGCACCGGACAGGGCAGATACAGTATGATGTTAAAGGCAGGCAGAGTCAGGAAACTGGTGAGGCAGGCATGTCCAAGGCAGGCAGGGTCTGCAACAGGGAATCAGTTTGAGAAATAACCACTGGGGAGTCTAACATGAGTCAAGAACAATCTGGCAAAGAGTGAGTGCACCGGGGTAGGCTAAAATAGCGAAATTATTTTGATGTACAATGTGCTGTACACTGACAATAAATTCGAATCTAATCTAATCTAATCTAATCTAATTCCACTGTCACGCCTGGGTGTAGGTGGGCCAGGTGGAACGGGTGTTTTAATGAACACAGGCAGAGGTACAGACAGGGCAAGGAAAAAACAAGGTTGTTTTCCAGGCGATGGTCAAAACACGGTAGATCAGAACACAAGACATGATACTAAATAGTTGACGTGAGGCTTTCCGAGATTCAGTGTGTGATAATCCAGCATTGAGTAATTCAGCTTGGCAAATGAGGTGTGATTGACAACAGGTGAGTTCAGTATGAAACGGCTGACAGAGAAAACACGGATTGGCATTTCGGAACAAAGTCGTTACATCGCGGATCCAGGAAGCCAGCGGAGATCCAGGACTAGGAGCGGGAAGAGCTGGGTTGGATCATGACAGTTCCCCTCCCTCTACGGACGTCACCTGGTGACGTCCTAAGCATGGCATCGGGATGTCTCTGGTAAAACTCTGGTTTGGTCCAGAATATGCCTGGCAGGCACCCAGCTTCTCCCCTCTGGTCCGTAACCCTCCCAGTCGACCAGGTATTGAAGGCCACGCTCCCAGCGTCGCACCTTGAGCAGCTTCTTACCGTGAACGCCTATCCTCCATCGATGATCCTAGGTGGCGGAGGAGGGAGAGGAGGGGGGGGGAAAGGGACTAGACAACACAAGTTTTATCTGTGACACATGGAATGAAGGGTGAATGTGACGATAGACAGAGGGAGAGTCAGCCTGATCGTGCATGCGTTAATAGTCTTGGAAAATGGGAAACGGACCTACGAACCTCGACGTTAGCTTAACCAAGGTTACCTTGAGTGGGATGTGCCTGGTGGATAACATCCCGGCTTGTGGCTTGTAGCACGGAACAGCTGTGCGGCGGCAGTCAGCCTGCGCCTTGTAATGCAGAGACGACTGCCGTAGGACCCTCCTGGCTCTGGTCCAGGTCCTCTGACAGCGCTGAATGAATTGCTGGGCTGAGGGAACTGCCACTTTTTCCTCTTTGGACGGGAAGAGGGGAGGTTGGTAGCCCAGACAGTCCTGTAGCAGAGGAGGGCAGGGAATTGTGGGCGTACTCCACCCATGGTAACATCCTGGACCAGGCGGTGGTGCTAGCTGACGACATGCAGCGCAAGGCCACCTCCAGCTTCTGGTTCTTCCTCTCTGTCTTGCCATTGGTCTGGGGGTGATACCCAGAGGACAGACTGGAGGATGCTCCCAGCAGCTTACAAAATGCCTGCCAAAACAAGCAGAAAACTGTGGTCCCCTGTCAGACACAATGTCAGTTGGCAGACCGTGAATCCTGAGCACATGAGAAATCATCAGATCTGCTGTCTCCTTAGCTGATAGTAATTTAGGCAGTGGCACGAAATGAGCCGATTTGGATAAACAGTCGACTATTGTTAGGATGCAGGTGTTACCATCCGAAGGGGGCAGACCAGTGACGAAATCGATCGCTAAATGAGACCAAGGTTGTCGGGGAATCGGTAGTGGTCTGAGGAGCCCAGCCAGGGGTCGATTGCTCACCTTATTCCATGAGCAGACGGGAAACGCAGCGACATAAGCCTTCACATCATCACTTAACGTTGACCACCAGAAGCGCTTTTTAACGAGAGACACTGTCCGTGACACGCCCGGATGGCTCGCCAGCCTTGAACTATGTCCCCAGTCCAAGACATCAGCCTGAGACGTTAAGGGAACAAAAAGTCGATTTGGGGGCACATCACTTGGTCCTGGTTCTCGAACCAGCTCCTCCTGGACTGTCCTCTCAATCTTCAGTGAGGTGGCTCCCACCAAGCAGCGAGCAGGCGGAATCGTTTTGGCGGTGTCCGGGTCGTCTATTGGGGCAAAAACTCGAGAGAGAGCATCCGGCTTTGTGTTCTTTGAACCAGGGCGAATAAGACAGTGAACATTTTTAACTAGAGAAAAATAGTGCCTACCTGGCTTGACGAGAGTTTAACCTCTTAGCAGACTTGATGTACTCCAGATTACAGTGATCCGTCCAGACTAAAAAAGGAATGTTGGTCCCCTCCAACCAATGCCTCCACTCCGCAAATTTAGTAGCCAGCAGTTCCCGGTTCCCGACATCGTAATTCTTCTTGCTAGGAGTCAACCGATGTGAAAAATAAGAGCACGGGTGCAACTTGTTGTCCGCTGGTGACCTCTGAGAGAGAATCCTTCCGACTCGCGTCTCGGAGGCATCTACCTCCACCACAAACTGAAGGTCCGGGTCTGGGATTGTCAGGACAGGTGCAGATGTGAAGCGTGACTTGAGCACCTCAAACTCGTCTATTCCACATGAACGGCTGCTTGACAGAAGGCAGTAAGGGGAGCGGCCACTGAGCTATACTTTCTGATGAATCGCCGATAAAAATGAACAAAACCCCAAAAACGTTTCCGTCTGGAGGTGGAGGTAGGCCACTTGGTCACAGCTACCACCTTGACAGGATCCATCTTAATTGCATCAGGAGAAATACAGAAACCCAAAAAAGATGTCTCCGTGACATGAAACTCACACTTCTCTGCTTTAACAAACAGCTGGTTCTCCAGCAGCCTCTAGAGTACTTGGCGAACGTGGATGCGATGACTCTCTAGGGATGCGGAAAAAATGAGAATGTCATCCAAATAAACTAAAACAAACTGATTAATGAAATCTCTGAGCACGTCATTGACTAGAGCCTGAAAAACAGTAGGTGCATTGGACAACCCAAACGGCACCACCAGATATTCGTAGTGGCCAGTCGTGGTGTTGAATGCTGTCTTCCATTCTTCTCTGTCTCGAACCCTGACTAGATGGTAAGCAATACGTCAATCCAGCATGGTGAAACATCTGGCCCCCTGGAGTAACTCAAAAGCAGAAGACATTAATAGTAAAGGATAGCGATTCTTGACCGTCACATCATTAAGACCACGATAGTCAATACAGGGGCGTAAAGACTTTCTCAACAAAGAAAACCCCCGCTCCAGCTGGAGAGGAGGACGGACAAATTATTCCTGCAGCTAGTAACTCTCCCCAGATTCAGTGGAGAAGATTATGGCGGCGATTGCATCTTTGAGCACAAAAATGGACACTCAGACAGCTGCACTTCGCCATGAAATTGTTTCCATCCTTCAAGAGCTGCACACGACCGTCAGCTCTCTACAGTCTGCTAGTGCGCAGAATGCTTCACACATTGATGACCTAGAACATTCTGCCACGGAATGGAGCTCGTCGGTCATGGTCCTCGAAGCTACGGTGAAAGGTCTAAAGTTGGAGGTGTCTCATTTGAGTGACAAATGTTTGGATTTGGAAGGCCGTAGTCATCGCCAGAACGTCCACCTAGTTGGAATTGAGGAAGGGAAAGAAGGACATAACCCGCGGCAGTTCTGCGCGGCAGTTCTCGAGGATATTCCACGCTTCGACCGCGGGCATCGAACACTGGCACCCAAACCCAGAGAAGGAGAGTGGCCCAGGCTGTTCGTAATTCGAGTGCATCATGGAGACGTCAAGGATCGCATCCTTCGCCTTTCTAGTCAGAAGAAGCAGCTATTTTACAAGAATAAACGCGTGTACATTTTTCCCGATTTTGCTTCAGAGGTCGCTAAGAAGCGACCTGAAGCGTTTGCGAACGTGAAACAGCTTCTTCAAAATATTCCAGACGTCAAATTTGGCTTCGGATCACGTTTAAGGGGAAGGAGCCTGAGCTTGAGCGGGAGCTGGAGCGCTACCAATTAGATCTGGTGGGGCTTACCTCTACGCACAGCATTGGCTCTGGAACTAAACTCCTGGATAGGGGTTGGACTCTTTCCTTCTCTGGAGTTGCTCAGGGTGTGAGGCGCCGGGCGGGTGTGGGGATACTCACAAGTCCCCGGCTGAGTGCCGCTTTGTTGGAGTTTACCCCGGTGGACGAGAGGGTCGCCTCCCTACGCCTTAGGGTCATGGGAGGGAAAACTCTGACTGTCGTTTGTGCCTATGCACCAAACAACAGTTCGGAATATCCCGCCTTCTTTCCCACCCTGGATGGAGTCCTTCATGGGTCTCCTGAAGGGGACTCCATAGTACTCCTGGGAGACTTCAACGCACACGTGGGTAACGATGGGAAAACTTGGTGGGGCGTGTTGGGGATGAACGGCCTACCTGATCTGAACCGGAGTGGGGTTTTGTTATTGGATTTCTGTGCTAGTCATGGATTGGCCATAACAAACACCATGTTCAAACATAAGGATGCTCATAAGTGTACATGGTGCCAGAGTACCTTAGGCCGAAGGTCAATGATCGATTTTGTTATCGTGTCATCTGACCTGAGGCTACATGTTTTGGACACTTGGGTGAAGAGAGGGGCAGAGCTGTCAACCAATCACCATCTGGTGGTAAGATGGCAGGGGAAGCCTCTGGACAGACCTGGTAAGCCCAAACGTGTAGTGCGGGTGAACTGGGAACGTCTGGTGGATGCCCCTGTCCGGGAGACCTTCAACTCCCACCTCAGAATTTTTCGGGCATCTCTGTGGAGGCTGGGGGCATTGAGCCAGAGTGGTCATTGTTCAAAGCTTCTATTGCCGGAGCTCCGTTTGAGAGCTGGTATCGACAGGCCAAGAGGACGGCAGCCTCGGCTGTAGTGGAGGCAAAGCAGCGGGTGTGGGAGGAATTCGGAGAAGCCATGGAGAGGGACTTTCAGTCGGCACCAAAGCATTTCTGGTAAACAGTCTGGCGCCTCAGGAGGGAGAAGCGTGGATCCATCCAAGCTGTGTATAGTAAGGGTGGGACATTGCTGACCTCAACTGAGGAGGTGATCGGCTGGTGAAAAGAACACTTTGAGGAACTTCTTAACCCAACTACACACTCAACGGTAGAGACAGAGCTGGAGGATGAAGGACGGCAAACATCATCTCGGAAGGAAGTCACTGCGGTAGTCAAACATCTCCGCAGTGGCAAAGCCCCAGGGGTTGATGGGGATGACACGTCTTTTCAACATTGCGTGGAAGTCTGGGACAGTGCCTGAGGAGTGGCAAACGGGGGTGGTGGATGGTCGTCAAGATGGTTCTCGGTAAGGTGCGCAATGGTCAAGCCCCGACGTCGGTCTTCGACAGCCTTAAGTAGAGTAAATCCCAGGTGTTCATTAGCCTCAGCTGGCCCGATTACGATGAGCTATTGATTGGAGCGTGGGGGCACAACAGTTGGTTAAGTTTTAGCCAGAGACCCAAGCTAGTGAGGTTGCTATGCACTTTGTTTGGGGTTGTGCTGTGGGGTGGGGGGTAAGTATGTTTTTCTTGTTGAACGTTGTGTTTTACAACAGAGTAAGGCCAGAGGGGCGGCAATTTTGATTCATAAATCGATACCATTTTGGATCCTAATGGACGCTTTATTATCGTGGTTGGTAAACTTCATAATGTATCTGTGACACATGCTTGTGTTTATGCCCCTAACTGGGATGATCTTACCTTTATGAACAAATTTCTGTCAACTATACTACACTTAGACACCCACCAACTGATCTTATCTGGCGACTTTAATTGCGCAATTAACCCTTTATTGGACAGATATTCAAATAGAATAACCCCTAAATCAAAATCAGCTGAGTGAATATAGTGGCATACAGAGTTTTTTGGAGTCCTGTGCGATATCTGACCCATGGCGATTTCTGTACCCTACTAAGAGAGAATATTTGTCAGGGGGTAGTGTTGGTAGGACCCAGAACGCAGACCAAAGACACAGTGAAGCGGTAACATGAGGCTTGATTGCGTAAGCACCATAGTAGAACGGTCGGGGAGAGGCCAGGGGTCTGGATACCGGGAGGTCGATCAGCGGAGTACCGACAGGTAGTAGACAGGCGAGGTCGGACGGCAGGAGTCGGATACCGGAGTCGATCGCGGTCCGCAGGTAGTACTGGAGTAGTCCGGACGGCGAGATCTGGTACGGAGTCGAAGTAGCGACAGGTAGTAGACAGGTAAGTATAATTACCGGAGGGCTGGTACGGTGTGATCGAGGGAGAACGACGTACGATCTAGCAAAGGGGTAAAGGGACGCCAAGGTTAAATATACACCCAGATGCGGTGATTATCATAATCAGCAATTTCCGACAGGTGCGTGGGTGCGCCACTAAAGCCTGTGCCTTGGCCACACCCCCTGTCACCTTCTTTTCACCTGTCCATCATACTTTTTCACGCATAGATTCAGTAAGTTCTGTGACTTTTATTCTAACCTATATACATCCAAACACCCCACTGATCTGGGGTTAATGGATCGTTTTTTTGAAGGCCTGGATATCCCCACTGTGAGTGAAGATTATAGAGGATCCTTAAATAACCCCATCACCTTAGATGAAATAAACAAGGCTATTACATGTATGCAAAATGGGAAGTCTCCAGGCCCGGATGGCTTCCCCACAGAATTTTATAAGAAACTTTCTCCAAAACTGAGCCCCTTACTTAAAGCTGTATTTGATGATAGTTTAGATTCATTGAACCTCCCCCCAACCCTATGTCAGGCGTCAATATTCTTACTTTTGAAGAAGGGCAAAGATCCCCTTGACTGCTCCTCATACCGTCCGATAAGTCTCCTCAATGTCGACGTTAAGGTGCTGTCTAAAGTGTTGGCTCTGCGTCTTGAGTCTGTTTTGCCCACTCTTATATCACCTGACCAAACAGGCTTCATCAAAAATAGGCATTCATTTTTTAATATCAGGCGTGCATTTAATATTCTTTACACGTCGTCATCATCACAGTGTCCAGAGGTACTTCTATCATTGGATGCTGAGAAAGACTTTGATCGTGTGGAATGGAGTTATTTGTTTTATGTTCTTCAGCGGTTTGGTTTCGGTGATACTTTTATTTCCTGGGTCAAATTGTTGTACACCTCTCCCTTAGCCTCAGTTTGAACTAATGACACAAATTCACTATACTTTCCTCTTCGGCGTGGAACCAGACAGGGGTGCCCTCTTTCTCCACATCATGGTTTTTCATCCAGTGGAGAGACCAAGTGTGATGGAAGTAATGGAAGTAATAATACAAATAATTGCTGAATTGGATTTATATAGCAAAATATTACCTGTAAGGATCAGGTGTTCCTTATGGGGCCTGGCTCTGGATAGGGGCCCCGGGCTTTCTCCAGGTAGGGTTACCTCACTTCTTCTTGGTTGTTTGTCAATTGAAGTCTTTGAACCATTCTTAGTCTGGTCCCTCCCCTGAGAACAATCTGCCATGGGAGACCCTACCAGGAGCACCAGGCTCCAGACAACACAGCTCTCAGGTTCCCAGAGACACCCAAGCCACTTCACCACGATAAGGTGATGGTTTCCGCAGAGGTAATATTTTGCTATATGAAACCAATTCATCAATCATTTGTATTATTACTTCCATCACACTTGGTCTCTCCACTGGATGAAAAACCATGGTGTGGATTTACTAGCCCAGTTTGGTGTGTGCATACTTTTTTGCCAAAGCTCTTCAGAGTCTCAAGGTAGACGAGAATTGTGAGCACGGTATCCAGGTGAGAAGGTGGAGAATTGATAAGGGGGGAAAACACTACAATGCTCTTAGGCTTGTCGGAGGTCTGAGATTTTCTGTCTTCACGTGCGTTATAGCCCATCCAGTCTACTGGTTTGGTTCTACAGGAAAGAGCTGGTATAACCCCACAGGCAGCCACCTGGTGCGCTTCTACTGTAGAGAGATCCTTCAAAGGAAGTGCTGGTCGTTTCAACTTGGGAGGTGGGGGTTCAATGTCCAATGTTTCGGTCTTGATGATGCTGGCTGGATGTTGTGTAACTCCTCACCATGGCGTGCTAATCAGACTTGTGATATAGAGACAACTATTTAAGTGTTAGTATATATGTATAGGGTAAATACAGTTCATGTTGTATTATTGTTTATTATAGATTTTAGATTTTAAATACACACATCCATTGCGTGAACGTATCTCACTCACCTGCCTATTTTCGATAATATGGTCTCATTCTAATGCTTAATCTAAACCTTGAGTTTGGGTAAAGCATCTTCTGAACCCACAGTCTCAGGCATAAGAACCTCTAATATCGAGTGACACAGTAATGTGAAAGAGGCTTTCTTCTGCCATCCAAGCTGGCTGTGGTGGTCTAATTCTTTCCAAACTCTTCAAGTGGTTTGTTTTTATTTAGTTTGTCAGGACTATTTACTTTGTAACTTCAAGCACAATGTTATTGTGGTTAGTGTTATTATGTTATTATGCCATCTATTATCATTTGTAATTTGAATGTTTTTGTAGTTGATTGTGTTCAATGTACTATGTTTATGGTTAAACACTGTGTTAATCGTGTATTCCGAACTGAATGTCTACACTCCAGCATTTCATTAATATAATAAAAAATCCTTGCAATATTATTGTGCATTGCAAATTAAATATATTTCATATGTAATGCATGAATGAATGGGTCAAGAATATAAATATTATATTAACATTATATTAAAAGTCTAAACAGTCTAAGCTTCTCCTATGGACTTATCTGTTTTAGCGGAAATAACCATAGTTAGTCAGTTGGTTTTTATTCAGGCAATTTAAATTCAGTTGTTACAAAGTAAAAATGCAAAAGTAAAAAAAATTATAATGACATCACATATAGACTATTTACAGAGATACATTACAGAATACATTTATTAGCAACCTGCCTACCTTTCCTACAACAAATCACATAGGAGGATATCATTGTCACACATCATTTTATCTCTTTATTGTTGGCTTATATGTATGCATATTATGTATCATGGATAAACAACAATTAAAATCTAATTCAACTCTGTGTCACAGCTACACAAAATCTTAATGACTTGGTTAAAATAAATACATTTATATTAAAAGGTAAATAAGTCTTCAGTGTGTTGGGAGTTGTAATATCATGCAGAGAGATGTGTGTACAGTATTGCATTTAAATAAACGTTTAAAATAAATTTGATCCTTTGAATTGTACTTGGCCACCACAAGTGTACTTAAAGTCAAATAAAAACTACAAAACGTACAGCATGTGAGGATCTGGCCTTTCAGGATTGTACACCTCTTAACTGTATTGCCAGAGATATCATAACATGGTTCAATTGAGTCAAAGGAGCAGGAATTGAATAGTGATATAAATATAATTGTTAATACATAGTTATAATTGTTGACAAGCATTCCATTGAATATACCTGAAACTCCCATTATACATGGATAATAAAAAGTGAATCAATATATAATGCATATTTCAAACTGACAGACACCCATACAGTCAATTCACAGTCACATTCATGGACGAGGAGTCGCTGGTGAATATTTTCAGCGTGAAAATAAGGTGAGAGGTTTTCCTGAACCAGGGATAAAACAGGGCATAAATAACAGGGTTCAGGGTCGAGTTGAAGTAACCCAGCCAAACAAACACCTCAAAGACTTCCGCTGGCGTACTGAAACCCGTGTAGGCGTCGGCGATAGAGTTCAGGAAGAACGGCATCCAGCAGAAAATGAACGCTCCGACTACAATACCCAGAGTCTTCGCCGCTTTGTGCTCAGAGCGCTTGATCTGCCCGCCTCCGCCTTTACCATTCAATGCCCCTCTGTGACCCTCCATGTCCTGGATCTTCCTCGAGTGCTCTTTGGCCACGAGGAAGATCTTGGAGTACAAGCCCACCATGACGGTGCAGGGGAAGAAGAAGGCGATGACAGTGTCCAATGTCCCCCACAGCTTGTTGAACAGCAGGTTACAGCTGCCCAGGCAGTATATGGAGGCCAGGTAGTCTTCTAGACCTCGGACGTTTGCCTTGGAGTACAACAGGCCGTAGGAGTAGAGGGCGGCCAACGCCCAGCTGGCAGACACCATGAGCCTGGCCACCGGCATGGTGATGTTGCGGGAGTAGTGCAGGGGGTTGCACACGGCCTCGTGGCGGTCCACCGCAATGCAGATGAGGTGGAAGATGGAGACGGAGGTGAGGAACATGTCGAAGGCGGAGTGGAGCAGGCAGAAGGAGTCGCCGTAGAACCAGCAGCCCTGGACGGCGCGCACCGTGCTGAAAGGCATCACCGTGACCCCCAGCAGCAGGTCGGCCAGAGCCAGGGAGAGGACCAGCACATTGGTGGGGCTGTGCAGCTGCTTGAAGTGAGCTATGGACAAGATGACCACGGCGTTGCCGACCACCGTGACCACCATGCCCGACACAAAGACCGTGTACAGAGCCACCTGGGCCCCCAGGTGGTACTCGGCCCTGGGGCAGGAGATGTTGGAGCCTGGATAACAGAACTGCTGCTCCCCCTGATTGATTATATCAGTCATTGTTAACACACACACACTGACACACACACACACTCATTTGACCTCAGCATGGAATGGGGGCGGAGAACCGTAGTTGGCTTCAGAGAACCATCATTTACATACACCTCTCAGAACACTAGTGAACCAATCACAGGAAAATACAAAAAGACGTTACCGGGACAACGTCCCTCCAGGTGAAATGTTTTCATGTTGACTCATGTTCCGTTGTTTCAAGTGAAAAGGAACTCTATGTCCACAAGAATATGTTCTTAAAATGATAATCAAATGTTTTCTATATAGAACCCATTTACAATATGTGTAATTTTACCCTGTTGCGGCGTGATGTTGGATTTTGACCCAAGAAGTGCAGAATACGTTGCAAAGTGCTCAAGCACACAACACATTAACTTGGCTGCCATGGCTGGCTTTAGCCATGATTCTTATTTTTGGACTGGCCATAGCTCAGCCCCTGATGGCTCAAAAGTTTTCAAATGTGTCAACACATGCATTCAGTATGCGGGTCTACACAAACCTTGGTACCTCTTCGCCTGTAAGGGGTAAAAGTTAAATGGGTTAAATGTTCAGCACCGCCACATTATTTATTTGACAAGCTGAATATTTTTGCCTCTAGGACCCATTAGGGCCCTCTGGATATATGTTTCCATACAGTGAATATTTTGCTATATAACTCCAATTCATCAATAATTTGATGATCTCCACTGGATGAACTCCACTGCATAAGAAGCCATGGTACTAGCTACAAGCCCAGTTTGGTGTGTGGATACTTCAGTGATTCCTCAAGGTAGACGAGGATTGTGAGCACGGTATCCAGGTGAGAAGGTGGAGAATTGATAAGGAGGGAAAACACTACAATGCTCTTAGTCTTTGAGATTTTCTGTCTTCACGTGCGTTATAGCCCATCCAGTCTACTGGTTTGGTTCTATAGGAAAGAGCCGGTATAGCCCCACAGGCTATAGCCCCACAGTGCACCTGGTGCACTTCTACTGTAGAAAGATCCTTACCACGAAGTGCTGGTGGTTTCAACTTGGGGAGGTGGGGACCAATGCAATGCCCAAGTTTCTGGTCCATTGTTTCCGGTCTTGATGATGCCGGCCGGATGTTGTGTAACTCGGACACCATGGAATGTGTGCTATTCAGACTTGCAAACTGTTCCAGTGTTAGTTTATATGTATAGGATAGACACAGTTCATGTTGTATTATTGTACATTATAAAATTGTAATATGCTTTCATTAAATGAAATATCAAATTGATCTAAACCTAGAGTTTGGGAAAAGCATCTTCTGAACCCACACTCAAAGGCATAAGAACCTCTAATATCGAGGGACACAGTAATGTGAAAGAGGCTTTCTTCTGCTATCCAAGCTGGCTGTGGTGACCTAACTCTTTCCAAACTCTTCAAATGGCTTTTTTAAATTGAGTTTGTCAGGACTATTTACTTTGTAACTTCAAGCACAATGTGTTTGTGTGTCCTCTGTTATTTGTAAGTTCCACGTTTCTTTAGTTGATTGAGTTCAATGTATGTCGTTGATTAGTGAATGCTGTTACAATGTTATGTGTATTCTGAACGGAAACAATATTTTTCATTTATTACTAATGATTGTAATGTCTGCATTCCAGCTTGTCATTGGTATACTGAAACATCCTTGTTATATTATTGTGCATTGCAAATTTAAGATATTTGTATGTAAAAAGTCTCAGAAATGATCTATTAATTCTCAGTTTTGTCTGTGCCTCAGATCCTTAACATCTGCTAAATGGAGTTAATTACATTCTCACTGACCCAATCTTTGCCCCAATTAATATGCTGTCCCCTTGTAGAAAACATGTAGGACATGTATTAAACTGATAACTGATATAATGTTTCATATCTAATAGTACATCTAATTTAAAGTAAAATATCTGTGTGTTGAAAATAATATCTGAGTGAATAGAAGCAGTGACTTCTTAAGATCAGACTAATATGTTTGAGTCTGACGAAAGTACAAATGTGATCTTTCTCTCAGGCATGGGTGAATGGCATCCATTGGTAATGAATATTAACAGGTACTGTAAGTAAGGTTTCTGGGTTCTTTGGACCTCAAAGCAAACATGCATGGGACAGTGTTAGAGTTCCAAAACGGTTTTATTTAGTTGAATGTCAAAACGGAACAGCTTCTCCTATGGCAATCAGCTGAAATAACCTTAGTTAGTTGGTTTTTATTTCGGTTGTTTAAATGCAGCTGTAACAATGTAAAATTGAAAGACAGATTTACAGACGTACATTACAGAATATATTAACATTACATAACAAACATGTGACTGGATATGTTTATGCTGGAGCCTAAGCATACCGGCCTACCCTTCTTACAACCAATCACTGACCAATCAATGACTTTTTATATTTGATATATTTGTATATACATTGTTTATGAAATCTGTTCTATTTTCTATTGTTTTTTAGCACAATTTCTGCATGGTACTGCCACTTGCATTTCACTGCATATCCTGTATGTGTATGTGACCAATAAAGTTATTCAATCTTGAATCACATAGGAGGATATCATTCTCACATGTCACTTTATCTCTTTTTTGTTGTCATCTATACATATTTTGTATTATGGATAAACAGCAATTAACATCTAATTAAACTCTGTGTCCCAGCTACTCAACATCAGTATGACTTAGTTAAAGTGTAAATCAAATGCATATTTCAAGGAGAAAACGTTTCCAGTGTGTTTAGAGTTGTAACATCATGCAGAGAGATGAGTGTCTCTACTTTTACATGTATATTGGCTTATAGAAGCGTCTCTCGGTTCTTTTTCACCATCCTTTCCATTAAATTGCATTACATTACAGTTATTTAGCAGACGCTTTTGTCCAAAGCGATTTACAATAGTGTGTTCAACAATTGTAGGTAAGAGAACAACTCGTCACCAGAAGTCAACAGTGCAATTCATTCCCAACGAGTCTCAAAGAACTGAGCCGGTGCTCAGCTAAAAGTACAATAAGTTCAGGTAGAAGTATAATAATAAGTTCAGGTAAAAGTACAATTGAAGAGGAATATTACAATTTTTTTCTTATGGTTAAACATAAATATGGGAAGCATACAGTACTGCATTTAAATAAAAGTTGAAATGGTCCTTTGTATTGTATTTTGCCACCACAAGTGTACTGGAAGTAAGAATTAAAAAAAACAAGTAAAGCATGTGAGGATATGGCCTTAGAAGATTTTTTTTACTCTTATTAAAATAATTGTTGGACGGTTGGATGGATTTTCAACCAGCTGTGTACCATAACGATGTAGGTAGTATATGGAAATGAACAATGATAATTTCCCCTCCATTTGACCAGCTCACCAAATTGGGGCTCCAAGCATTATACATGGATGATATCAACTAAATCAATATAGAATGAATGCTTCAAACTGACAAATTGACAGAAACCTATACAGTCAATTCACAGTCACAATCATGGACGAGGAGTCGCTGGTGAATATTTTCAGCGTGAAAATAAGGCGAGCGGTTTTCCTGAACCAGGGATAAAACAAGGAATAAATAACAGGGTTCAGGGTCGAGTTGAAGTAACCCAGCCAAACAAACACCTCAAAGACCACTGGCGTACTGAAACCCGTGTAGGCGTCGACGATAGAGATCAGGAAGAACGGCATCCAGCAGAAAATGAACGCTCCGACTACAATACCCAGAGTCTTCGCCGCTTTGTGCTCAGAGCGCTTGACCTGCCCACCTCCGCCTTTACCATTCAACGCCCCTCTGTGACCCCCAAAGTCCTGGATCTTCCTCGAGTGCTCTTTGGCCACGAGGAAGATCTTGGAGTACAAGCCCAACATGACGGTGCAGGGGAAAAAGAAGAAGATGACACTGTTCAACGTCCCCCACAGCTTGTTGAACAACAGGTTACAGCTGCCCAGGCAGTATATGGAGGCCATGTAGTCTTCTAGACCTCGGACGTTTGCCTTGGAGTAAATCAGGCTGAAGGCGTTGAGGGCAGCCAACGCCCAGCTGGCAGACACCATGAGCCTGGCCACCGGCATGGTGATGTTGCGGGAGTAGTGCAGGGGGTTGCACACGGCCTCGTGGCGGTCCACCGCAATGCAGATGAGGTGGAAGATGGAGACGGAACAGAGGAACATGTCGATGGCGGAGTGGAGCAGGCAGAAGGAGTCGCCGAAGAACCAGCAGCCCTGGACCGTGCGCATCGTGTTGAAGGGCAACACCGTGACCCCCAGCAGCAGGTCGGCCAGAGCCAGGGAGAGGATCAGCACATTGGTGGGGCTGTGCAGCTGCTTGAAGTGAGCTATGGACAAGATGACCACGGCGTTGCCGACCACCGTGACCACCATGCCCGACACAAAGACCATGTACAGAGCCACCTGGGCCCCCAGGTGGTACTCGGCCCTGGGGCAGGAGATGTTGGAGCCTGGATAGCAGAACTGCTGCTCCCCCTGATTTATTATATCAGTCATTGTTAACACACTGACACACACACTGACACACACACACACTCATTTGACCTCAGCATGGAATGGGGGCGGAGAACCGTAGTTGGCTTCAGAGAACCATCATTTACATACACCTCTCAGAACACTGGTGAACCAATCACAGGAAAATACAAAAAGACGTTACCGGGACAACGTCCCTCCAGGTGAAATGTTTTCATGTTGACTCATGTTCCGTTGTTTCAAGTGAAAAGGAACTCTATGTCCACAAGAATATGTTCTAAAAAATGATATTCAAAAAATGTTCTATATAGAACCTATTTACAATATGTGCCATTTTACCCTGTTGCAGCGTGATGTTGGATTTTGACCCAAGAAGTGCAGAATACGTTGCAAAGTGCTCAAGCACACAACACATTAACTTGGCTGCCATGGCTGGCTTTAGCCATGATTCTTATTTTTGGACTGGCCATAGCTCAGCCCCTGATGGCTCGAAGGTTTTCAAATGTGTCAACACATGCATTCAGTATGCGGGTCTACACAAACCTTGGTACCTCTTGGCCTGTAAGGGGTAAATGTTAAATGGGTTAAATGTTCAGCACCGCCAAATTATTTATTTGACAAGCTGAATATTTTTGCCTCTAGGACCCATTAGGGCCCTCTGGATATATGTTTCCATACAGTGAATATTTTGCAATATAACTCCAATTCATCAATAATTTGATGATCTCCACTGGATGAACTCCACTGCATAAGAAGCCATGGTACTAGCTACAAGCCCAGTTTGGTGTGTGGATACTTCAGTGATTCCTCAAGGTAGACAAGGGTTGTGAGCACGGTATCCAGGTGAGAAGGTGGAGAATTGATAAGGAGGGAAAACACAACAATGCTCTTAGGCTTGTCGGTGGTCTGAGATTTTCTGTCTTTACGTGCGTTATAGCCCATCCAGTCTACTGGTTTGGTTCTACAGGAAAGAGCCGGTATAGCCCCACAGGCTATAGCCCCACAGTGCACCTGGTGCACTTCTACTGTAGAAAGATCCTTACCACGAAGTGCTGGTGGTTTCAACTTGGGGAGGTGGGGACCAATGCAATGCCCAAGTTTCTGGTCCATTGTTTCCGGTCTTGATGATGCCGGCCGGATGTTGTGTAACTCAGACACCATGGAATGTGTGCTATTCAGACTTGCGAACTGTTCAAGTGTTAGTTCATATGTATAGGATAGACACAGTTCATGTTGTATTATTGTACATTATAAAATTGTAATATGCTTTCATTAAATGAACTATCAAATTGATCTAAACCTAGAGTTTGGGAAAAGCATCTTCTGAACCCACACTCAAAGGCATAAGAACCTCTAATATCGAGGGACACAGTAATGTGAAAGAGGCTTTCTTCTGCCATCCAAGCTGGCTGTGGTGACCTAATTCTTTCCAAACTCTTCAAGTGGCTTTTTTAAATTGAGTTTGTCAGGACTATTTACTTTGTAACTTCAAGCACAATGTGTTTGTGTGTCCTCTGTTATTTGTAAGTTCCACGCTTCTTTAGTTGATTGAGTTCAATGTATGTCATTGATTAGTGAATGCTGTTACAATGTTATGTGTATTCTGAACATAAACAATATTTTTCATTTATTACTAATGATTGTAATGTCTGCATTCCAGCTTGTCATTGGTATACTGAAACATCCTTGTTATATTATTGTGCATTGCAAATTTAAGATATTTGTATGTAAAAAGTCTCAGAAATGATCTATTAATTCTCAGTTTTGTCTGTGCCTCAGATCCTTAACATCTGCTAAATGGAGTTAATTACATTCTCACTGACCCAATCTTTGCCCCAATTAATATGCTGTCCCCTTGTAGAAAACATGTAGGACATGTATTAAACTGATAACTGATATAATGTTTCATATCTAATAGTACATCTAATTTAAAGTAAAATATCTGTGTGTTGAAAATAATATCTGAGTGAATAGAAGCAGTAACTTCTTAAGATCAGACTAATATGTTTGAGTCTGACGAAAGTACAAATGTGATCTTTCTCTCAGGCATGGGTGAATGGCATCCTTTGGTAATGAATATTAACAGGTTTCTGGGTTCTTTGGACCTCAAAGCAAACATGCATGGGACAGTGTTAGAGTTCCAAAAAGGTTTTATTTAGTTGAAAGTCAAAAAGGAACAGCTTCTCCTATGGCAATCAGCTGAAATAACCTTAGTTAGTTGGTTTTTATTCCGGTTGTTTAAATGCAGTTGTAACAATGTAAAATTGCAAGACAGATTTACAGACGTACATTACAGAATATATTAACATTACATAACAAACATGTGACTGGATATGTTTATGCTGGAGCCTAAGCATACCGGCCTACCCTTCTTACAACCAATCACTGACCAATCAATGACTTTTTATATTTGATATATTTGTATATGCATTGTTTATGAAATTTGTTCTATTTTCTATTGTTTTTTAGCACAATTTCTGCATGGTACTGCCACTTGCATTTCACTGCATATCCTGTATGTGTATGTGAGCAATAAAGTTATTCAATCTTGAATCACATAGGAGGATATCATTCTCACATGTCACTTTATCTCTTTTTTGTTGTCATCTATACATATTTTGTATTATGGATAAACAGCAATTAACATCTAATTAAACTCTGTGTCCCAGCTACTCAACATCAGTATGACTTAGTTAAAGTTTAAATCAAATGCATATTTCAAGGAGAATAATTTTCCAGTGTGTTTAGAGTTGTAACATCATGCAGAGAGATGAGTGTCTCTACTTTTATGTGTATATTGGCTTATAGAAGCGTCTCTCGGTTCTTTTTCACCATCCTTTCCATTCAATTTAAATAAAAGTTGAAATAGTCCTTTGTATTGTATTATGCCTCCACAAGTACACTGGAAGTAAGAAATAGCATGTGAGGATATGGCCTTAGAAGATTTTTTTTTCTCTTATTAAAATAATTGTTGGACGGTTGGATGGATTTTCAACCAGCTGTGTACCATAACGATGTAGGTAGTATATAGAAATTAACAATGATAATTTCCCCTCCATTTGACCAGCTCACCAAATTTGCTCACCAGATCTTTGTTGGCAAAAGGGCTCCAAGCATTATACATGGATGATATAAAGTAAATCAATATACAATGAATGCTTCAAACTGACAAATTGACAGAAACCTATACAGTCAATTCACAGTCACATTCATGGACGAGGAGTCGCTGGTGAATATTTTCAGCGTGAAAATAAGGCGAGCGGTTTTCCTGAACCAGGGATAAAACATGGAATAAATAATAGGGTTCAGGGTCGAGTTGAAGTAACCCAGCCAAAAAAAACCTCATAGACCGCCGGCGTACTGAAACCCGTGTAGGCGTCGACGATAGAGATCAGGAAGAACGGCATCCAGCAGAAAATGAACGCTCCGACTACAATACCCAGAGTCTTCGCCGCTTTGTGCTCAGAGCGCTTGATCTGCCCGCCTCCGCCTTTACCATTCAACGCCCCTCTGTGACCCCCCAAGTCCTGGATCTTCCTCGAGTGCTCTTTGGCCACGAGGAAGATCTTGGAGTACAAGCCCACCATGACGGTGCAGGGGAAAAAGAAGGAGATGACGCTGTTCAACGTCCCCCACAGCTTGTTGAACAGCAGGTTACAGCTGCCCAGGCAGTATATGGACGCCATGTAGTCTTCTAGACCTTGGACGTTTGCCTTGGAGTACATCAGGCCGAAGGCGTTGAGGGCAGCCAACGCCCAGCTGGCAGACACCATGAGCCTGGCCACCGGCATGGTGATGTTGCGGGAGTAGTGCAGGGGGTTGCACACAGCCTCGTGGCGGTCCACCGCAATGCAGATGAGGTGGAAGATGGAGACGGAACAGAGGAAAATGTCGATGGCGGAGTGTAGCAGGCAGAAGGAGTCGCCGTAGAACCAGCAGCCCTGGACGGTACGCATCGTGCTGAAGGGCAACACCGTGACCCCCAGCAGCAGGTCGGCCAGAGCCAGGGAGAGGACCAGCACATTGGTGGGGCTGTGCAGCTGCTTGAAGTGAGCTATGGACAAGATGACCACGGCGTTGCCGACCACCGTGACCACCATGCCCGACACAAAGACCACGTAAAGAGCCACCTGGTCCCCCAGGTGGTACTCGGCCCTGGGGCAGGAGATGTTGGAGCCTGGATAGCAGAACTGCTGCTCCCCCTGATTGATTATATCAGTCATTGTTAACACACATACACTGACACACACACACTCATTAGACCTCAGCATGGAATGGGGGCGGAGAACCGTAGTTGGCTTCAGAGAACCATCATTTACATACACCTCTCAGAACACTGGTGAACCAATCACAGGAAAATACAAAAAGACGTTACTGGGACAACGTCCCTCCAGGTGAAATGTTTTCATGTTGACTCATGTTCCGTTGTTTCAAGTGAAAAGGAACTCTATGTCCACAAGAATATGTTCTTAAAATGATATTAGAAATGTTTTCTAAATAGAAATTTACAATATGTGTAATTTTACCCTGTTGCGGCGTGATGTTGGATTTTGACCCAAGAAGTGCAGAATACGTTGCAAAGTGCTCAAGCACACAACACATTAACTTGGCTGCCATGGCTGGCTTTAGCCATGATTCTTATTTTTGGACTGGCCATAGCTCAGCCCCTGATGGCTCGAAGGTTTTCAAATGTGTCAACACATGCATTCAGTATACGGGTCTACACAAACCTTGGTACCTCTTGGCCTGTAAGGGGTAAATGTTAAATGGGTTAAATGTTCAGCACCGCCACATTATTTATTTGACAAGCTGAATATTTTTGCCTCTAGGACCCATTAGGGCCCCCTGGATATATCTTTCCATCCAGTGAATATTTTGCTATATAACTCCAATTCATCAATAATTTGATGATCTCCACTGGATGAACTCCACTGCATAAGAAGCCATGGTACTAGCTACAAGCCCAGTTTGGTGTGTGGATACTTCAGTGATTCCTCAAGGTAGACGAGGGTTGTGAGCACGGTATCCAGGTGAGAAGGTGGAGAATTGATAAGGGGGAAAAACACTACAATGCTCTTAGGCTTGTTGGTGGTCTGAGATTTTCTGTCTTCACGTGCGTTATATCCCATCCAGTCTACTGGTTTGGTTCTACAGGAAAGAGCTGGTATAGCCCCACAGGCTATAGCCCCACAGGCAGCCACCTGGTGCACTTCTACTGTAGAAAGAACCTTACCACGAAGTGCTGGTGGTTTCAACTTGGGGAGGTGGGGACCAATGCAATGCCCAAGTTTCTGGTCCATTGTTTCCGGTCTTGATGATGCCGGCCGGATGTTGTGTAACTCGGACACCATGGAATGTGTGCTATTCAGACTTGCAAACTGTTCAAGTGTTAGTTTATATGTATAGGATAGACACAGTTCATGTTGTATTATTGTACATTATACAATTGTAATATGCTTTCATTAAATGAACTATCAAATTGATCTAAACCTAGAGTTTGGGAAAAGCATCTTCTGAACCCACACTCAAAGGCATAAGAACCTCTAATATCGAGGAACACAGTAATGTGAAAGAGGCTTTCTTCTGCCATCCAAGCTGGCTGTGGTGACCTAATTCTTTCCAAACTCTTCAAGTGGCTTTTTAAAATTGAGTTTGTCAGGACTATTTACTTTGTAACTTCAAGCACAATGTTTTTGTGTGTCCTCTGTTATTTGTAAGTTCCACGTTTCTTTAGTTGATTCTCACTGACCCAATCTTTGCCCCAATTAATATGCTGTCCCCTTGTAGAAAACATGTAGGACATGTATTAAACTGATAACTGATATTATGTTTCATATCTAATAGTACATCTAATTTAAAGTAAAATATCTGTGTGTTGAAAATAATTTCTGAGTGAATAGAAGCAGTGACTTCTTAAGATCAGACTAATATGTTTGAGTCTGACGAAAGTACAAATGTGATCTTACTCTCAGGCATGGGTGAATGGCATCCTTTGGTAATGAACATTAACAGGTACTGTAAGTAAGGTTTCTGGGTTATTTGGACCTCAAAGCAAACATGCATGGGACAGTGTTAGAGTTCCAAAACGGTTTTATTTAGTTGAATGTCAAAACGGAACAGCTTCTCCTATGGCAATCAGCTGAAATAACCTTAGTTAGTTGGTTTTTATTCCGGTTGTTTAAATGCAGTTGTAACAATGTAAAATTGCAAGACAGATTTACAGACGTACATTACAGAATATATTAACATTACATAACAAACATGTGACTGGATATGTTTATGCTGGAGCCTAAGCATACCGGCCTACCCTTCTTACAACCAATCACTGACCAATCAATGACTTTTTATATTTGATATATTTGTATATACATTGTTTATGAAATCTGTTCTATTTTCTATTGTTTTTTAGCACAGCACAATTTCTGCATGGTACTGCCACTTGCATTTCACTGCATATCCTGTATGTGTATGTGACCAATAAAGTTATTCAATCTTGAATCACATAGGAGGATATCATTCTCACATGTCACTTTATCTCTTTTTTGTTGTCATCTATACATATTTTGTATTATGGATAAACAGCAATTAACATCTAATTAAACTCTGTGTCCCAGCTACGCAACATCAGTATGACAGTGTGTTTAGAGTTGTAACATCATGCAGAGAGATGAGTATCTCTCCTTTTACGTGTATATTGGCTTATAGAAGCGTCTCTCGGTTATTTTTCACCATCTTTTCCATTCAATTTAAAGTTGAAATGGTCCTTTGTATTGTATTTTGCCACCACAAGTACACTGGAAGTAAGAAATAAAGAACAACAAGTAAAGCATGTGAGGATATGGCCTTAGAAGGTTTTTTTTTACTCTTATTAAAATAATTGTTGGACGGTTGGATGGATTTTCAACCAGCTGTGTACCATAACGATGTAGGTAGTATATGGAAATTAACAATGATAATTTCCCCTCCATTTGACCAGCTCACCGATTTTGCTCAGCAGATTTTTGTTGGCTAAAGGGCTCCAAGCATTATACATGGATGATATAAAGTAAATCAATATACAATGAATGCTTCAAACTGACAAATTGACAGAAACCTATACAGTCAATTCACAGTCACATTCATGGACGAGGAGTCGCTGGTGAATATTTTCAGCGTGAAAATAAGGCGAGCGGTTTTCCTGAACCAGGGATAAAACATGGAATAAATAACAGGGTTCAGGGTCGAGTTGAAGTAACCCAGCCAAAAAAACACCTCATAGACCTCTGGCGTACTGAAACCTGTGTAGGCGTCGACGATAGAGATCAGGAAGAACGGCATCCAGCAGAAAATGAACGCTCCGACTACAATACCCAGAGTCTTCGCCGCTTTGTGCTCAGAGCGCTTGATCTGCCCGCCTCTGCATTTACTATTCAACGCCCCTCTGTGACCCCCCAAGTCCTGGATCTTCCTCGAGTGCTCTTTGGCCACGAGGAAGATCTTGGAGTACAAGCCCACCATGACGGTGCAGGGGAAAAAGAAGGAGATGACACTGTTCAACGTCCCCCACAGCTTGTTGAACAGCATGTTACAGCTGCCCAGGCAGTATATGGACGCCATGTAGTCTTCTAGACCTCGGACGTTTGCCTTGGAGTAAATCAGGCCGAAGGCGTGGAGGGCAGCCAACGCCCAGCTGGCAGACACCATGAGCCTGGCAACCGGCATGGTGATGTTGCGGGAGTAGTGCAGGGGGTTGCACACAGCCTCGTGGCGGTCCACCGCAATGCAGATGAGGTGGAAGATGGAGACGGAACAGAGGAAAATGTCGATGGCGGAGTGGAGCAGGCAGAAGGAGTCGCCGAAGAACCAGCAGCCCTGGACCGTGCGCATCGTGTTGAAGGGCAACACCGTGACCCCCAGCAGCAGGTCGGCCAGAGCCAGAGAGAGGACCAGCACATTGGTGGGGCTGTGCAGCTGCTTGAAGTGAGCTATGGACAAGATGACCACGGCGTTGCCGACCACCGTGACCACCATGCCCGACACAAAGACCATGTACAGAGCCACCTGGGCCCCCAGGTGATACTCGGCCCTGGGGCAGGAGATGTTGGAGTCTGGATAGCAGAACTGCTGCTCCCCCTGATTGATTATATCAGTCATTGTTAACACACACACACTGACACACACACACACTCATTTGACCTCAGCATGGAATGGGGGCGGAGAACCGTAGTTGGCTTCAGAGAACCATCATTTACATACACCTCTCAGAACACTGGTGAACCAATCACAGGAAAATACAAAAAGACGTTACCGGGACAACGTCCCTCCAGGTGAAATGTTTTCATGTTGACTCATGTTCCGTTGTTTCAAGTGAAAAGGAACTCTATGTCCACAAGAATATGTTCTTAAAATGATATTCAAAAAATGTTCTATGTAGAACCCATTTACAATATGTGCCATTTTACCCTGTTGCGGCGTGATGTTGGATTTTGACCCAAGAAGTGCAGAATACGTTGCAAAGTGCTCAAGCACACAACACATTAACTTGGCTGCCATGGCTGGCTTTAGCCATGATTCTTATTTTTGGACTGGCCATAGCTCAGCCCCTGATGGCTCAAAAGTTTTCAAATGTGTCAACACATGCATTCAGTATGCGGGTCTACAAAAACCTTGGTACCTCTTGGCCTGTAAGGGGTAAATGTTAAATGGGTTAAATGTTCAGCACCGCCACATTATTTATTTGACAAGCTGAATATTTTTGCCTCTAGGACCCATTAGGGCCCTCTGGATATATGTTTCCATACAGTGAATATTTTGCTATATAACTCCAATTCATCAATAATTTGATGATCTCCACTGGATGAACTCCACTGCATAAGAAGCCATGGTACTAGCTACAAGCCCAGTTTGGTGTGTGGATACTTCAGTGATTCCTCAAGGTAGACAAGGGTTGTGAGCACGGTATCCAGGTGAGAAGGTGGAGAATTGATAAGGAGGGAAAACACTACAATGCTCTTAGGCTTGTCGGTGGTCTGAGATTTTCTGTCTTTACGTGCGTTATAGCCCATCCAGTCTACTGGTTTGGTTCTACAGGAAAGAGCCGGTATAGCCCCACAGGCTATAGCCCCACAGTGCACCTGGTGCACTTCTACTGTAGAAAGATCCTTACCACGAAGTGCTGGTGGTTTCAACTTGGGGAGGTGGGGACCAATGCAATGCCCAAGTTTCTGGTCCATTGTTTCCGGTCTTGATGATGCCGGCCAGATGTTGTGTAACTCGGACACCATGGAATGTGTGCTATTCAGACTTGCAAACTGTTCAAGTGTTAGTTTATATGTATAGGATAGACACAGTTCATGTTGTATTATTGTACATTATACAATTGTAATATGCTTTCATTAAATGAACTATCAAATTGATCTAAACCTAGAGTTTGGGAAAAGCATCTTCTGAACCCACACTCAAAGGCATAAGAACCTCTAATATCGAGGGACACAGTAATGTGAAAGAGGCTTTCTTCTGCCATCCAAGCTGGCTGTGGTGACCTAACTCTTTCCAAACTCTTCAAGTGGCTTTTTTAAATTGAGTTTGTCAGGACTATTTACTTTGTAACTTCAAGCACAATGTTTTTGTGTGTCCTCTGTTATTTGTAAGTTCCACGCTTCTTTAGTTGATTGAGTTCAATGTATGTAGTTGATTAGTGAATGCTGTTACAATGTTATGTGTATTCTGAACAGAAACAATATTTTTCATTTATTATTAATGATTGTAATGTCTGCATTCCAGCTTGTCATTGGTATAATGAAACATCCTTGTTATATTATTGTGCATTGCAAATTTAAGATATTTGTATGTAAAAAGTCTCAGAAATGATCTATTAATTCTCAGTTTTGTCTGTGCCTCAGATCCTTAACATCTGCTAAATGGAGTTAATTACATTCTCACTGACCCAATTTTTGCCCCAATTAATATGCTGTCCCCTTGTAGAAAACATGTAGGACATGTATTAAACTGATAACTGATATAATGTTTCATATCTAATAGTACATCTAATTTAAAGTAAAATATCTGTGTGTTGAAAATAATACCTGAGTGAATAGAAGCAGTGACTTCTTAAGATCAGACTAATATGTTTGAGTCTGACGAAAGTACAAATGTGATCTTACTCTCAGGCATGGGTGAATGGCATCCATTGGTAATGAATATTAACAGGTACTGTAAGTAAGGTTTCTGGGTTCTTTGGACCTCAAAGCAAACATGCATGGGACAGTGTTAGAGTTCCAAAACGGTTTTATTTAGTTGAATGTCAAAACGGAACAGCTTCTCCTATGGCAATCAGCTGAAATAACCTTAGTTAGTTGGTTTTTATTTCGGTTGTTTAAATGCAGTTGTAACAATGTAAAATTGATAGACAGATTTACAGATGTACATTACAGAATATATTAACATTACATAACAAACATGTGACTGGATATGTTTATGCTGGAGCCTAAGCATACCGGCCTACCCTTCTTACAACCAATCACTGACCAATCAATGACTTTTTATATTTGATATATTTGTATATACATTGTTTATGAAATCTGTTCTATTTTCTATTGTTTTTTAGCACAATTTCTGCATGGTACTACCACTTGCATTTCACTGCATATCCTGTATGTGTATGTGACCAATAAAGTTATTCAATCTTGAATCACATAGGAGGATATCATTCTCACATGTCACTTTATCTCTTTTTTGTTGTCATCTATACATATTTTGTATTATGGATAAACAGCAATTAACATCGAATTAAACTCTGTGTCCCAGCTACGCAACATCAGTATGACAGTGTGTTTAGAGTTGTAACATCATGCAGAGAGATGAGTGTCTCTACTTTTACGTGTATATTGGCTTATAGAAGCGTCTCTCGGTTATTTTTCACCATCTTTTCCATTCAATTTAAAGTTGAAATGGTCCTTTGTATTGTATTTTGCCACCACAAGTACACTGGAAGTAAGAAATAAAGAACAACAAGTAAAGCATGTGAGGATATGGGCTTAGAAGGTTTTTTTTTACTCTTATTAAAATAATTGTTGGACGGTTGGATGGATTTTCAACCAGCTGTGTACCATAACGATGTAGGTAGTATATGGAAATTAACAATGATAATTTCCCCTCCATTTGACCATCTCACCGAATTTGCTCAGCAGATTTTTGTTGGCTAAAGGGCTCCAAGCATTATACATGGATGATATGAAGTAAATCAATATACAATGAATGCTTCAAACTGACAAATTGACAGAAACCTATACAGTCAATTCACAGTCACATTCATGGACGAGGAGTCGCTGGTGAATATTTTCAGCGTGAAAATAAGGCGAGCGGTTTTCCTGAACCAGGGATAAAACATGGAATAAATAACAGGGTTCAGGGTCGAGTTGAAGTAACCCAGCCAAAAAAACACCTCATAGACCGCTGGCGTACTGAAACCCGTGTAGGCATCGACGATAGAGATCAGGAAGAACGGCATCCAGCAGAAAATGAACGCTCCGACTACAATACCCAGAGTCTTTGCCGCTTTGTGCTCAGAGCGCTTGATCTGCCCGCCTCTGCCTTTACCTTTTAATGCCCCTCTGTGACCCCCCAAGTCCTGGATCTTCCTCGAGTGCTCTTTGGCCACGAGGAAGATCTTGGAGTACAAGCCCACCATGACGGTGCAGGGGAAAAAGAAGGAGATGACAGTGTTCAACGTCCCCCACAGCTTGTTGAACAGCATGTTACAGCTGCCCAGGCAGTATATGGACGCCATGTAGTCTTGTAGACCTTGGACGTTTGCCTTGGAGTACATCAGGCCGAAGGCGTGGAGGGCAGCCAAAGCCCAGCTGGCAGACACCATGAGCCTGGCCACCGGCATGGTGATGTTGCGGGAGTAGTGCAGGGGGTTGCACACGGCCTCGTGGCGGTCCACCGCAATGCAGATGAGGTGGAAGATGGAGACGGAACAGAGAAAAATGTCGATGGTGGTGTGGAGCAGGCAGAAGGAGTCGCTGTAGAACCAGCAGCCCTGGACGGTACGCATCGTGCTGAAGGGCATCACCGTGATCCCCAGCAGCAGGTCCACCAGAGCCAGAGAGAGGACCAGCACATTGGTGGGGCTGTGCAGCTGCTTGAAGTGAGCTATGGACAAGATGACCAGGGCGTTGCCGACCACCGTGACCACCATGCCCGACACAAAGAGCGTGTACAGAGCCACCTGGGCCCCCAGGTGGTACTCGACCCTGGGGCAGGAGATGTTGGAGTCTGGATAGCAGAACTGCTGCTCCCCCTGATTGATTATATCAGTCATTGTTAACACACACAAACTGACACACACACACTCATTTGACCTCAGCATGGAATGGGGGCAGAGAACCGTAGTTGGCTTCAGAGAACCATCATTTGAACCATCATTTACATACACCTCTCAGAACACTGGTGAACCAATCACAGGAAAATACAAAAAGACGTTACCGGGACAACGTCCCTCCAGGTGAAATGTTTTCATGTTGACTCATGTTCCGTTGTTTCAAGTGAAAAGGAACTCTATGTCCACAAGAATATGTTCTTAAAATGATATTCAAAATGTTTTCTATATCGAACCCATTTACAATATCTGTCATTTTACCCTGTTGCAGCGTGATGTTGGATTTTGACCTGAGTTTGGGAAAAGCATCTTCTGAACCCACATTCAAAGACATAAGAACCTCTAATATCGAGGAACACAGTAATGTGAAAGAGGCTTTCTTCTGCCATCCAAGCTGGCTGTGGTGACCTAATTCTTTCCAAACTCTTCAAGTGGCTTTTTAAAATTGAGTTTGTCAGGACTATTTACTTTGTAACTTCAAGCACAATGTTTTTGTGTGTCCTCTGTTATTTGTAAGTTCCACGTATCTTTAGTTGATTGAGTTCAATGTATGTAGTTGATTAGTGAATGCTGTTACAATGTTATGTGTATTCTGAACAGAAACAATATTTTTCATTTTTTATGAATGATTGTAATGTCTACAGTCCAGCTTTTCATGAATATAACGAAACATCCTTGTTATATTATTGAGCATTGCAAATTTAAGATATTTGTATGTAAAAAGTCTCAGAAATGATCTATTAATTCTCAGTTTTGTCTGTGCCTCAGATCCTTAACATCTGCTAAATGGAGTTAATTACATTCTCACTGACCCAATCTTTGCCCCAATTAATATGCTGTCCCCTTGTAGAAAACATGTAGGACATGTATTAAACTGATAACTGATATAATGTTTCATATGTAATTGTACATCTAATTTAAAGTAAAATATATGTGTGTTGAAAATAATACCTGAGTGAATAGAAGCAGTGACTTCTTAAGATCAGACTAATATATTTGAGTCTGACAAAAGTACAAATGTGATCTTTCTCTCAGGCATGGGTGAATGGCATCCTTTGGTAATGAATATCAACAGGTACTGTAAGTAAGGTTTCTGGGTTCTTTGGACCTCAAAGCAAACATGCATGGGACAGTGTTAGAGTTCCAAAAAGGTTTTATTTAGTTGAACGTCAAAACGGAACAGCTTCTACTATGGCAATCAGCTGAAATAACCTTAGTTAGTTGGTTTTTATTCCGGTTGTTTAAATGCAGTTGTAACAATGTAAAATTGCAAGACAGATTTACAGACGTACATTATAGAATATATTAACATTACATAACAAACATGTGACTGGATATGTTTATGCTGGAGCCTAAGCATACCGGCCTACCCTTCTTACAACCAATTACTGACCAATCAATGACTTTTTATATTTGATATATTTGTATATACATTGTTTATGAAATCTGTTCTATTTTCTATTGTTTTTTAGCACAATTTCTGCATGGTACTGCCACTTGCATTTCACTGCATATCCTGTATGTGTATGTGACCAATAAAGTTATTCAATCTTGAATCACATAGGAGGATATCATTCTCACATGTCACTTTATCTCTTTTTTTTTTGTCATCTATACATATTTTGTATTATGGATAAACAGCAATTAACATCTAATTAAACTCTGTGTCCCAGCTACGCAACATCAGTATGACTTAGTTAAAGTGTAAATCAAATGCATATTTCAAGGAGAAAAAGTTTCCAGTGTGTTTAGAGTTGTAACATCATGCAGAGAGATGAGTGTCTCTACTTTTACATGTATATTGGCTTATTGAAGCGTCTCTAGGTTATTTTACACCATCCTTTCCATTAAATTGCATTACATTACAGTTATTTAGCAGACACTTTTGTCCAAAGCGATTTACAATAGTGTGTTCAACAATTGTAGGTAAGAGAACAACTCGTCACCAGAAGTCAACAGTGCAATTCATTCCCAACGAGTCTCAAAGAACTGAGCCGGTGCTCAGATAAAAGTACAATAAGTTCAGGTAGAAGTATAATAATAAGTTCAGGTAAAAGTACAATTGAAGAGGAATATTACATTTTTTTTCCTTATGGACAAACATAAATATGGGAAGCATACAGTACTGCATTTAAATAAAAGTTGAAATGGTCCTTTGTATTGTATTTTGCCACCACAAGTGTACTGGAAGTAAGAAATTAAAAAAACAAGTAAAGCATGTGAGGATATGGCCTTAGAAGATTTTTTTTACTCTTATTAAAATAATTGTTGGAAGGTTGGATGGATTTTCAACCAGCTGTGTACCATAACGATGTAGGTAGTATATGGAAATGAACAATGATCATTTCCCCTCCATTTGACCAGCTCACCAAATTTGCTCACCAGATTTTTGTTGGCTAAAGGGCTCCAAGCATTATACATGGATGATATAAAGTAAATCAATATACAATGAATGCTTCAAACTGACAAATTGACAGAAATCTATACAGTCAATTCACAGTCACATTCATGGACGAGGAGTCGCTGGTGAATATTTTCAGCGTGAAAATAAGGCGAGTGGTTTTCCTGAACCAGGGATAAAACAGGGAATAAATAACAGGGTTCAGGGTCGAGTTGAAGTAACCCAGCCAAAAAAACACCTCATAGACCGCTGGCGTACTGAAACCTGTGTAGGCGTCGACGTTAGAGATCAGGAAGAACGGCATCCAGCAGAAAATGAACGCTCCGACTACAATACCCAGAGTCTTTGCCGCTTTGTGCTCAGAGCGCTTGATCTGCCCGCCTCCGCCTTTACCATTCAACGCCCCTCTGTGACCCCCCAAGTCCTGGATCTTCCTCGAGTGCTCTTTGGCCACGAGGAAGATCTTGGAGTACAAGCCCACCATGACGGTGCAGGGGAAAAAGAAGGAGATGAAGCTGTTCAATGTCCCCCACAGCTTGTTGAACAGCAGGTTACAGCTGCCCAGGCAGTATATGGACGCCAGGTAGTCTTCTAGACCTCGGACGTTTGCCTTGGAGTAAATCAGGCCGAAGGCGTTGAGGGCAGCCAACGCCCAGCTGGCAGACACCATGAGCATGGCCACCGGCATGGTGATGTTGCGGGAGTAGTGCAGGGGGTTGCACACGGCCTCGTGGCGGTCCACCGCAATGCAGAGGAGGTGGAAGATGGAGACGGAACAGAGTAAAATGTCGATGGCGGAGTGGAGCAGGCAGAAGGAGTCGCCGAAGAACCAGCAGCCCTGGACCGTGCGCATCGTGTTGAAGGGCAACACCGTGACCCCCAGCAGCAGGTCGGCCAGAGCCAGAGAGAGGACCAGCACATTGGTGGGGCTGTGCAGCTGCTTGAAGTGAGCTATGGACAAGATGACCACGGCATTGCCGACCACCGTGACCACCATGCCCGACACAAAGACCATGTACAGAGCCACCTGGGCCCCCAGGTGGTACTCGGCCCTGGGGCAAGAGATGTTGGAGCCTGGATAGCAGAACTGCTGCTCCCCCTGATTGATTATATCAGTCATTGTTAACACACACACACTGACACACACACACACTCATTTGACCTCAGCATGGAATGGGGGCGGAGAACCGTAGTTGGCTTCAGAGAACCATCATTTGAACCATCATTTACATACACCTCTCAGAACACTGGTGAACCAATCACAGGAAAATACAAAAAGACGTTACCGGGACAACGTCCCTCCAGGTGAAATGTTTTCATGTTGACTCATGTCCCGTTGTTTCAAGTGAAAAGGAACTCTATGTCCACAAGAATATGTTCTTAAAATGATATTAGAATATTTAAATAAAAGTTGAAATAGTCCTTTGTATTGTATTTTGCCACCACAAGTGTACTGGAAGTAAGAAATAGAAAAAACAAGTAAAGCATGTGAGGATATGGCCTTAGAAGGTTTTTTTTACTCTTATTAAAATAATTGTTGGAAAGTTGGATGGATTTTCAACCAGCTGTGTACCATAACGATGTAGGTAGTATATGGAAATGAACAATGATAATTTCCCTTCCATTTGACCAGCTCACCAAATTTGCTCACCAGATTTTTGTTGGCAAAAGGGCTCCAAGCATTATACATGGATGATATAAAGTAAATCAATATAGAATGAATGCTTCAAACTGACAAATTGACAGAAACCTATACAGTCAATTCACAGTCACATTCATGGACGAGGAGTCGCTGGTGAATATTTTCAGCGTGAAAATAAGGCGAGTGGTTTTCCTGAACCAGGGATAAAACATGGAATAAATAACAGGGTTCAGGGTCGAGTTGAAGTAACCCAGCCAATAAAACACTTCATAGACCTCCACTGGCGTACTGAAACCTGTGTAGGCGTCGATGATAGAGTTCAGGAAGAACGGCATCCAGCAGAAAATGAACGCTCCGACTACAATACCCAGAGTCTTTGCCGCTTTGTGCTCAGAGCGCTTGATCTGCCCGCCTTCGCCTTTACCATTCAACGCCCCTCTGTGACCCCCCAAGTCCTGGATCTTCCTCGAGTGCTCTTTGGCCACGAGGAAGATCTTGGAGTACAAGGCCACCATGACGGAGCAGGGGAAGAAGAAGGCGATGACAGTGTCCAACGTCCCCCACAGCTTGTTGAACAGCATGTTACAGCTGCCCAGGCAGTATATGGAGGCCAGGTAGTCTTCTAGACCTCGGACGTTTGCCTTGGAGTACAAAAGGCCGTAGGAGTAGAGGGCGGCCAACACCCAGCTGGCAGACACCATGAGCATGGCCACCGGCATGGTGATGTTGCGGGAGTAGTGCAGGGGGTTGCACACGGCCTCATGGCGGTCCACCGCAATGCAGATGAGGTGGAAGATGGAGACGGAGGTGAGGAACAGGTCGAAGGCGGAGTGGAGCATGCATAAGGAGTCGCCGTAGAACCAGCAGCCCTGGACAGCACGCACCGTGCTGAAGGGCATCACCGTGACCCCCAGCAGCAGGTCCACCAGAGCCAGGGAGAGGACCAGCACATTGGTGGGGCTGTGCAGCTGCTTGAAGTGAGCTATGGACAAGATGACCACGGCGTTGCCGACCACTGTGACCACCATGCCCGACACAAATACCGTGTACAGAGCCACCTGGGCCCCCAGGTGGTACTCGGCCATGGGGCAGGAGATGTTGGAGTCTGGATAGCAGAACTGCTGCTCCCCCTGATTGATTATATCAGTCATTGTTAACACACACACACACTGACACACACACACTCATTTGACCTCAGCATGGAATGGGGGCGGAGAACCGTAGTTGGCTTCAGAGAACCATCATTTACATACACCTCTCAGAACACTGGTGAACCAATCACAGGAAAATACAAAAAGACGTTACCGGGACAACGTCCCTCCAGGTGAAATGTTTTCATGTTGACTCATGTTCCGTTGTTTCAAGTGAAAAGGAACTCTATGTCCACAAGAATATGTTCTTAAAATGATATTAGAAATGTTTTCTATATAGAACCCATTTACAATATGTGTAATTTTACCCTGTTGCAGCGTGATGTTGGATTTTGACCCAAGAAGTGCAGAATACGTTGCAAAGTGCTCAAGCACACAACACATTAACTTGGCTGCCATGGCTGGCTTTAGCCATGATTCTTATTTTTGGACTGGCCATAGCTCAGCCTCTGATGGCTCAAAAGTTTTCAAATGTGTCAACACATGCATTCAGTATGCGGGTCTACACAAACCTTGGTACCTCTTGGCCTGTAAGGGGTAAATGTTAAATGGGTTAAATGTTCAGCACCGCCACATTATTTATTTGACAAGCTGAATATTTTTGCCTCTAGGACCCATTAGGGCCCTCTGGATATATGTTTCCATACAGTGAATATTTTGCTATATAACTCCAATTCATCAATAATTTGATGATCTCCACTGGATGAACTCCACTGCATAAGAAGCCATGGTACTAGCTACAAGCCCAGTTTGGTGTGTGGATACTTCAGTGATTCCTCAAGGTAGACGAGGGTTGTGAGCACGGTATCCAGGTGAGAAGGTGGAGAATTGATAAGGAGGGAAAACACTACAATGCTCTTAGGCTTGTCGGTGGTCTGAGATTTTCTGTCTTCACGTGCGTTATAGCCCATCCAGTCTACTGGTTTGGTTCTACAGGAAAGAGCCGGTATAGCCCCACAGGCTATAGCCCCACAGTGCACCTGGTGCACTTCTACTGTAGAAAGATCCTTACCACGAAGTGCTGGTGGTTTCAACTTGGGGAGGTGGGGACCAATGCAATGCCCAAGTTTCTGGTCCATTGTTTCCGGTCTTGATGATGCCGGCCGGATGTTGTGTATCTCGGACACCATGGAATGTGTGCTATTCAGACTTGCAAACTGTTCAAGTGTTAGTTTATATGTATAGGATAGACACAGTTCATGTTGTATTATTGTACATTATACAATTGTAATATGCTTTCATTAAATGAACTATCAAATTGATCTAAACCTAGAGTTTGGGAAAAGCATCTTCTGAACCCACACTCAAAGGCATAAGAACCTCTAATATCGAGGGACACATTAATGTGAAAGAGGCTTTCTTCTGCCATCCAAGCTGGCTGTGGTGACCTAATTCTTTCCAAACTCTTCAAGTGGCTTTTTTAAATTGAGTTTGTCAGGGCTATTTACTTTGTAACTTCAAGCACAATGTTTTTGTGTGTCCTCTGTTATTTGTAAGTTCCACGTTTCTTTAGTTGATTGAGTTCAATGTATGTCGTTGATTAGTGAATGCTGTTACAATGTTATGTGTATTCTGAACGGAAACAATATTTTTCATTTTTTATTAATGATTGTAATGTCTACAGTCCAGCTTGTCATTGGTATAATGAAGCATCCTTGTTATATTATTGTGCATTGCAAATTTAAGATATTTGTATGTAAAAAGTCTCCGAAATGATCTATTAATTCTCAGTTTTGTCTGTGCCTCAGATCCTTAACATCTGCTAAATGGAGTTAATTACATTCTCACTAACCCAATCTTTGCCCCAATTAATATGCTGTCCCCTTGTAGAAAACATGTAGGACATGTATTAAACTGATAACTGATATAATGTTTCATATCTAATAGTACATCTAATTTAAAGTAAAATATCTGTGTGTTGAAAATAATATCTGAGTGAATAGAAGCAGTGACTTCTTAAGATCAGACTAATATGTTTGAGTCTGACGAAAGTACAAATGTGATCTTACTCTCAGGCATGGGTGAATGGCATCCATTGGTAATGAATATTAACAGGTACTGTAAGTAAGGTTTCTGGGTTCTTTGGACCTCAAAGCAAACATGCATGGGACAGTGTTAGAGTTCCAAAACGGTTTTATTTAGTTGAATGTCAAAACGGAACAGCTTCTCCTATGGCAATCAGCTGAAATAACCTTAGTTAGTTGGTTTTTATTCCGGTTATTTAAATGCAGTTGTAACAATGGAAAATTGCAAGACAGGTTTACAGACGTACATTACAGAATATATTAACATTACAAACATGTGACTGGATATGTTTATGCTGGAGCCTAAGCATACCGGCCTACCCTTATTACAACCAATTACTGACCAATCAATGACTTTTTATATTTGATATATTTGTATATACATTGTTTATGAAATCTGTTCTATTTTCTATTGTTTTTTAGCACAATTTCTGCATGGTACTGCCACTTGCATTTCACTGCATATCCTGTATGTGTATGTGACCAATAAAGTTATTCAATCTTGAATCACATAGGAGGATATCATTCTCACATGTCACTTTATCTCTTTTTTTTTGTCATCTATACATATTTTGTATTATGGATAAACAGCAATTAACATCTAATTAAACTCTGTGTCCCAGCTACGCAACATCAGTATGACTTAGTTAAAGTGTAAATCAAATGCATATTTCAAGGAGAAAAAGTTTCCAGTGTGTTTAGAGTTGTAACATCATGCAGAGAGATGAGTGTCTCTACTTTTACATGTATATTGGCTTATTGAAGCGTCTCTCGGTTATTTTACACCATCCTTTCCATTAAATTGCATTACATTACAGTTATTTAGCAGACGCATTTGTCCAAAGCGATTTACAATAGTGTGTTCAACAATTGTAGGTAAGAGAACAACTCGTCACCAGAAGTCAACAGTGCAATTCATTCCCAACGAGTCTCAAAGAACTGAGCTGGTGCTCAGGTAAAAGTACAATAAGTTCAGGTAGAAGTATAATAATAAGTTCAGGTAAAAGTACAATTGAAGAGGAATATTACATTTGTTTTCTTATGGACAAACATAAATATGGGAAGCATACAGTACTGCATTTAAATAAAAGTTGAAATGGTCCTTTGTATTGTATTTTGCCACCACAAGTGTACTGGAAGTAAGAAAAACAAACAAAACAAGTAAAGCATGTGAGGATATGGGCTTAGAAGGTTTTTTTTTCTCTTATTAAAATAATTGTTGGACGGTTGGATGGTTTTTCAACCAGCTGTGTACCATAACGATGTAGGTAGTATATAGATATTAACAATGATCATTTCCCCTCCATTTGACCAGCTCACCAAATTTGCTCACCAGATTTTTGTTGGCAAAAGGGCTCCAAGCATTATACATGGATGATATAAAGTAAATCAATATAGAATGAATGCTTCAAACTGACAAATTGACAGAAACCTATACAGTCAATTCACAGTCACATTCATGGACGAGGAGTCGCTGGTGAATATTTTCAGCGTGAAAATAAGGCGAGTGGTTTTCCTGAACCAGGGATAAAACATGGAATAAATAATAGGGTTCAGGGTCGAGTTGAAGTAACCCAGCCAAAAAAACACCTCATAGACCGCTGGCGTACTGAAACCCGTGTAGGCGTCGACGTTAGAGTTCAGGGAGAACGGCATCCAGCAGAAAATGAACGCTCCGACTACAATACCCAGAGTCTTCGCCGCTTTGTGCTCAGAGCGCTTGATCTGCCCGCCTCCGCCTTTACCATTCAACGCCCCTCTGTGACCCTCCATGTCCTGGATCTTCCTCGAATGCTCTTTGGCCACGAGGAAGATCTTGGAGTACAAGCCCACCATGACGGTGCAGGGGAAAAAGAAGGAGATGACGCTGTTCAACGTCACCCACAGCTTGTTGAACAGCAGGTTACAGCTGCCCAGGCAGTATATGGAGGCCATGTAGTCTTCTAGACCTCGGACGTTTGCCTTGGAGTAAATCAGGCCGAAGGCGTTGAGGGCAGCCAACGCCCAGCTGGCAGACACCATGAGCCTGGCCACCGGCATGGTGATGTTGCGGGAGTAGTGCAGGGGGTTGCACACGGCCTCGTGGCGGTCCACCGCAAGGCAGATGAGGTGGAAGATGGAGACGGAACAGAGGAAAATGTCGATGGCGGAGTGTAGCAGGCAGAAGGAGTCGCCGTAGAACCAGCAGCCCTGGACTGTACGCATCGTGCTGAAGGGCATCACCGTGATCCCCAGCAGCAGGTCCACCAGAGCCAGAGAGAGGACCAGCACATTGGTGGGGCTGTGCAGCTGCTTGAAGTGAGCTATGGACAAGATGACCACGGCGTTGCCGACCACCGTGACCACTATGCCCGATACAAAGACCATGTAAAGAGCCACCTGGGCCCCCAGTTGGTACTCGGCCCTGGGGCAGGAGATGTTGGAGTCTGGATAGCAGAACTGCTGCTCCCCCTGATTGATTATATCAGTCATTGTTAACACACACACACTGACACACACACACTCATTTGACCTCAGCATGGAATGGGGGCGGAGAACCGTAGTTGGCTTCAGAGAACCATCATTTACATACACCTCTCAGAACACTGGTGAACCAATCACAGGAAAATACAAAAGGACGTTACCGGGACAACGTCCCTCCAGGTGAAATGTTTTCATGTTGACTCATGTTCCGTTGTTTCAAGTGAAAAGGAACTCTATGTCCACAAGAATATGTTCTTAAAATGATATTAGAAATGTTTTCTAAATAGAAATTTACAATATGTGTAATTTTACCCTGTTGCAGCGTGATGTTGGATTTTGACCCAAGAAGTGCAGAATACGTTGCAAAGTTCTCAAGCACACAACACATTAACTTGGCTGCCATGGCTGGCTTTAGCCATGATTCTTATTTTTGGACTGGCCATAGCTCAGCCCCTGATGGCTCAAAAGTTTTCAAATGTGTCAACACATGCATTCAGTATGCGGGTCTACAAAAACCTTGGTACCTCTTCGCCTGTAAGGGGTAAATGTTAAATGGGTTAAATGTTCATTTTCTGTCTTTACGTGCGTTATAGCCCATCCAGTCTACTGGTTTGGTTCTATAGGAAAGAGCCGGTATAGCCCCACAGGCTATAGCCCCACAGTGCACCTGGTGCACTTCTACTGTAGAAAGATCCTTACCACGAAGTGCTGGTGGTTTCAACTTGGGGAGGTGGGGACCAATGCAATGCCCAAGTTTCTGGTCCATTGTTTCCGGTCTTGATGATGCCGGCCGGATGTTGTGTAACTCGGACACCATGTGCATGAATAGCACCGTGTGCTATTCAGACTTGCAAACTGTTCAAGTGTTAGTTTATATGTATAGGATATACACAGTTCATGTTGGATTATTGTACATTATAAAATTGTAATATGCTTTCATTAAATGAACTATCAAATTGATCTAAACCTGGAGTTTGGGAAAAGCATCTTCTGAACCCACACTCAAAGGCATAAGAACCTCTAATATCGAGGGACACAGTAATGTGAAAGAGGCTTTCTTCTGCAATCCAAGCTGGCTGTGGTGACCTAACTCTTTCCAAACTCTTCAAGTGGCTTTTTTAAATTGAGATTGTCAGGACTATTTACTTTGTAACTTCAAGCAGAATGTGTTTGTGTGTCCTCTGTTATTTGTAAGTTCCACGCTTCTTTAGTTGATTGAGTTCAATGTATGTAGTTGATTAGTGAATGCTGTTACAATGTTATGTGTATTCTGAACAGAAACAATATTTTTCATTTATTATTAATGATTGTAATGTCTGCATTCCAGCTTGTCATTGGTATAATGAAGCATCCTTGTTATATTATTGTGCATTGCAAATTTAAGATATTTGTATGTAAAAAGTCTCCGAAATGATCTATTAATTCTCAGTTTTGTCTGTGCCTCAGATCCTTAACATCTGCTAAATGGAGTTAATTACATTCTCACTGACCCAATCTTTGCCCCAATTAATATGCTGTCCCCTTGTAGAAAACATGTAGGACATGTATTAAACTGATAACTGATATAATGTTTCATATCTAATAGTACATCTAATTTAAAGTAAAATATCTGTGTGTTGAAAATAATATCTGAGTGAATAGAAGCAGTAACTTCTTAAGATCAGACTAATATGTTTGAGTCTGACGAAAGTACAAATGTGATCTTTCTCTCAGGCATGGGTGAATGGCATCCTTTGGTAATGAATATTAACAGGTTTCTGGGTTCTTTGGACCTCAAAGCAAACATGCATGGGACAGTGTTAGAGTTCCAAAACGGTTTTATTTAGTTGAATGTCAAAACGGAACAGCTTCTCCTATGGCAATCAGCTGAAATAACCTTAGTTAGTTGGTTTTTATTTCGGTTGTTTAAATGCAGTTGTAACAATGTAAAATTGATAGACAGATTTACAGACGTACATTACAGAATATATTAACATTACATAACAAACATGTGACTGGATATGTTTATGCTGGAGCCTAAGCATACCGGCCTACCCTTCTTACAACCAATCACTGACCAATCAATGACTTTTTATATTTGATATATTTGTATATACATTGTTTATGAAATCTGTTCTATTTTCTATTGTTTTTTAGTACAATTTCTGCATGGCACTGCCACTTGCATTTCACTGCATATCCTGTATGTGTATGTGACCAATAAAGTTATTCAATCTTGAATCACATAGGAGGATATCATTCTCACATGTCACTTTATCTCTTTTTTGTTGTCATCTATACATATTTTGTATTATGGATAAACAGCAATTAACATCTAATTAAACTCTGTGTCCCAGCTACGCAACATCAGTATGACTTAGTTAAAGTTTAAATCAAATGTATATTTCAAGGAGAATAAGTTTCCAGTGTGTTTAGAGTTGTAACATCATGCAGAGAGATGAGGTTACAATGTAGGTAGTATATGGAAATGAACAATGATCATTTCCCCTCCATTTGACCAGCATTCAGTTTTGCAAATTTGCTCACCAGACTTTTGTTGGCTAAAGGGCTCCAAGCATTATACATGTATTATATGAAGTAAATCAAAATAATGAATGCTTCAAACTGACAAATTGACAGAAACCTATACAGTCAATTCACAGTCACATTCATGGACGAGGAGTCGCTGGTGAATATTTTCAGCGTGAAAATAAGGCGAGCGGTTATCCTGAACCAGGAATAAAATAGGGAATAAATAACAGGGTTCAGGGTCGAGTTGAAGTAACCCAGCCAAAAAAACACCTCATAGACCTCCGCTGGCGTACTGAAACCCGTGTAGAGGTCGACGACAGTGTTCAGGAAGAACGGCATCCAGCAGAAAATGAACGCTCCGACTACAATACCCAGAGTCTTTGCCGCTTTGTGCTCAGATCACTTGATCTGCCCGCCTCTGCTTTTACCTTTTAACGCCCCTCTGTGACCCCCCAAGTCCTGGATCTTCCTCGAGTGCTCTTTGGCCACGAGGAAGATCTTGGAGTACAAGCCCACCATGACGGTGCAGGGGAAAAAGAAGGAGATGAAGCTGTTCAATGTCCCCCACAGCTTGTTGAACAGCAGGTTACAGCTGCCCAGGCAGTATATGGAGGCCATGTAGTCTTCTAGACCTCGGACGTTTGCCTTGGAGTAAATCAGGCCGAAGGCGTTGAGGGCAGCCAACGCCCAGCTGGCAGACACCATGAGCCTGGCCACCGGCATGGTGATGTTGCGGGAGTAGTGCAGGGGGTTGCACACAGCCTCGTGGCGGTCCACCGCAATGCAGATGAGGTGGAAGATGGAGACGGAGGTGAGGAACACGTCGAAGGCAGAGTGGAGCAGGCAGAAGGAGTCGCCGTAGAACCAGCAGCCCTGGACGGCGCGCACCGTGCTGAAAGGCATCACCGTGACCCCCAGCAGCAGGTCGGCCAGAGCCAGGGAGAGGATCAGCACATTGGTGGGGCTGTGCAGCTGCTTGAAGTGAGCTATGGACAAGATGACCACGGCGTTGCCGACCACCGTGACCACCATGCCCGACACAAAGAGCGTGTACAGAGCCACCTGGGCCCCCAGGTGGTACTCGGCCCTTGGGCAGTCATTGTTAACACACACAAACTGACACACACACACTTATTCCAGCCCAGCATGGAATTGGGCTTGAGAGGCGTAGTTGGCTTCAGAGAACCATCATTTACATACACCTCTCAGAACACTTGTGAACTAATCACAGGAAAATACAAATAGACGTTACCAGGACAACGTCCCTTTCGGGCAAATGTTTTCATGTTCACTTCTGTCACCATTGTTTTGAAAGAAAATGAAGTCTATGTCCACCCAAATAAGTTTATATTCGGAATAAAATGATATTTAATATTTCTTCTCCATAGAACATGGAACATGGAGTGGGTCTCTACTAGGAACAACTAGACCGTTGGAACCACAACAAACATGATATTGCTGACCATTTACATGGGATCCAAAAGAGGACTGAGGACTAAAACAATCAAACTTCCCAACGTCCGTATGCCTCATTGGCCAACAGCGAACGCAAACTCAGTCAGCACTGGGAAACGTTCCCGTAGCCGGTGGGAGAACAAGCTAAAACTTCCTGTCCGGCGAACACCAACGTTCTTAGACAGTGTCTTAAAGGTTTAAAATCAAACATATGTATGAGACTGGCCACTACAGAAATAACCCAGAAATTGTCTTCTGAAACCTCAATTTTGCACTCGCAAATTAGTTAATCTTCATTGCAAACGTAGCAAACAGGAAACACTGCATAACTTTGCTCTTTGCACTTTCTGATTTCAGGCCCAAGCGCTGTACAGTCTCCTCCCTGAAGTTGTAAAATGTCTGCATCCGAGATTAGATGCATTGTTACAGATGGATGTACTGTGCCTCTTATATTTTTTATTGTTAATTTATTCTGTTCTTTCATAGTAGGCCTTTTGACTTTATTTTCAGTTGTGTTCTTGCAGTGCTTGTTGTACATCTTAACAAACATTTTGCTTTATTTTGTGGTACCAAACTGTTGGCACACTTTGTGACATAGCACACAACGTACACATACATTGCATGGTCCACAGGACATGTGGACCATGTTGAAGTTGATTAAAAAAATGTGTACAGACTTTCAGAGCCAGAGATCAATAAAAGGACCCGGAAAAATATATATATTGACAATACATAAGTATTTGGTGATTTTGGGTTCCCTGAAAAAAAAGATGAATTTAAATTATGAATTAACAGATATAATGGGGTCAACATTTATAATTCATTTGAATTTATTAATATTATTATTATTATTATTATTATTATTATTATTATTATTATTATTATTATTATTAATAATATCCACCCATCAGCTAATAAGCCTTGCTGTTCATGGCCCCCCCATCTTCCGGGAGGCTGCACATGTCACAACCCACTGTCACTCTGCAAACAGTTTTGTGTCCGACATGTCGGACCGAAAGATGCGACCGGATATTATGAGGTGAAACGCCTTCCTGAACCAACTGTAAAAGAATGCATACACCAATGGGTTGATGGTGGAGTTCAGATACCCCAGCCACACAACCGTCTCGAACAAGGCCGGCGGAACGGAGTAGCCGACGAAGGGGTCAATGGTGTTGCAGATGAAAAACGGTGTCCAGAAGGACAGGAACACGCCCATGATGATGGCCAGTGTCTTGGTGGCTTTCCTCTGGTGCTTGTCCACCTTGGAAGAAGCAGCGTTCTGGAGGCCTATTGTGCGCACTTGTCTCTGGGCCACCATGTAGATCTTAAGGTAGACACCCAGCATGATGACCCCGGGGATGTAGAAGGACAGGATGGACGAGACAGTGCTCGACATCCCGCTCTGGAACAAAATGCAACCCCCTTCGCATGCCACGTTGTTGTAGTAGATCTCTTCGATGCCCAGGATGTTAAGATTGAGGAAGATCATGCCGAAGCCGACCACGGCCGAGACGCACCAGGTGACCAGGATCATGACGAACGAGGTGTGAACCGTGATCTTGCGGGGGTAGAGCAGAGGTCGGCACACGGCGTAGTAGCGGTCGATGGATATGAAGGACAGGTTGAGGATGGAAGCCGTGCACAGCAAGACATCGGAGCTGGTGTACAGCTTGCAGAACATCTCGCCAAAGTACCAGCAGGTCTCAACGGAGAGCACCATGCCGGGGAACATGACCAGCACCCCCAGCAGCAGGTCGGACACGGCTAGGGAGAGGGTCAGGTAGTTTGTGGGCGTGTGGAGCTGCTTGAAGTGAGCGATGGCTACGATCACCAAGAGGTTCCCCAGCACCGTGAGGACCACCGCGGAGCCCAGGCCCAAGTAAAGGGAGGCACGAATGCCCACGGAGTGGACCGTCCTCACACACGAGCCGTTCCCGTAGCAGAGGGCCGGCTCCATCGGCCTGCCAGGGAGGGGAAGGGAAGGGAAAGGGAAGGTGGGGAGACAGGGTTTTAGTAAATTATGTCATGCTTTTTGCAATTGAGACATTTACTGCAATATGTATATATACAATTTTAATCATATTTGGCTATTTTAAACCTGTTTGGTTTCCTTACGTTTTTTAAATATTTTGTATTTTTTAATTGCTGGTATGTGTGTAAAGAGTGATTGCTACACAATTGAGTTGTCCTTGCATAATGAGAATAAAGGCATTTTGATCGTGATTCTAACATCCTTGATATATAAACATAGTTGAGAGAGCTTGAGGGTTTAGGCATCCATATGCAAAGAACCTGAGGAAAAACATACATGAGACATGTGAATCGTGTGCCGAACATGTGAATCATGTGCCGAAACATTGTGTGTCTGGTATACAATCCTGAGAGTTAACCAATAACCAATAGAGGATTTGACAGAGCTTTGTGTTGAGTTGAAAACAGACAATAAATACAAATTAATGTAATTAATTAAAATGTTGTTCAATGCAGGCCAAAACTTAAGTGTGGAGTGTGTGTGGTTGTTGGCTATTCTAAGCAGCTTCACCTGGCCCCAGTCAGACTGACTTGGCACCTGTGGGTCCTTTGTTATCAAGGAACACATGTTAAACCAGCTACGACCACACACACTCAGGAGGACCACTAGCATGGACCATATGGAGCCCAAAGAAGGCACTTCAGGGGCATGTGGCAGACGATGACATGGTACTCTTGCTGATGAGGATCTGTCTAGTCTCCCCACTTCATTCCTTATTAAACTCTAATTTCTTAGTGTGGAGTGTGTGTGTGGTTGGTGTCTGGTTTAAGCAGCCTCACCTGGCCTGAGTTGGACTGATTGGCTGGTGAGGCTGCACACCTGTGGGTCATTGTAAATCCTTTCACTGTAATTTTGCACTGTAAATTCAATTTCACTTTTCACTTTTCACATTTCACACACACTTTTTCAGTATTCATCGAGTTGTTTACTAGTATTTTATTACTGCCAATTTGCACTATACGTATTGTTGTATATTGTATATACCTACGTATTACTGTAATAATACTGTAAATTGTGCAATTCACCTGTCAATACATTTGGATTTAATTTAGATTTCATTTAGTTATATTTAGTTTATACTAGTTTAGTTTAGTTTAGTTTGTTGTTATTTCGTTTTTAGGTATTAGTATATTTTGTGTGCATTTATTCCCCCTGTTTCAACTGTTGCACCTTAATTTCCCTCGGGATAAATAAAGTCATCTTGAATCTTGAATTTTGAATCTTGTTAATCAAGGCCCACAGGTTAAAACAGCCACCACCACACACACTCGAAGAAGAGCTCTAGCATGTACCATCTGCTCTGTTCACAATGATTCAAACTCCTGCAATAAACCGGATTCCTCATCACCCTGTGTCCTTGTCTTCGGGAGGAGCCCTCAAGTCGCCATGTTAATGGCTGGTGGCAGTGTTTTCTGCTACATTGGCGCCTGAACAGGGACTTCACCAACAAGAACACAGGGTGATGAGGAATCAGGTTTATTGCAGACTTTTGAATAAAAAGTGAACAGAGCAGATGGTACATGCTAGAGCTCTCTCGCTCTCTCTCTCTCGTTGACCCACAGGTGAGCAGCCTCACCAGCCAATCAGTCCAACTAAGGCTAGGTGAGGCTGCTTAAACCAGCCACCAACTACACACACACTCCACACTTAGTTAACAATTTAAGCCTATTTCTATTTAGAAATACAGAGTTGTATAATGAGAGGAATAACTGTCATATACTAAACCATATGTACTATAACAAATAACATACATCTGTTTTGCGACAGATGCTCGATGACAAATGATAATGATTGACTGTTAATGATATCTGGCACATTGCGTTGATCAGCCTTTTCAAACCCAGTATATAAGCTCACGCAGGTTGCTAAATATTCCCCATCCAGAGAGCAAAAAAGGCCATGCCATGATCGTTGTTCGTAAACAACTACAACATGACATACTACTTAAGGGGCGTAACTGTATTTCTGTCAATGTTAAACCATAGAATATCCACTAATACAATCCATGGTCTTTACAGTCCTTGCATGTTTAGTATTGCCATTAAATGTTTTAGCAGTGCATGTATCCAAATATACTCCTGAAAAGAAATCACATAGAACAGGGTTATTCATAATACAAAAATAATAAAAATGGTAAAACAATTATGTCGCACACATCAACATCATCACACATCATCACACACATCAAATAATTTCCGACCGCCTCATACAGTCCTATTTAAGGAACATCTCCAAATATTTACTCAAGACACAGACATTATTTAATAACCATTTCAAATAAATTAAAATTCGGTATGTATGTGTAGTGTCAGTCGTTTAGAGTGATGCCCTGTATGAAGCTTACCTCGGTCAATTGGAGAGGTCTTCTGGCTACTAGCAGGATGTGTGTGTGTTTATATATGTTGTTATTAAAGATGGCGACGGGGTCAAAGGCATTTCCCTGGACTCTGGCCAGACGCAGTAGCATTCTCTGAGGAAAGGGCTGTCAACTGTAACATGGTCACTATTGAGGGCAAGATAGGTTGGTTTACTTTGAGGGAATTGTGTGTAAAGAAAACAAACTAAAGAAAAAGAAAAGCAGTACTGTTTCTTTTTTTATTGATCCTGGGTTTAAATCTTGCTATTGCGGCTCAGCTCAAAGTCATACAAAAATACAACATTTAGGAATAGGAAAAAACAACAACACAACAAACAACAGCAACAACAACTGTATGTATGTGAATAAATATTATATATAATATATAAATATTAGTAGGGAAGCTGTTGCTATTTACAACGAGAACCTAATCCTAGTGGCCTCATGCAGGGACACAAGGATTTAGTTATGCGAGTGAAAAGGAAAAGTGAGGCTAGCAACAACAGTACTTTCTGTTAAATCTCTCTTTAAAACCAATGTTTCTGCTTATTGATATCTGTGGTTTGCTTTAACTATGGTATTTTTATTTTTATTATATAAAATGTATTTTTTTTGCGTGTATTTTTGTCCTGTGTTATCCTTTTAAAAGCACTTTATAAACCATGTTTTCATTATTTTCCATGACATCAAGTAAAGTTTTCAACTTTCGACACACCAGCATCTTTACTTTTAGAACGCCCACTCCTGTGTGGGGTTTCTGATGTAATAACTACAGCAACACAAACACCAATTAAAGGTGTGAACCATATTGTTGACTCAGGGTTCTGGATGTTTCACACCTACTGGAACTGGGAATTCATTAAATAATCAAAACACGGGAGCTCATTACAGAATCCTTCATGCATTTGACGCAATCCTTGATGCAACACGAGACCTCATTACTAACGATGGCTTCCTAGATACGATAATAACACACTATAATAGTAAACACAATCAACAAGCCCAGAGAGGAAAGTGTTACGCAATAACACAATAACAAAGTCATAACAAGGCCAATTTATGTCAGACACTTACAAAAACAACAACATCATTATTATTATTATTATTATACTTATTTAATATACTGCTAAATTGCCAACAAACAAGAAAATGTATATGAGCATCAAAAGAAAAGCTTTAGACTAAATAAATATACTAATATTAAGAAGCCTTGGCTCCAAACACTGGAGAAGTGGAACAGGGAAAAAAAACTGAAAAGACACTCAGACACAACCGGTACCACACAAGGTAGCTCAGGTAGCTCACAAGGTACCAACGAGCAGCTGAAACAAATCAGATAAGTCAGATAATCAAGTTAACGAGGGAGACGTGACCTCAGTCTAAAGGACCAACAGAACTTTCCAGCTTTCGACTTTGACTGAATAACTTATGACCTGGACACAGACTGTGTGTTCTCTGGTCCATCTAACAACACACACCGGCCCAATTACTTAAAACTCTTGGGTAACACTTGCTTTATTGTGATGGGCCTTCTCCCTTGCCCCGTGAGAGGTCTCTTCAATCGGTTTGAAGTGTGTAAATGTGTAAAAGTGTAAAGAATACAGCCTTGTGCGTCCTCCTGTGATACCCCCCATTACTTTAAATGACAAAAATGTGTTTTGTTGTTATTAATTTGTGCATATAAGATAAATATGGTAAAACCGTACTGTTTAACCACCCCTGAAATTAAAGGGTAGCAGAACAAAGCGTTTTTTTTAATCTGTTATTTAATCATTTCAGTTAATATTGTCAGTGACGCTGACGTGCAGTCTGTAATGTGTAAAGATCTCCTTAACCAGCACTATTGGCAGGTTGGAGGACCAAGACAGGGGTCTTGACAAACTATTACAGTTAGGTGGATTTTCAGATCAAGTTTAAATTTCTAGTTGAGAGTTAATTTTGTTGTCTGACGTTCGTTCTTCTTCGTCCTTGTTAGAGGACGGGTACACCTGTCCTTCCCAGCTGCTCTGAGTTGGGCCTGAGAACCTTCAGTTCTCGCCTCAGAAGAACGGTTGAACAGAGTTGTAGGCCTAGGTTGTAACTTTAGTTATTTTCGTTTTCTATCGTTCTATCGTTGAAGTCCCTGACTCTGCTTCCCAGATACTGTGCAGTGTGTGTTTCAAACCGCAAAGTAGATTTGCAATCCTGTGGTTACTTTGATAAAATATGGTGGTTTTCTCCATGCATATTTGCCTATGAGACTGCCGCAGGCCAATGCAATGTACCCAATCTTCAGGAGGGTGAAGGCAGGGAAGGCAGCCGGCCCAGACAGAGTACAATCCCGCGTCTTCAAGACCTGCGCTGACCAGCTTGCTCCTGTGTTCACCGACATCTACAATGCATCACTGCAGTCTGTCGTCCCAGCGTGCTTCAAAGTGACAACCATTGTGCCGTTACCCAAAAAGACCAAGGTAACATGCCTCAATGATTATCGTCCAGTGGCTTTAACACCCATAGCCATGAAGTGCCTGGAGAAACTTGTAATGTTGCATATAAACTGTGTCCCTAGACCCACTCCAGTTTGCATACAGACCAAACAGGTCTGTAGACGACGCCATTTCCCTGGCACTACACACGGCCCTGCAGCACCTAGACAGGAGGGACACCTACGTCAGACTGCTGTTCATTGACTACAGCTCGGCGTTCAACACCATCGTTCCCTCCAAGTTGGTCCTGAAACTGAGGGACCTAGGTCTGGGTGCCCCATCTGTACTGGATTATGGACTTCCTGATGGACTTCCTGACTTCCTGACAACATCTCATCCACTCTGGTTCTCAACACCGGAGCACCCCAAGGCTGCTGCCTCAGTCCCCGGCTGTACTCGCTGTATACACATGACTGTACTGCCACGCACAGCAATAATTGGATTATCAAGTTTGCAGACGACACCACAGTCTTCGGCCTGATAAGCGAGGGCGATGAAACGGAGTACAGAGATGAAGTGGTCCAGCTGACGCGATGGTGTAAGGACAACAGCCTCGCACTGAATGTCAGCAAGGACACCGATGGAAGTCGTCAGCTGCTTCCGTTTCCTTGGACTACAAATTTCCGATGCACGGAGGTCATGCTGAAGAAGGCACACCAGCGCCTCTATGCTCTGCAGTGCCTCAGAAAAAGCGGAATAGGCCAGAGGTGGCTTGTGAACTTCGAGTGGCGTCACTGTGTGGTACGGCAACACCACTGCACGGGACAAGAAAGCCATCCAGAGGGTCGTGAGGATGGCAGAGAAGATCATCGGGTGTGCACTTCCATGCATTGAGGAGATCTTTAGGACCAGATGTCAGAAGAAGGCCATGTCCATCATAAAGGACTGCAACCAACCTGGGCACCATTCTCTTCTCCCCCCTACCGTCCGGTCGCCGGTTTCACAGCATCCGTACAAGGACTACCAGGTTTTGGGATTGTTTTTATCCACAGGCAGTGTGCCTACTGAACTGCTAGGAGTGCCACTTTCACTTTCATAACATGTCATTAACATTACACTTACATACTTTGCTGGACTTTCTGGACTCATCACAGTTGCTGCACTGTATTGCACTGTGTTCGTGATGCTGCTGTACTACTGGCACTTTAAATGTTTGTAAAAAAAACAACAACAAAAAACATGTACATATCATTAAAGTCACTTTGCTGTTTTTATGGTGTTGTTTTTGAGATTTATACTGCGGGAGGCAATGAGGGGTAAGCATTTATATGTACTTGTTACAAATGGCCAATACAAATCTTGTATAATTTCTGTCACTAAGTGACTTTTTATTAATATGGCAATAGAAACACAGCCTACAGTGTGGCTGTATGGACAAACACGTTTTATGGGTGGGCATAACGAGTGGATACCATTGTGACGTGTTCAGACAGTATCATGGTCATGATGGCAATGATGTCTGCAGTGGTTCTTCTGGTAGTCTTTACAGTCATTTAGCAGAGGCTTTTGTCCATAGTGACTTACAATAAGGACAAGGTCTTTCTGCCAATAGAAAGTTATCTATTTCTAAATAAAACCCCAAAAAAGCAGACCTAACACTACCGTGTGATGAGTGTTGATGGCCAAGGACATCTCGTATGTCCTCTTATTACGCTGTTGGGTCATCATGTGCTGTCCCGCCTAAAACCTACGGGTGTCGCTGTTAAGTCATTATGTGCTATTACTCTCCTGACCCGCGGAGGTCGCTGTTAAGTCAGTACGTGCTATTCCTCTCCTGACCCGCGGAGGTCACTGTTCAGTCATTACGTGCTATTCCTCTCCTGTCCCGCGGAGGTCGCTGTTCAGTCATTATGTGCTATTCCTCTCCTGACCCGCGGACGTCGCTGTTAAGTCATTGCGTGCTATTCCTCTCCTGACCCGCGGAGGTCGCTGTTAAGTCATTGCGTGCTATTCCTCTCCTGACCCGCGGAAGTCGCTGTTAAGTCATTGCGTGCTATTCCTCTCCTGACCCGCGGAGGTCGCTGTTCAGTCATTATGTGCTATTCCTCTCCTGACCCGCGGAGGTCGCTGTTAAGTCATTGCGTGCTATTCCTCTCGTGACCCGCGGAGGTCGCTGTTAAGTCATTGCGTGCTATTCCTCTCCTGACCCGCGGAGGTCGCTGTTCAGTCATTATGTGCTATCTCTCCTGACCTGGGGGGTTCGCTGTTCAGTCGTCTTCCAGTCTCTCCGCTGCCACGTCAGTCTAGACGGGAACGAGCAGCAACATCTGCTCCGTCCGGACGCGAACAACAACACAGACAGGAGGGTAGTAACTCATTTAATCAATCAGTCCGACTATCAGTGGACCAGAAGTCGTCATCACAGGTGAGCTGGTCGAGTTGAGTTGGCCTATATCAAATGAAACCGTATGAAACAGTAATGTAACAGTAACAGTTAGCACCAGTGCTGAGCTAGTTCACAACACTGAGACATTAACTGCTCCGTGGTGGTCCTGAGACGGCATGTGGCCGATATAAAATATATCTAATGAAGTAGAACGTAGAAAGTAGACGTATAAAAGTAGCTCCGGGACCTCCTTTTCCTCCTCTTGACTTAGTTTTCAGATCGCTAACTTTTTGCCCTGCTAGCAAACAGGAGGTCCGCCCACCGTGAGGCATGGGGGACCTCTAGGCGGTTACATGGAGGAGGTGGTGGAGGAGGTCCACATGTCGTGTACATTCATTATTTATTCATCATCAGATGATTAATCATGATGTGGGCTATAAGACATACATGACGGCTGCTGCTGCTGCTGTTGTTGTTGTTGTTGTTGTTGTTAGCAGCTGTATTAGCTGCACACTCAAGTGCTGTCTCAGTGTATTCACAATACAGAATACAAATGTTAATGTTTGATGCATACATATTTCCCGTTGACAATAACACGACTAAACAAGGTTAGACATGCGTGACTGCCTTCATAGAACACGTACTGACCTCTCAAGCACACGGGCAACAAGGCATAAAGGCAAGACAAGGTTCACTGTGTTACGGTGACAAGGACACTTTCCAAGTAAATGTTATATATATATATATATATATATATATATATATATATATATATATATATATATATATATATATATATATATATATATATATATATATATATATATATATGCATTAGATGTACGTGTGTATGGAGGTTTTCATTCAAAGTTTCCACCCGATTTGATTCAATACATGACGTGTGTATGTGACGTAGTGTATACTCGCTCCTGCTCCACTCAGTTGTTGGTTGTTAGTTTGGGCCATTGGCCGTTCTGTCTGACGGTGCTTCAGGTTTCATAGAAGGGGGGAATGGTTGAGACACGGGTCAGATGTCTGATAACAAGAAATATACACATTTATTGCCGAACCCCTTTTCATTAAATGTTGATTCATGCTTAAAGACGGGAAGCATATAAGGCAGTGTCCCAGACGAGGCTGTTACGGTAAATTGACATGTAAACGTTAACACAATCTTAAGATTGCAAAAGCTCATAATATGGCAATTATTTTCACCTGTTTAGTTTAGTTTTTAAAATAATTTATATTTGACCGTGAGAATTGCTAAACAATTTTGTTGTACTTGTACAATGACAATAAAGGCGTTCTGAATCTGATAAACATGAATGAATGTGTATTTACATTTGTTCCCCTTAGTGTTGGCGAACTAGAGGCCCCGGACCGAACCAGGACCTTGGAAAGGGGAGGGTGGGGACACTAACCCTGTCAGACAGGTGGAGCAGTGAGAAGAAAGAGAGACAGAGAGAGAGACCCACACCAGAGACGCCATGAGGCAACTCAAAGGCAAAGCCAAGAAGGAGACGTCCCGGGACAAGAAGGAGCGTAAGCAGGCCATGCAGGAGGCCCGACAGCAGGTGGCCACCGTGGTGCTGCCCACACTGGCCGTGGTGGTTATGGTCATCGTGGTGTTTGTGTACGTGGCCACCAGGCCAGGAGACATGGAGTAGAAACACTACTCCCAACACCACCACCAGGCCAGAAGACATGGGGTAGAACCACACCAACCTCTCTCTCTCCCCCCCCCCCCCCCCCCCAACCACCAGCAGGCAAGGAAACTAGGAGTAGAACCACCACCAGGCCAGGAGACATGGAGGAGAACCACCACCAACCCCTTCCCTGCCCTCTCCTCCAAAGACACTCAGCCAATCAAACTCTTGAGAATAGTTGGAGGCTTTCGACCGTCTGTTCGTCCCTCCTCACCAAATACTGTCCTCTCCTTCTTTCTTGCTCTCCCCTGCCCCCCCCCCCCCATACCTATTTGAATGAGTTTTAACACATTTTGTTCTTAAGTGCTTCTTCTGCATGGAGGAGTCTAATTAACAAAGCTGTTGGGACTTGAAGAATCGTTTGTATCATCAGTGCCTTTTTCTTTCTTTCTTTGTTCACTTGTGGGATGGATGAATCCAGGATGCTTTGTGTCACTTTGAGAATAAGCAGAGCGATGTTGTCTGAGTAGTGTCTAAAAATAATCTCTTATTCACCAAAGCGTTCGACTACACGGTGTTGTTATTGTGGCCGTAGTGTGTGTTTATCCAACGGTAGGTTCACCAACTGATCCGTGCTCTTCCTTCTGTGGATGCCTGTCCCCCCACTCTTGCGATATGTCCCCTACCTGTGTGTCTGTGGGATGGATTTTGAATGATGTGTAATATGAAAACTAACACCAATACTGGCAATGAAAGGCAATACTCAGAATCATAGACAATCCATTCCCCCCCCCCCCCCCCCAGTATTCAGACTCATGTAGGCCTACACTCTGTGTGAATGTAAAACGCATATACATGTGTTTGAAGTAAGAAATGCTACAGAATGTTAAGGCTGCAATCCAAGCCCTACCCTCTTTTTCCCTTAAGTTATTGATGATGACTGTGAGTGACCACATCTGTGCAGATGAGAACAATGTGCCTTATACCCCTCTGAGAATGTATTTCCATTAAAAAAATCTGTATAAAAACCAAACTATTGTTTGGCATTCAGATGTTGTTTATAACGGAGTCTGTGTTGCTATATGAAGTCAATGTGGTCTGACGGAGGTTAAGGGAACTTTCCTACTTAGTTGGTCGGTCAGACTAAGTAATACTAATTCTCTATTTATACAGCACTTTACTAGACGGCCAACAGGCTTTACAGAGGGTGTGTCTTGTGCAAATTCAATTAAGTGATTAAAAGCTCAGCACTTCGAAACAGTTGTGTTCTTATTATCCTGCAGAAAAGCATTGATAGAACCAGTTACTTAACGTTGTACCGTTACAATTTGTTGGTTTGTTGATTAGAGTCAAATTTATTGTCATTGCAAAGCACAAGTACAGTACAACAAACATAATTTAGCATCTAACCAACCAGAGTGCAAATGTTGCAGTAAAGTGCATGGTAATATTATATACCATTGACAGTTTACAGTTGCTAAAAGACAGTCTACTAGGTATAAAAACAGTTATAAGATTATTGTAGAGTATGTGTGAGATATGAGCATAATAATAGTTATATATATATATATATATATATATATATACAGGTAAGTAAGTATAAGTATTTGACAGGTAGTGATCAAGGGTATGCAATTATGAAAAACAAGCATGTGGGAATATGTTGGAAGCATGAAAATGAACTATGAACAATTCCCCTCCATTTGACCAGCATTCAGTTTTGCAAATGTATTCACCAGCAAAAGTATGCCGACTCGGGCCAGCTTATTTTGGGCTGTTGTTCAAACGGTTGTTCTCTGGTCATGCAGCACCAATTTCATAGTTTGCACCCTTCTACTGCTTCGACATCCCGGTTTTATAAAAAAGCACAGAAAGATGCCTCTTTAAAATGCTACTGACAACCCAGAATGTTGTAATAGCCGGTTTGAATACATACATCATCATTAGGAATGATCCATTTGATATATATGTATATGTATGTATGTATGCAGTGGCGGCCGGTGACATCCGAAGTAGGAGGGGCGCAAATAATTCGCAATTTGGTTTTTATCATATCTGCTGTGCAATACCGCATCTTCCCAGACGGTGGCGCCATTTCTCCATGTAAACGACCGAGAGGGCGAATTAAAGAAATAAAAATAAAAAACTATACATAATATAAATATAAACCTCACTGTTACTCATTCTACTCTGTATTGTATATATGTATATTGACTGAACATTCCTTTACTTACTGCTTAATTTCTTTTTTTACTTACTTTATTTTTACTGTATGTAGCACAATCTCAGGGGCTCATACAGAAACAAGCATTTCATCATAAAGTATTCTGTATTTTGTTGTGACAAATAATAAACAAACTTGAAACTTATGGTGAAAGAACATTTATTATATGGTGCTTCAATTAGCAATTATGAACACAGTAATACCTAGTAGAAAATAAACGTAAGAAAAAAAGATGGACTTATATTAGAAAGACTACCCAGTGTGCCATCAAAAATAATACCTAAATATGGTCTTACATTCGATTGTGCAAAAGTAATTAGAACAAAATAGAAGATAATAAAATAGACCTGATACAAGTCAGGACAAATAAGGTTCAACTAGGCTACAATTGAGTGGCGCATGCGTGACTGGTTTTCTTTGCTCACGCATGCGCCACTCAATTTGCTCACGCATGCGCCACTCAATTTGAGTGGCGCATGCGTGACTGGTTTCTTTGTTCGGGCGCAAGAATATGCGCCCCCACAGATCGTATTTAGGACCCTTGATAGGCTACATTTAATTGCTTGATCCATTTTCATTGGCCGCTTGCCGCAGTGACCGGAGATCCTGGGCGCACTGGTCTTGCGCCCAGGTTTGGAGGTAGGTACCAGATTTCTATGAGAGTGACGTCAATGACAAACGAGGGGGGAGAATAGCACGCACAAAACAATGATTTATATTTGCTATATTAACGTTATTGTGCATTTTAAACACAAACATACTTAAAATGAGTAATTTTTTTTTCCTCTCTCAACCAGGTGGGGCGGCGCCCCTGCGCCCCTATGGACGAGCCGCCACTGTATGTATGTATGTATGTATGTATGTATGTATGTATGTATGTATGTGTGTGTGTGTGTGTGTATATACATATATATATATAAGCTCAGCTTATATATACACCTGCCACAATACAATTGTATCCGTTCAATTAAAAACTGGTGCACACACTCAGTCACTCGAAACACTCAGTTGACCAACAGAGGAACGTTTAAATCTAAATCTGGAGGATTGAATCGTCTTTAAATCTTAAATCTGGAGTATTTAGAATCCTCTTTATTGGTCCCATCAAAGCAGACACAGTGTGTCTGCTTTGATGAGTTACAGTGTAGTGTACAGTTACAGTGTAATTCGTTTATCTGCATTTAACCCATTCTAGTATGAGGAGCAGTGGGCAGCTATTGTACAGCGCCCGGGGAGCAGTGTAGGGGTCTGGCGCCTTGCGCAAGGGCACCTCGGCAGTGCCCAGGAGGAGAACAAGCACGTTTTTCTTGTACTTTTTAAATGACGTTCTCACTTTGTACTTGGTCCATTTCAGGGAACCGGCCACCTTCCAGTTCCCAAGCCAAGGCCCAACAGACTGAGCTACGGCCGCCACTATGTATGTGCTCCGCCATTGTTGACTTTCTGGGCTGAACTTGTATGTCTCTTGTTCCACCCAGTTTTCATTGGGTTTCAACAGCGCACGCACGCACGCACGCACGCACGCACGCACGCACGCACGCACGCACGCACGCACGCACGCACGCACGCACGCACGCACGCACGCACGCACGCACGCACGCACGCACGCACGCACGCACGCACGCACGCACGCACGCACGCACGCACGCACGCACGACTGGTCTCTCATACTTCTCATGGGAGTTTTTGGAAACATTATTTTTACGGTATATTCACATAATACGGTTGCATTGACGACATACCAATAGCCATTTTAATAACCATGCCATGAACAACATTGCCATTTAGTTGAAAATTCATATTTTAATGGTCAAGTCAAGTCAAGTCAAGTTTATTGTCACTTCACAGTTTACACAAGTATAAAGCAGTGATGTGAAAATCTTATGTGCAATACCCGACGACAGACAGCAATTATAAAATAAGATAAAAAAAATAGATAAAAATTGAATAAAAATAGAATAAAGTTAGAAAATAAAAATAAAAAATAAAAATGCAATTTATAAAATGCAAAACAAAAAATGCAAAAAAAATAAAATAAAAGTTGTTGTTGGAAAAGTATGGCAAAAAACTGACTTTTGCATTGCTTACTTTGTACTTTCCAAAATTAGAATGAAAGAATTTCCAGCTGTGCCGAATCACTTGATCAACACACTTAAGTTATACAAACAGTGCTCTCTCTCTCTCTCTCTCTCTCTCTCTCTCTCTCTCTCTCTCTCTCTCTCTCTCTCTCTCTCTCTCTCTCTCTCTCTCTCTCTCTCTCTCTCTCTCTCTCCATATACATTTCTTCAATAACTCCCCTAAAGTCCAAACTACATTTTAACATATTCCACACACCTCAAATTCCTCCTCAGATGTTTTACTTTGAAAGTTGAAATGAACTTGTTTCTGCGTTGGTTGAACTGAGTGCACCAACAGAGGGTGTGTAACTCACTTTGTTCAGCGCGTTGATATTTTATGCTGGGGTTTGAAACCTTCAAAGGGGGTTTGGGAGTACATCAAGGTTGCTACCCTGAACAGAATAACTAAATGTACTGTCAAAACATCATCCATAAATGCATGCATACACAGACAACACACACTCGGTATGCATACACACGCAAACGCACACACACACACACACACACACACACACACACACACACACACACACACACACACACACACACACACACACACACACACACACACACACACACACACACAGTATGCACACTCACACACACACACACACACACACACACACACACACACACACACACACACACACACACACACACACACACACACACACACACACACACACACACACACACACACACACACACACACACACACACACACACACACACACAGTATGCACACTCACACACTCACACATACGCACATACGCACACACCACATTTACATTTTCTTGAAAGCGTCTCACTTATAGCATATTTACTTCTATCTTGTGTGGCTGAAATAACGGTATTAACATTTCAAACGAGATGAGAAGGGAGCATACTGATTGTACAAATACAAATACACTTTATCCTCAAACGGTTCCAATCCTTACCTCTCTATTGCAAACAACATCTTGCGGAAAAAGAAATCTGACCTAAGTTGTCATCGTTGTGAATCAATCTCCATTTTCCATGTGGGGAAGGTGAGTCGAAAAGTGTCAATCACTTTGCAGCGTTTGATAGACACACACGTGACATGTGAGCAAATGGAATTTCTTTGTTAAATTAGCAGGACATTGGCTTTAATTAAAGATGAGTAGCATCTTTTCATTATGATCACACAAGTTGATTCTAGAAACAGCGGTGACGTTGATTGGACCTGGCTGGGACTCCTTAATAACCCACTTAATATCAATTTGCCTTGCTTTTGGGATGAACTCAATTTTTACTTTGACTGTGGTTTTCTCCACAAGAGGTGTAAGTAAACCTGTGCAAAAATGCCAAAGCATTCGTTCCTAAGTTCCTTAGGTCCCATGATAATTCTAATTATTATTATAATTACGGAGACCTGTGACTCAAGAGGCCAACGAGAGCAGACCATTGACGAGAGGACACATGAAGCTGGAGAGGTAGCGTTACAGAGTGTTATAGTGAAGGAACTAGAGAGGTAGAGTTATAGTGTTATAGTGAAGGAGCTGGAGAGGTAGAGTTATAGAGTGTTATAGTGAAAGAGAGGTAGCGTTATAGAGTGTTATAGTGAAGGAGAGGTAGCGTTATAGAGTGTTATAGTGAAGGAGAGGTAGCATTATAGAGTGTTATAGTGAATGAGAGGTAGAGTGATAGTGTTATAATGAAGGAGAGGTAGCTTTAAAGAGTGTTATAGTGAAGGAGAGGTAGAGTTCTAAAGTTTTATAGTGAAGGAGAGAGATAGCTTTATAGAGCGTTATAGTGAAGGAGAGTTATAGTGAAGGAGAGGTAGAGTTATCGAGTTTTATAGTGAAGGAGAGGTAGCGATAGAGTGTTATAGTGAAGGAGAGGTAGCGTTATATAGTTTTACAAGATACAATATATTTATTTGCCATTTGTAACAAGTACATTGGAACGCTTGCTCCCCATTCCCTCCCACAGTAAACATCTCAAAAAACAATCCCATAAAAATAATATATACAATAAAAATAAAAATGAACGAAAAAAGGACAGCAAAGCGACTGACAGATGGTATGAACATCTGTTGAATGTGCAAAAAGATTTAAAAGCATTTAAAGTGCAGTAGTGCAGCAGCATCATGAATACAGTGCAGTGCAGTGCAGTAACTGTGATGAGTCCAGAAAGTCCAACAAAGTATGTAAGTGTAATGTTAATGACAATGTTATGAAAGTGAAAGTAGCAGCACTCCTAGCAGTTCAGTAGGTGCACTGCCTGTGGAAAAAAACTGTCCTTAAACCTGGTAGTCCTTGTACGGATGCTGCGCAACCCGGAGGGAGAAGAGATGGTGCCCAGGTGACGACTTCCACCGGTGTCCCGTCCAGGCTGATGGTGGACTGAGGCAGCAGCCTTGGGGTGCTCCGGTGTTGACCAGAGTGGATGAGGTGTTGTTCCCAATCTTCACCACTTGAGGCCTACCCGTCAGGAAATCCATAATCCAGTTACAGATGGGGGCACCCAGACCTAGGTCCCTCAGTTTCAGGACCAGAGGGAACGATGGTGTTGAACACCGAGCTGTAGTCAATGAACAGCAGTCTGACATAGGTGTCCCTCCTGTCTAGGTGCTGCAGGGCCGTGTGTAGTGCCAGGGAAATGGCGTCGTCTACAGACCTGTTTAGTCTGTATGCAAACTGGAGTGGGTCTAGGGACTCAGGGATGGAAAAGTTTATATGCGACATTACAAGTTTCTCCAGGCATTTCATGGCTATGGGTGTTAAAGCCACTGGACGATAATCATTGAGGCATGTTACCTTGGTCTTTTTGGGTAACGGCACAATGGTCGGTCACAATGATCACAGCTGGTCAGCGCAGGTCTTGAAGACGCAGGATGGAACTCAGTCTCGGCCGGCTGCCCAGAGAGGTAGCGATAGAGTGTTATTGTGAAGGAGAGGTAGAGTTATAGAGTTTCATAGTAAAGGAGAGGTAGAGTGATAGAGTGTTAAAGTGAAGGAGAGGTAGTGTTATAGAGTGTTATAGTGAAGGAGAGGTAGCGTTATAGAGTGTTATAGTGAAGGAGAGGTAGAGTTATAGTATTGTAGTGAAGGAGAAGTAGAGTTAAAGAGTTTAATAGTGAAGTAGCGGTAGAGTTATAGAGTGTTATAGTGAAGGAGAGGTAGAGCCAGTGGCGGCTCGTCCATAGGGGCGCAGGGGCGCCGCCCCACCTGGTTGAGAGAGGAAAATAAAAAAAACATGTTTAAAATGAATAATAATTACTCATTTTATGTATGTTTGTGTTTAAAATGCACAATAACGTTAATATAGCAAATATAAATCATTGTTGTGCGTGCTATTCTCCCCCCTCGTTTGTCATTGACGTCACTCTCATAGAAATTTGGTACCTACCTCCAAACCTGGGCGCACTGCCGTGCGCCCAGGTTTGGAGGTAGGTACCAAATTTGATAGGCAATGTAGCCTATCAAGGGTCAAGGTTTTGAGGTAGGTACCAAATTTGATAGGCAAATGTAGCCTATCAAGGGTCCTGAATACGATCTCTGGGAGCGCATTTCATTGCGCCCGAACAAGGAAACCAGTCACGCATGCGCGACTCAAATTGAGTGGCGCATGCGTGAGCAAATTGAGTGGCGCATGCGTGAATGCGTGAGCAAAGAAAACCAGTCACGCATGCGCAATTCATAGCCTAGTTGAACCTAGTTATTTGTAAAGCCTGTACTGCTCTGCTCTCAGTTCGCGTCTTGCTGTCTGAGGAAAGGTACGTTGTTGTTTGTTTTTGTCCCGATTATAGTTTTACATTTATTTTTATTGTGGACGATGTAAACGTAAAGTAAGGGATAAGAAATGTTGGTCTTGCTGTATAAACATGCAGCTTGTGTCATTTGTATGTAAACGGTGTGGATTGGGGTTTTGTAAGTTTATCGTGGACACGTGCTTCCCCAATGCTAGCTACAGGGTCCTCCGTGTGTTTGTCTGCTAATATAGGCTGTGGTCGAATGTATTAAGCATTTGTATTCTATTTAATTAGTTAAATTCAGAAGCATTTGTTAATGAGTCAGTTCTTGCTGCGTCTTGCTGTCTGAGGAGAGGAGATTGAGACCCGTGTGTGTGGGAGAGACCTCATGTTGCAAGTTTGTTCTTTTTTTGTTCTGTACAGGACACAGCCATTACACTAGCTACCATGGAGAATTCTGTCAAATCCCTCAAAGCAACACCATTTGAAAGACGAACACTGCAAGAAAAACTCAGAGTGAAAGAGTTTGGACCTCATCAGCCTGACATCAGCATCCAGCAGACAGAGGAGGCTATATATTCGGTCGTTTTCCAGAACCTGGTTTGCTAAGTGGTTCTTGTATAGTTAGTATAGCATAGGTACATAGATTAAACTGTATATTGTATAGTAGTGTAGTGTACATAGGACCCAGTACCTTTTTAATTTGTAAGCTTAACATTGTATTGCATTTTATCTCAGGACTTGTATCAGGTCTATTTTATTATCTTCTATTTTGTTCTAATTACTTTTGCACAATCGAATGTAAGACCATATTTATTTTTAATTAGCCCTCTCGGTCGTTTACATGGTGAAATGGCGCCACCGTCTGGGCAAATCCGGTATTGCACAGCAGATATGATTTAAAAAAAAGTTTTACCCCTGCGCCCCTCCTACTTCGGATGTCACCGGCCGCCACTGGGTAGAGCGATATATAGTGAGAGAGCGTGGAGTTATAACGTGTTGGGAAGGAGAGGTAGCGTTATAGAGTGTTATAGTAAAGGAGAGGTAGCATTATAGAGTGTCATACTGAAGGAGCAGTAGCATTATAGAGTGTTATTGTCACGGCCGGGTGTAGGTGGGACCCAAAAGCAGGGAGAACAGACATCAGATGGAACAGGTGCTTTAATGTCGGATCAAAGGCAGAGGTACAGACAGGGTAAATCCAAAACGTGGTCAAAGCAAGCAGAGGTCGGTAACAGGTAAGTCGAGGGTTGAGGCAGAGATACAAAAACGCAAGGCAAAAACAAGGTTGTAATATGAGCAGCTTCTTGACCGTGAACGCCTCTCCTCCATCGATGATCCTAGACGGTGGAGGAGGGAGAAGAGGGGGGACAAGGGACTAGACAACACAGGTTTTATTTGTGACACATGGAATGACGGGGGAATGCGACGCATAGACAGGGGAAGTGTCAGCCTGATCGTGCACGGATTAATGACCGATGAACCTAGGTGCTAGTTTTACAGAGGTCACCTTGAGGGGAATGTGCCTGGTGGAAAACATCACCTTCTGACCTGGCTGGTAGCGCGGAGCAGCTGTGCGGCGATGGTCAGCCTGCGCCTTATAACGCAGAGACGACTGCCGTAGGACCCTCCTGGCTCTGGTCCAGGTCCTCCGACAATGCTGAATGAACCGCTGGGCTGAGGGTACTGCCACTTCCTCTTGGGACGGATAGAGGGGAGGTTGGTAGCCCAGACAGCACTGGAATGGTGACAGTCCTGTAGCGGAGGAGGGCAGGGAATTGTGGGCGTACTCCACCCATGGTAACATCTTTGACCAGGCGGTGATGTTAGCAGATGACATGCAGCACAAAGCCACCTCCAGCTTTTGGTTCATCCTCTCTGTCTGGCCGTTGGTCTGGGGGTGATATCCGGAGGACAGACTGGAGGTTGCTCCCAGCAGCTTACAAAACGCCTGCCAAAACCGAGCAGAAAACCGTGGTCCCCTGTCAAACAATGTCAGTTGGCAGACCGTGAATCCTGAACACATGCGTAATCATCAGATCAGCCGTCTCCTTAGCAGAGGGTAATTTAGGCAGTGGCAAGAAATGAGCCGCTTTGGAAAAACAATCGACTCTGGTTAGGATGCAGTAGTAGTAGTAGTAGTAGAACCTTTATTTAGCCAGGAAAATCAATTAAGAACAAATTCTTATTTTCAATGATGACCTGACAGGAGGCAAAAGGCTTCCTGAGGGGATGGGGGTTGGGAGGAAGAAAATAAAAAGACAGACTCCGGGCACTACAGAACCCAGGAGACAACACAATGACACAGAGCAGAGATGACAGGCATAGCAGTTAAACATATAACATCTCTAAAACAATACTGCTATGGTTCAATCAGTCATTAAAATAATATAGAACATTCATCCATTCAATCATTCATTCATTCATCCATTCATTCCTTCATGGCAATGCATACTATAGGAGAGGTCAAGACATTGGTAGTGAGCATCAGGCAAAGCAGCTGCAGGTGTTGCCATCCGAGGGGGGGGGGGGGGAGACCAGTGACAAAATCGATTGCCAAATGAGATCAAGGTCGTCGGGAAATCGGTAGTGGCCTGAGGAGCCCAGCCGGGGATCGATTGCTCACCTTGTTCCGTGAGCAGACGGGACACACAGCGACATAAGCCTTCACGTCATCACTTAACGTAGACCACCAGAAACGCTGTTTAACGAGAGACGATGTTCGTGACATGCCTGGATGACAGGCCAGCCTTGAATTATGTCCCCAGTCCAAGACATCAGCTCGAGATGCTGGGGGAACAAAGAGTCGACCAGAGGACACGTCACTTGGTCCTGGTTCCCGAGCCAGCGCCTCCTGGACTGTCCTCTCAATCTCCAGCGAAGTGGCTCCCACCAAGCAGCGAGCAGGCTGGATCATACTGTCACGGCTGGGTGTAGGTAGGACCCAAAAGCAGGGAGAGACTTGAGATGGAACAGGTGCTTTAATGTCGGATCAAAGGCAGAGGTCCAGACAGGGCAAATCCAAAATGTGGTCAAGGCAAGCAGAGGTCGGTAACAGGTAAGTCGAGGATTGAGGTACAAAAACACAAGGCAAAAACAAGGTTGTTATCCAGGCGAGGGTCGGAACACGGCGGATCAATAGGCAGAACAACAATGAACTTAGCTTGATACGACCGTGAGGCTTTCTGAAAATCGGGGTGATGATCCAGCAACGAGTTAGACAACAGACATGGCTTAAATACAGCTTGGTAATGAGGTGCGATTGACAACAGGTGAGTTGAGTAGGAAACGGCTGACAGGGAAAACACGGAGTGGCATCTTGGATCTCCAGGACTAGGAGCGTGAAGAGCTGGGTTGGATCGTGACAGTTATAGTAAAGGAGAGGTAGCATTATAGGGTGTCATACTGAAGGAGAGGTAGCGTTATAGAGTGTTATAGTGAAGGAGAGGTAGTTTTATAGATTTTGATTATAGATTATACATTTGTAATACAATTTTTTATTTCACAAACATAGGAAAAGCAGAATACTTACATTTTTGGAGAATAATTAATAGTCAATTTAAACATAGAATGAGAGGATAAACACCCGAGGAACATGAAGATAGACAGATAAAAATAACAACAAAAATAAGAATTCTACATAAAACACAATTTGTCCCCCTGAGGACTGAAAAGTTGTAGCTTTTAAGTTTCAAAAGATGTGTCAGAGCAAGCAAGGCATCTCGAGGCCCGGAGGACAGTACAAGATTAACCTGTTCTACTCTCAAATCAGTTCAGCTTTTCAGAACGTCACTGTCTAGCAATGGACCAAATAACAATAACAAAATTCTTTCCATATTACGTATGTTAAGTACAATGTTATGCTTACTCCCCATTCAATGCCACAGTATGAATTTCTACAACAATATTATAGCTTAGTTATATATATTATAGCTTATTATATATAAGCTTAGGTCGCTTTGGACAAAAGCGTCTGCTAAATGACTGTAATGTAATGTAACTGAATGTACTACACTATACTATACTATACTATGCAATACTATATTTTACTGTACACTACTTTACTATTGTAGAGCCGATGAATGGGAGTCGGAGGCGGCGTGTTTAGAATAGAACTCCGCACTTTATTTTCCATTAGGTTTGACAAAAGGGAAACACCTCTGCTACCTGCTACTGTCCAGCTCACAACAACAACAACAACACAACAACAACAACAACAACAACAACAACAACAACAACAACAACAACAACACGGTACGCTCTCTAACAGGTCCGTGGTGAAACACACACTATATACAAACAAGCCCCCCCAGAATTCACCCATACACAAAGTCTGTGCGGCGGGGAGGAACGACCACCACGACTCCGGAGAACGGGAGCTGGGGAGGCGACCTCTACAGGGGCGGCCGCTGGGAAAGGTGGGACTGGAACTGCAGGCCCCAATTCGGTGACAGGGGTCAAGGCCGGGGGGCGACCCCGTCGCGGAGGCCGTGCCAGCACCACCGGCTGGTCCAAGTCCAGGTGAGCAGCCTTCACCCGGTCCACCGAGACGTGCTCGGCTTTGCCACCCAGGTCGACCACCAAGTGCTTGCCCCCGTGTTCCAAAACCCGGAAAGGTGGTCTGAAGGGGGTTGCAGGGGGCCTCTGTGAGCGTCGTGCCGGATGAACACGTGCTCCACTGAGCAAAGCCCCACGGGAACCCGGGACACCTGAGTGCCGTGCTGAGCAGTGGGGATCGGAGCAAAGGCCTTAGCGGCGTCCTGCAGGAAAACTCGCTGGGCCTTAGCCGACCAGGGGGCCGATGCGTTGGGGAGGAAATCCCCTGGAACCCTCAGCGGCTGACCGTAGACCATCTCAGCCGTGGAGCACCGCAGATCCTCCTTAGGCGCGGTCCTCAGGCCCAGCATAACCCAAGGCAGCTTGTCGACCCAATTACCGTCCGTCAGCCCGGCCCTGAGGGCCGCCTTCATGGAGCGATGGAAACGCTCGCAGAGGCAGTTGGCCTGAGGGTGATAAGCGGTTGTCCGGTGGAGCTTAACCCCCAAACCCCCGGCCACAGCATTCCAGAGCTCGGACGTAAACTGCGAACCATCCCTAGGAACCCACAGAGTGACCGGGCCGTGTGTGGGCGAGGAAACACCGCGACAGCCTCAACCTTCGCCGACAGGGGTGCTGCTCCGCCTTTGGTGACGCGGTGCCCAAGGAAGTCAATGTCAAACACCCCGAACAGACACTTTGCAGGGTTGATTATCAACCCGTGTTGGCTGAGCCTCGTGAAAAGGGCCCGGAGGTGGGACAGGTGTTCCTCCTCAGAAGGAGGAACAGGTTAATCTTGTACTGTGTCATTCCTGCTGATGTCCTCCGGGCCTCGAGATGCCTTGCTTGCTCTGACACATCTTTTGAAACTTAAAAACTACAACTTTTCAGTCCTCAGGGGGACAAATTGTGTTTTATGTAGAATTATTATTTTTGTTGTTATTTTTATCTATCTATCTTCATGTTCCTCTTGTGTTTATCCTCTCATTCTATGTTTAAATTGACTATTTATTATTCTCAAAAAGTATTTCTCAAAGTATTCTGCTTTTGTTTGAGCGGCATTCTTGAGCCCAAAAGGCATCCGCAGGAACAACCCAAATGGCGTTATCACCGCTGTTTTGGGAATGTCCAGGGGATGCATGGGCACCTGGTGGTATCCACGCACTAGGTCCACCTTAGAAAACACCAGCTTACCAGCCAGGTGCACCGAAAAGTCCTGAATGTGCGTCACCGGGTAGCGGTCAGGTGTCGTAGTGTCGTTGAGGCGGCGGTAGTCCCCACACGGGCGCCAACCACCATTAGGCTTGGGGACGATGTGCAGAGGAGATGCCCAAGGACTGTCAGACCGGCGGATGATACCCAGGCGTTCCATGGTTGAGAACTCCGCCTTCGCTACTGCGAGTTTAGAAGGGTTCAACCGCCGGGCCCTGGAGTAGACCGGGGGTCCCTCAGTGGTGACGTGGTGCTCCACCCCATGCTTGGTGGTGGGCGCAGAGAAGGTGGGCTGCGTCAGGTCCGGGAACTCGGCCAACAACCTGAGGTACTTGTCCGCACCCGACAGCGAACCCGACAGCCCGTTGTACGCCGCTTTGCCAAGCGTACACACAAGGGAGGAAAACGTCAAGGCATCAACCAAGCGTTTGTTTCTAACGTCCACCAGGAGCCCGTGAGCACATAAAAAATCTGCCCCGAGGAGGGGAAAATAAATGTCTGCTATGACAAAATCCCAGTTGAACCGCTGCCCCCCAACACATAAACACATCAGCCTCACGCCATAAGTGCGGATGGGGCTGCCATTAGCTGTCGTCAACTGCGATCCGTGCCCCCCTCGAGCGACATCCTCCCTCGATGCAGGAACCACGCTCCACTGAGCGCCCGTGTCACAGAGAAACCGGCTTCCCGAGACACTGTCGCTAACGAAGAGCAGCCTGCTCGTGCCGCCAACGCTCAGGGCCACTACCGAGCGCCGGCCCTCTCGTTTCCCGGAGGCTTGTAGCTGCAGGGAGCGATGCACTTCTTCGCCTTGGCCCCGAACCGCGGGTGGTAAAGACACTCTCCCGCGTCCCCACGCCGGCCTGGAACCGCCGCGGTCTGCTCCCCCCCAAGCCCTCCTAACCGGCGAGGGAGCACTGAGCGTTGCAGCTAGCACATCTGCACCGGGCTGCTGGGTCGCCAGGAAGAAACGGTCAGCCTCCTCAGCCAGGGCGCGACGTTCAGGAACGTCTCCACAAACAAAATCCGGGGATCCTCCCCCCCCAGCAGATTCAGCATCTTCTCCATGAGCTGGGACGGCTTGCTGTCAGACCCTTCAGACCCTGAATGTCAAGAATCTGGCATGCCCTCTCCTTAGCAGCTAAATGAGCAGGCTAAATGTCTTAAGGAGAAGGGCTTTAATCGCCTCATATTTGCCGTGGCGTGGGGGATCCGCGATAAAACCGAGCAACCTGGACGACGAGGAGCTCCCCAGCGCCGCCACCACGTGAAAATACTTCAGGTCCTCGTCACGGACCTGGCGGCAGGCAAAGTGTGCCTCCACGTGTGCGATCCATGCCGTAGCGGCATGTTCCCAAAACTCCGGCACTTTAATATAAACATTGCGGAGAATGAATGGGAGTCGGAGGCGGCGTGTTTAGAATAGAACTCCACACTTTATTTTCCATTAGGTTTGACAAAAGGGAAACACCTCTGCTACCTGCTACTGTCCAGCTCACAACAACAACAACAACAACAACAACAACAACAACAACAACAACAACAACAACAACAACACGGTACGCTCTCTAACCGGTCCGTGGTGCAACACACACTATATACAAACGGTGAATAATGTCCCATAATGTTCCACCACACTATAAACAACACTATATACTACCTAATATTTACTATAAACAACACTATACTATAACAATACTATACACAATAAATATAGACATGCAAACTGAGAATCATCTAGTCCTACAACCCCCAAAACATTTGAGCAATGCATAGAACATGGTGGTCAGCAAGAAAAAAGTTTTAGTATTGCACTATTTTACTAGCTTTTTCTCATCAATTCAATTGAACTATTGAAACAAAAATAAACAGCATTTTCGGTTAGTGTGCTTTAATCTGGCCTCTATTTAGGCATACACTTATATGAATCATTTATGAAACATTGCAACACTACAATCAGCGCGCATGTTTGCTTTTGTCACCAATTAAGCAAACCTGCTGCCTTCTCGCGTGATTCCCCGTGATTTGAGAAGAGAACCCCCTAAGCCACACCCCCTCCACCGTGACCGTTCACGCACGTCCGAACCAGGAAGAGATTGGTGGTCTTGCTGATCTTAATCTGAGAACGTAAACACTGAGCGACAGGACAAATAACCACTTACTAATGAATGCATGCATTTCTATTTATTTTAACATATATTTCTAACGGGGACCCCTAAAAGAATAAGACATTCTATTAGTCCTGTACCTGGACATGTGGAGAGATATCTGACCGTTGTCTCCTGAACCGAATGACATCACTTATCAGGTAGGATTCACTCTTTCATTCATTATGTCATTCCTCACCCTTTCATCAGTCATCAGGTATGATGCACTCTTTCATTCGTAACGTCATTCCTCACCCTTTCATCAGTCATCAGGTATGATGCACTCTTTCATTCGTAACGTCATTCCTCACCCTTTCATCAGTCATCAGGTATGATGCACTCTTTCATTCGTAACGTAATTCCTCACCGTTTCATCATTCATCGGGTATGATTCATGGGTCTTTCATTCATTTCGTCATCGCTCAGAACGGGCGACAGTTGCCACCCGTTCATTAAGAGCTGCAGTCTGGACGAACTGGGATCGAACACTTTCAAAACCCCTGACAATACAATAGGTCTCCAGACCATCAGTGCCTTTTATTTACTGTATAAATATAAATATGAACTCTTAAAAATGTATTTGATCAGAATCAAAATCAGAAGGCCTTTGATGTTGAATTATAAGTTCAACGAAATTGTGTAGCAATAATAATGCTTACTCTTTACACACAATTACAGCAATTTAAAATATACATTATTTAAAAACGAAACAAAATGAACAGATTTAATGGCCAAATATAGGTCAAATGATCTATATTTATGTATATATATATATTTATAAACATATACATATTGCAGTTGCCCTATGTACACTAGTGCAAATTAGAAAATATATATACTTTGAAAGGTGCGATGAGATGCAAACAATGTTTACATCCCATGCATCAATACTGTATTGTAGTGACACAGATGTCCGTGTCAGTGTTCAATACAGTATTGAAGTGACACAGAACGGTCACCGTCAGTGTTTGACAGTGTTCAATACAGTATTGTAGTGACACAGAACAGTCAGTGTCAGTATTTGAGTTTGCGTATGGCTCTGGGGTAGAACCTGTTCTTAAGTTTGGCTGTGACGTGATTGACCTGACACGTCTACCAGAGAGCAGCAGCTCAAACAGGTGGTGTCATGAGTGGGATGGGTCTCTTTACATCACACAACTGTGGCTCACACCACAGTTATGTGGTGATTCACATGACTGAGTGTGTGTGTGTGTTCTACACACAGAAGGTGGTGGTTCGACTGGGTCCGGGTGTCTTGACTCTGAGCTCCGGGATCCAGCAGCGGGGCTGACAGATGCTTGGCGCAGGATGAAGATAACGCAGCAGCTAGGTAACCATCAAGTACTGCGTGATGCAATAGATCATACATGTTGGTGGCAGCTTGTGTGTGTGTGTGTGTGTGTGTGTGTGTGTGTGTGTGTGTGTGTGTGTGTGTGTGTGTGTGTGTGTGTGTGTGTGTGTGTGTGTGTGTGTGTGTGTGTGTGTGTGTGTGTGTGTGTGTGTGTGTGTGTGTGTGTGTGTGTGTGTTACATGTAGTGACCATTGCCTACTGCCTAATGTTACTTGTTGTTACTACTAGTTTCTAATGAGAGTCTAGTCTACACACTGATACATGTAGTGTAGTCCAGTGGTGTTTACAAAGAGATATATAAAATAATACAAAATAAATAATTATTCATATTGATTATTAATTATAAACAAAGCATATTCTTTTAATTGTCAATATTGATGTTTTGGCCTAATAGCAATTGTCAATTGTTGCTATTTGTTAAACTGCTGATTGCTAAACTGCGATTTACACAAGTTACTATTATTATTATTATTATTATTTCTTAACTATTTCTTAACTATCTATTATTTATAAGTCAAAGGAAACTGTGACCTGTTAGTGTCAGAATTATCATTGTTCATACTTTTTGGGTGAGATAAGCACATAAGATTGGTCAAGAATTTAACTATTTAAAGAGAGAAAAATATCCCCGGGTGGATTGACTCGTGGATGGCATGTTTTATTAAGAGAAACCTTCTAGTTCAGATACTTTTGAAGTAAATAGTTGACAAGTAACAACAGTGCATGTTTGATGTGTGAACTTACGTTATTTACAAATGTGTATATATCTCTCCTACCCCCCGGCTTCAGACTCATATAGTGAGTATCACATTTATTATATACGTTATATACAAAAGAGTATTTTTTATTTTGAGTTCGACAACAGATGAATATTTGTCGTGTCCTATTTGTGGCAGTTCACCCGACTCCCACAGCTCTACATTTAGAACATTGTTCAATGTTTTAGATAGATAGATAGATAGATAGATAGATAGATAGATAGATAGATAGATACTTTATTAATCCAGAGGGAAATTTAGTCTTCCAGCAGCTTATACAAATAGCAAACAAACACTTATTCAGTTATAAAAACTTTAAAAACGAAGGGACTTATCTAAAACACAATTAGAATTATAAAATTACAATCAATTACAATAAACAAGAAGTGGAAAATATACTGTATTAAAACAAAAATTATACTAATATCTATTGTAATAAATACCAATAAAATACAGAATACAATAAGTGTAAGTAGTGCAAATAAAGGTAGTTTTGGGGTCACAGAGCAGGTGTGTGTAAACAAAAGGAGGCCTCATGCCCAAAAGTCAGTCTCCCCCCGTCCACTCTGGGAAGAGTTGAATAGTCGTATGGCCCGACTTCCTTCCTTCCTTTGTTTTAGTTAGACTGTTTAGCCTCTTTGTTTGCTCCAGAGAATACATACCTTGTGTATAACATCTTCGTGGTCCATTTTCACCCCCTGTGGCATGGCAGACATGGAGGCCATGACACCGCTCATGGAGAACACCGGCCAGGCCTCGGAGGAGAACTCTGACGAGGACCACGGGCTGCTCCCCTCTCCACAGCAGGAGCAGGACAAGGGCCGGGGCCTCACGTAAGGGCCCCACGCACGGGTTCATCACACAGGGACACAGACGTAAACGTGATGTCTCGCGGAGTCACTATTCATACAATTCACTATTCCCTGTCTAAGTAGATTGTTAGGTCGATATTGGTCTATATTGTTTGACCTGAACTTATTGTACTTTTATCTGAGCACTGGCTCAGTTCTTGGAGACTTTAGAGTTAGGAATGAAATGCACTTTTGACTTCTGGTGACGAGTTGTTCCTTTGTTGAAACACACTATTGTAAGTCGCTTTGTATAAAAGCGTCTGCTAAATGTCTGTAATGTAATGTCATGTAATCGTCATACGTCGATGCATTCTATGACTTGAGGTTAGCTTTACCTCAGTTAGGTACCTGTCTTGTGTGCATAGTGTGACTGGATTATACGTGGATGTAGGTCACTGCAGTGTGCTATTGTGCCTTATTGGCCTGTGCCCCTGGGGCCAACCGAACCAACACACTGTAGATACAGAGATACAGACACAGAGATATGAAAAGTTAAGGAGAATGTCTACACTGCTCGGCGCTATCTATGTTTATTGCTGGCTTGATCATGACAGCAGCGCTGGCATTGCAAATGTTGTTTCATAAACCCGTTTAACATTGTTAAATATTTTGTGTTGGTTTATGGTCAATGGGTAAGTTGCCTCAAGTGTAACTTTACACTACAAATGGGAAAGCAATGTTTGCGCTAGCTGGATGCTACCTTACTAACGCTTATTGATGTGTGTCAATGTCAACGAAAGTATATTGTTTTAATCAAGCTATTTTTTGTTCTATTCTATTGTCAATCTAGTTATGTTATTCAGGGTATACTGTTTGCTTTTCTCATTGTTAGTTTAATATTTTATCCTCATTTTAATTATTTTATGTATACACCAAGTGTATGCATAAAAAGTGTTTGTTCGTGGACAAATTGGTGTGAAGTGATTGAAAGGTCACGGTTAGGTCATGGAAGTCCCTTGGTCAAGATGTGTGTGAACCCTGGACGTGATCCGTGTTGTCTTCCTGTGTTGTTCCAGGTTCAGCCAGGCTCTCATCCACCTGCTGAAGGGGAACCTGGGCACGGGCCTCCTGGGCCTGCCCCTGGCCATTCACAACGCTGGCGTCATTGTGAGTGTCCCGTCACAAGTACTTATCACACACTTATCACACAGTATGGCCGGCGTGTTCAGCGGGACCACCTGGTCCTTTTTAATCAATTGTAAATATTTTAAACTAACCTGTGAGTATTCCAAACCATAGGTTTGTCACTTTTTGCAGCTGTTACACTACTACAACTATCCTTGGAAGGAGGGATCCCCCACTCTGGTTCCTTCTCAGGGTTTCTTCCTCCATCATTAAGGCAGTTTTTTCTTTCCCTTTGGTGGGCTAATTTCTGGGGGCTGTCGTAAATATGTGGCATGTGAAGCCCTCTTTGAAACTGTAACTGTGATTAAGGGCTAGACTAATACATTTGACTTGACTTTAATAACTGATTGTTATTACTGTTGTACTTTCTGCTCGCACACCATTTCTTTCTTATAAGAAACCCAAATGATTAAAAGTCTTAATGAGAATGAGAATCGCACACACACAGCCGACAGGGTGGACAATGGTAATAATATTATTATGATAAAACAAATGTGCAGTGTTTGCTGTTGTGGAAAAGTGAATGTCAAACATTGAATTTCCATTAGGGACTGCTGCTTGTTGTTTCTGTATATGTGGACGTGGCAATGAACTTTACATTTAGTGGCTGCACATTGTGAAATACATCAATGACTTGCTACATTTGACACCAACAGCCAATATTGCAGATGACAATCTGCAATATTGCCAATATTGCCAATGCTCCCGCAGGCTTTGTATAATAACGTGTATTAGCTGTTAGATAACGTCTAGTGGCTGTTAAACTACTCTGGTAACTACCATCTAGTATCTCAATAATGACAAAGCTGTGCAACTACTGGCTGCGATTCAATAACGGAGACCAATAACCAGGAGTTTGGTCCTTTTTGTGAATACATTTTTTATTATTATTATTATTATTGGTCATAATGTTCTCCTTGTCTTGAGTGTGCAACATACAGGTGGTGCTTGACTGACACTTGAGACTCCTGAAACATAAAAAAAAAAGAAAAGTTTAGTGAAAAACAATGTACTATGTCCAGTATGCATTATTCAAATTGCATAACATTCACTACAAATCTTGCATATCAGGCTACAGAAAAAAGTTTGTGGTGTTGTTCCCTCTTATGTTACCATTTGTTTATAGCTGGTTGTTCTTCTATGGGTGTTGCAAACGGCCCATTTCGAATGTAGTTCAGAAAACCCAACGTGTCTCCGAGAAGCTAAACCATCTCTCTCTGACGCGGTTGCCATCAACCCCTGCCCGGAAGTTGCTCCAAACATCCACACACATTTATCGAGTTATTGTTAGAATTTGGGTGAAGTCTCTCTCTCACACACACACACACACACACACACACACACACACACACACACACACACACACACACACACACACACACACACACACACACACACACACACACACACACACACACACACACACACACACACACAGATGGAAATGCTTTCCTTCTGCAACCACCCTCAAACTGACAGCCGCTTGTAAAGGGCTGCTGCCCCCTTCTCTGGCTCCCTCCAGTGGTTTTCCGGAGGAAGCACAACAACCACACACGCACACGCACACACTCACACAAACCCAATGTGTAATAATCACTCATAGCATAGCATCAATAAAAAGCTGTAACAATATTATTTACACTAGCCACCAGTTTTGTGGCAACTGTGCCAATACTAGCAGTGACAACAATTGTGACTGATCACATCTGTATGTATTGTCTCCCCATTTACACGTTAACCTCGGCTAAATCACATTTGTATGCACAGTTTCATCTCGCCATAGACACGTTCAACTCTACACACACACACTAATGACTAACTAACCCCTTCAGGTGTAAGACGTTAAAAGACTGTGTTTTGTGTCTGTATTTCTGTGTCTCCTAGGCGGGGCCTTTGTGTCTGGTGCTGATGGGGGTCGTGTGTGTGCACTGTATGCACATTCTGGTTGACTGCAGTCATCACCTTTGCGAGAGGTACACACACACACACACACACACATTCACTCATGTTCCTCATTGCGTTGAATATGTCACCAGTGAGAATAAAGTGTTTCAATATCAAAAGTGAAGAATGAATGAGAATGAGATTCACCTCTTAAGACTAACTTCTTACGGTACTGACTTACCTCCTAAGGCGCTGACTCACCTCTGAAGGCCCAGACTAACTTCTTAAGGTCCTTACTCCTGACTCCCCTCTTAAGGCCCTGACTCACCTCTAAAGGCCCAGACTAACTTCTTACGGTACTGACTTACCTCCTAAGGCGCTGACTCACCTCTGAAGGTGAAGGTGAAGTACTCCTGACTCACCTCTTAAGGCCCTTGTTCACCTCCTTAGGCCCTTACTCCTGACTTACTTCTTAAAACCCTTACTCCCGACTCACCGCTTTGGTCCCTTACTCCTGACTCACCTCTTAATGTCCTTACTCCTGACTCACCTCTTAAGGCCCTGACTCACCTCTTAAGGCCCTGACTCACCTCTTAAGGTCCTCACTCCTGACCCACCTCTTTAGGCCTTTACTCCTGACTCACAACTTCAGTCCCTTACTCCGGCCACCCCTTTTAAGGCCCTGACTCACCTCTCAAGGCCCTGATTTACCTCCTCAGATCCTCACTCCTGACTCACCTCTCAAGGCCCTGACTCATCTCTTAAGGCCGTTATCCCTGACTCACCTCCTAAGACCCTTACTCATGACTCACCTCTTAAGAACCTCACTCCGACTCACCTTTTAAGGCCCTGACTGACCTCTTAAGGCCCTGACTCACCTCTTAAGGCTCTTACTACTGACTCACCACTTAAGGCCCTTACTCATGACTCACATCTTAAGGCCCTGACTCACCTCTTAAGGCCCTGACTCACCACTTAAGGTCCTTACTCACTTCCTAAGGCCCTGACTTCTGACTCTCCTCTTAAGGCCCTGAGTGACCTCTTAAGGCCCTTAGTCATGACTCACATCTTAAGGCCCTGACTCACCTCTTAAGGCCCTGACTCACCACTTAAGGTCCTTCCTCCTGACTCACCACTTAAGGTCCTTACTCCTGACTCACCTCTTAAGGCCCTGACTTCTGACTCTCCTCTTAAGGCCCTGACTTCTGACTCTTCTCTTAAGGCCCTGAGTGACCTCTTAAGGTCCTTACTCCTGACTCACCTCTTAAGGCCCTGACTCATGCCTCACCTCTTAAGGCCCTTACTCCTGACTCACCTCTTAAGGCCCTTACTCCTGACTCACCTCTTAAGGCCCTGACTCACCTCTTAAGGCCCTGACTCACCTCTTAAGGCCCTTACTCCTGACTCACCTCTTAAGGCCCTGACTCACCTCTTAATGCCCTTACTCCTGACTCACCTCTTAAGGCCCTTACTCCTGACTCACCTCTTAAGGCCCTGACTTCTGACTCTCCTCTTAAGGCCCTGACTCACCTCTTAAGGTCCTTACCCCTGACTCACCTCTTAAGGCCCTGACTGACTTCTTAAGGCCCTGACTCCTGACTCACCTCTTAAGGTCCTTACCCCTGACTCACCTCTTAAGGCCTTTACTCCTGACTCACGACTTCAGTCCCTTACTCCGGCCCCCCCCTTTTAAGGCCTTGACTCACCTCTCAAGGCCCTGACTTACCTCCTCCAGATCCTCACTCATGAACTCACCTCTCAAGGCCCTGACTCACCTCTTAGGCCCTTATCCCTGACTCACCTTCTAAGGCCCTTACTCTTGACTCACCTCTTAAGATCCTCACTCCTGACTCACCTATTAAGGCCTATAATCCTGACTCACCTTTTCTGAATCTAAATCTAAATATGGAGGATTGAATCGTCTTTATTGGTCACATACATGTACACACATGGAGAAATTAGTATCTCTGCATTCAACCCATCCTAGTATTGGAAACTGCGGGCAGCTATTTTATATGCAGTGCCCTGGGAGCAGTATAGGGAATCTGGTGCCTTGCTCAAGGGCACCTCAGCAGTGCCCAGGTGTTTCAGGGACTTGAACTGCCGACCTTCTGGTTCCCAAACCAAGTCCCAACAGACTAAGCTACTGCCCCCCTTACTCTGCCATGCCGCCTCACAGTTCTGACATTGTTACTGGCTAATGAGCCGTACTTCTGTCGGTTCACATCTAATGATGGATTCTCTTTTTGGCAGGCGGTGTCATCAATGAATAGGCAGCACTGTGGAGCAGCCCCAGTGCCATATATAGAATATACAATATTATAACTCACCTGGCAGGCAGAAACAAACGCATGCACCGCCCACACAAGGATTGGGAGCCCCATTTGTCAGTTTGTCTTTCATCCTCTTGTTCTCCCTCTCTCCCTCTCTAGCTCTCTAGCTCACTTTCTCACTCTTGCTTAAACCATTTATAATATTTATTCCTCATCCTAAACCTAAAAAGCCCATTTATTGTATGAAATGTATGGCCCATACATTTAATACAATTAATAGACACACACACGCACACACACGCACGCAAGCACACATACACACATACATACATACATGCGCCCGGAAGCGAGTAATGTGTGACCAGGGTAAGTAGGGTTAGTGACATGTCCGACACCTCTCAATATGCGGTGAAACTAATTTCACAGCTCCTCCATCGTGACTTCCAAAAACGTTGCACGTCATCACAAGTCTGCTTCCACCTGTTCTCTCACTCTTAATCACCTTGTTGTATCTGCAACACTCCTATAAAAACTCCTATAAAACTCAATATATTCTTCCTCTTCGTCTTTGTTTATGTTATTGTTGTGAGCTACCGCGATGGAATATGTTTGAATCTTTATTGTAATGCAACTGAAAAAAACAGACTGTCCAAGTCTTTACTGTTGAATTGACAGTAATGTATTAGACAGGTGGCTGGCATATTAAGTCAAGTCAAGTCAAGTTTATTGTCACAGTTTACACAAGTATAAAGCAGTGGGTGAATATCTTATGTGCAATACCCAACGACAGACAGCAGTTATAAAAATAAGATAAAAATAGAACAAAAATAGAATAGAATAAAGTTGAAGTTTTAATGAAGTTAAAAAATAAAAATAAAAATGCAATTTATAAAATGCAATATATCGGCACAGAAAAAGAGCAATAGTATGTAGACACCTAACGTTTAGTACTCACTCAATGTCCCCCCCCCTAATGATGGTCTAGTTTGACCCTTTGTTCCTTCTGTATTTGTTCTCCTCCAGGTTGAAGAGGTCATCCATGAGCTACAGCGACACGGTGGCCTTCTCTATGGAGCACAGCCCCTACCAGTGCTTCAGGAAGACCGCCGGCTGTGGCAGGTCAGGCTGGTTCCTGTTGTCTACTGATACCCAATGATATACCAGTGGCTGAACAAATACATTCATATATACATACACACAAACAATGATACCCAATGATATACCAGTGGCTGAACAAATACATTCATATATACATACACACAAAATAAACACACAAACAATGATACCCAATGATATACCAGTGGCTGAACAAATACATTCATATATACGTACACACAAAATAAACACACACACAATGATACCCAATGATATACCAGTGGCTGAACAAATACATTCATATATACGTACACACAAAATAAACACACAAACAATGATACCCAATGATATACCAGTGGCTGAACAAATACATTAATATATACATACACACAAAATAAACACACACACAATGATACCCAATGATATACCAGTGGCTGAACAAATACATTCATATATACATACTACAAACATACAAACAAACAAACACAAACAAACAAACAAACAAACCATGTTTTGGTGCTTGAAAGCAATAAAGCATGAATATAGTATGAATTGTAAATTATTAATTAGATAACTTCATCTGAGGGTCTCACTGCACCAGATCGATTGTAGCTGGGCTGGTCAATACCACTTTCTGACTTCAAGTCTGAAGTAACTGTAATATAGTGTGTGACTTGAATGTATGAATTGAAATATCCAAATGTTCATTTTGGACCTGGAGGTACAAACGTGCATGCGTCTAAGATGAGGTGCTAGACCAGGGACTGTTGTGCACAAGAAGAGCTTGAATAATCATAACTTGCATCCAATTCCCTCACATTGTTATGCTAATCAATTCCTCCATTTCTACCGGCCTGTGTGCCTGTGTGTGTGCGTGTGTGTGTGTGTGTGCGTGTGTTGGTGTGTGTGTGTGTGTGTGTGTGTGTGTGTGCTGCGTGTGTGTGTGTGTGTGTGTGTGTGTGTGTGTGTGTGTGTGTGTGTGTGTGTTCAGGCTTGTAGTGAACTTCTTCCTGGTGCTGACCCAGCTGGGCTTCTGCAGCACATACATCGTCTTCCTGGCAGAGAACATCAAGCAGGTGGGTGATGATACGTCCAGGGGCACTGGAACGCTTATTATGGGGAGTGTTGAAAGACATTAGGCCTGGACATGTTTAACCAGTAAATAATAACCGTTCAATGAACGGGTGAACGTTTTGCACTTGAAAGCTCTGTTGATCCTGAATAATACATCAGATTATTCAGCGCCACCGACGTCTTCAAGGGGAGGCCCGTCTGTTGTGCAATTCTGCAAAAACATGGCCACAAAAGATGAGCACGTACACGTGAGACTTGAGAAGCACACATTGTGAAAAAGTGAACAATGTTCACTATTCACCGTACGTGCACAGTCCAAACCCACAAGGTGGTCTTGACTATTGTTGGTTCTCCTGCGTTCACGTCGCCTTCATCAACACACAGCTCATCAAATCAAGTTTATTTCGAGAGTGCTGTGTGTGTGTGCTTCAGTGGATTTAAAAAAAACGGTAGGTATTAATAAAAAATAAAATAAACATGCCAATCAATCTGTATAGTGAGGTGGGGGAAAACAAAACGTTACAAAAACGTTACCTCCCAATGTATAAGCAATTTGAAGAAATGTAATCTAACATTATAAACCTAGTGATCGGTATCGCTTGACTTCATTATATTCTATTGGTTGTCATTTTTTGGCATAGAGTTTAGAGCATATGAAAGCACTACTGCAACAGTCTTGAGTGTGGTCGTGTTGTTGAGAGGGTGTTGGAGTGCAGCTGCAGCTCTCTGTCCCTAGGAGGCGCTAGAGTCATGTCGTCTCAAGACTCTTCCACTACCTCCTCCACTATATATATATATATATATATATATATATGTATGTATGTGTATATATGCTCATTCCTTATTTTCAGAGCATTTTCCACCTCCCAAATCTTTTGAATATCTGAATCCAATCTCTTCCTTTTCCCACATTTCAAAGATAAGGCTTCCCTTATTTCCATATATATGGGCACAAATTGATGGAGCCATGGATTTAATGCAAACTCTAAACGTGACTGAAATAAATTGGTGGTTTTTTTGGTCATTAGTCATTTTTTTTACACTAGTGAAATAACTATAGTATAATAACAATATATCTTTCTTTGCTTTCCCCTAAACAAGTAACTCCTTAATATTATTCCATCCATCCATCATCTATTGCTTATTGTAACAAAAGAAACATATATATTTTTTATTGTGTGGTGAAAACAATGTTGTTTTTCACACCCAGGAATCAACTTCTCAAACCTGACAGTCTGTTTGTTTATCAGAACCTTGAAGTGAACCCAATGCAGACAACACATGTATCGTTGTGCCCGCTTTCCAATGGCCTTCATTCTGATTAGACCTCAGATAACAAAAGCCATAGACTGGCCTGTGAGACTCTGTTGGGGGTTCGAACCGCCAACCTTCCGGTTGCCAGACAACCCGCCCTCTACCTCCTGAGCTGCTGCCACCATAGTCACATCTTTCATTATGAAAGTGTATCCCACAGGCAGAGAATGCGTTAAAGGTCAAGGGATCAAGGGAGCGTTTCTCTGCTTCGACATCCAGCAGAAGACCCGAAACTTCTGTTTCCTGTAGCACTCAGTGATCCCAGCTGTGAAACTAGAGGTTTGTACCTCATGTCTCCTCCTCTGACCCCTGGAGAGCTGTCGGTCGTCCGTAGCGTGTGCTTCGTGGAGCTTCATCGTCATCGGGCCGGCTTATTGTCAGTGGCGCCTACGTAATCCTTCTTATGGGATTATATTTATATTGATATTAAGTACGTTGATAAACGTTATACCATATGTGTACCATATGTGAGAGAGAGAGATCGATCGATCTTTTTGGTGTTGCTTGTTGTGGACAGGTTGGCTGCTGGTCTCTCTCCCGGTCTGCTCTGTGTCGAGGTGGCTTCACCTGCCACAGATTGTCTCACTAATCCTTATTTCATTGAGTCAGTAAGCTAACGGATAATAACATACTAGATGATCGCTTTGACCTCTAGAAATAGAACACCCCCCCCCCCCCCCCCCCAGATAAGAACCGAACCCGGCCCAGTCGCTGCTCCTCCGCCGCAGAGACATCCATGAACAAAGTGTGTTCCTCATCATTATTTCTCCTCCGCTCACAGAACAGAGTCATGTGCTTATCGACGAGTCCACTTCCCCCAGATTTGTTTTAAAGATAAGCCGTCCACCGCACAACTCCAACCCTTAGCTGGTCACCGCGTGCCGATTTAGGATCTGCACTACAGTGTTCAAGTCCTGCCTGATGGGCTCCCGTCATCATTGTACGCAAAAATAGATTTCAGGCTCTGAGAACATGTGAGAACACTGTTCAACTGGTGGATCACAACAATAAGCCAAAAACAGCAGGCCAACATAAACAACATATTTCTGAAAAATGATGTCTTGGCTTTTCGTAGCGATTCGTAAAGCGATCGTAAAACGTATTTTTGCGGCACAATTTGCCTTGACTGCCTGCTGCTGTTGTGATTCAACGTTCTCCCCTCTGTGGTACAACTGCATTTCCTAAAGCTTGTAGTTTTTCATCTTTTGTTCCACTGACTGAGGGCTGAACATTAATCAAAATATATTTGAAATCACCAAATAGCAATATCCCAATGGTAGGAGCTGCAATTTGACATGGGTACCATGTAGTTCAGCCCTACCACTTGTCACCCTGTGTGTGTGTGTGTGTGTGTGTGCGTGTGTGTGTGTGTGTGTGTGTGTGTGTGTGTGTGTGTGTGTGTGTGTGTGGTGTGTGTGTGTGTCAGTAGTTACCTATGTTGAAAGCACTACTGTACGTTTAATGTAATGTGTGTGTCTGTGTGCATGTCTCCTCTCCAGGTGGTGGAGGGCTACCAGGAGAACAGCACGCTGGCCAGCAGCCTCCCCCTGGCCCCTACCAACACTACGGGGCCCGGGGCCCCAACAGCAGCGGCTGCAGCGGCGGCGGCGGCAGGGGGGGGCTTGGACCTGGACCTGCGTCTCTACATGCTCTTCTCCCTGCCCTTCCTCATCGCCCTGGTGTTCCTCAAGGAGCTGCGCAACATGGCCGTGCTGTGCTTCCTGGCCAACGTGTGCATGGCTGTCAGCGTGGTGATCATCTTCATCTACATCCTGAGTGTGAGTGTGATCATCTTCCTCTACATCCTGAGCGTGAGTGTACGCCCAAGATGCTGCTGAATGTAACGTTACTGCTGGTGGAACAGGAATTAGGGGGATCGTTAAGTGTCAAACTTAATAGGCGGACCCCTGTGTTTGTTTCACTTCATCATTCACACATTGAGCATACTCCTTTGTTACACCGGTATGTACAACCCTTCGCTCCTAGTCTTCTCTCACATGTCTTGATGATAATATTCATTCATTCAAGGTCTTTTGTGAGGTTAAAGAAAAAATAACAAAAATAATTAATAAAATAATCTCAATAAATGGTTTCAAAATGTAAATCTTGGCTGAAATTCCTGGGAGAACGCCCTCGGTCCAGTCATCTAAAACAGAATAAACAAACCAAAAAAATTGTGAAACCTGAAGAAATAAATCCAGTAGTAGAGTAGAGTTTTTTTTAACCATTAACTGGATCTTTGTCATTCTTGCGTGTTTGAAGTCGGTCTCTAAACGAATAGGTTACCCATGCATGAAGAACACACACACACACACACACACACACACACACACACACACACACACACACACACACACACACACACACACACACACACACACACACACACACACACACACACACACACACACACACACACACACACACAGTGTCACACCATGCTTCCCTGCCCACTGAGTCTATTAATTTATCCTGAGAGTTTTGTTTAAATGAAATGCACCACAGGTCACGGTGCCATTTATAGAAAACATATAACTGTCAGAAAACATGTAACTGTCAGAAAACATGTAACTGTCAGAAAACATGTAACTGTCAGAAAACATGTGCGCAAGAACAATCACTCTTGGTGATGTACTTTAATTACTTTTTACTTACGTAAATCTCAGAGGTCGTGCAAGTATTTTAAATTGCCAGAATGTCCGGAATGATTACAGTTTGTCGGACATATGATAACGTCCATATTTATTTTCAACACATGAAAAACATGTTGCGTGAACCTTAACATATAACCTTACACCATATGTTACACAACAAAGTATTATATTTTGGACTGAAAACTATTTGTTAATGATGCAATAAGATACAGCTTGGCCTTAAAATCACACATTTGATGTGCGTGATTGTGCATTTATTTTGCGTCATTCCTTTTTTATTAATGTTTTTCTTCAGAGTTGCGTAAGAGGAAAGGAACAGACAACAAAGACGCCTAACAAACATTAATGAACAGCTAGAACAACAACAGTCTATTGATTTAACAAAACAAAACCTGATGATTATGTCAAGATTATGCTCAATGATACGCCTACTGAGGGTTAAGAACCGCTTTTTTAAAACTGGCAAAATAAAGGAACATTTCATATGCTCCACTTAATGGAAGTGAGCAGCTGCTGATTTAGCATTGAATGTCTCGTCCGTTTTAGCCCTTGACACAGGATTCCATCATTAGGCCATCATCAGTGTTACAACTAGAGGCCGTATGATGAATGACATCACTAGAGTTACAGCTTTAGGCCCTATGATCAATGACATCACTAGTGTTACAGCTTTAGGCCCTATGATGAATGACATCACTAGTGTTACAGCTTTAGGCCCTATGATGAATGACATCACTAGTGTTACAACTAGAGGCCGTATGATGAATGACATCACTAGTGTTACAGCTATAGGTCCTTTGATGAATGACATCACTAGTGTTACAACTAGAGGCCGTATGATGAATGACATCACTAGTGTTACAGCTATAGGCCCTATCATGAATGACACCATCATTAGTGTTACAAACAAAGACATTAACTTAATCTATATTCCACAGTTTTCCTCCCTTTGTTGCCTGTCAGTCAGCGTCCCTCACCTTACAGTAACAGTAGTGCTTCTACTTCTGTTATGTGTCTCTCTAGACTACAGCAGAGGTTTGTTTGCTTTGCTGTTTGCTGTGGGTCTTTGCACATTTCAAACCACCCTTCACTTGGCCTAAGTGCTAACGATTGCCAAACCATATTCTGTTTCCCCTTTTACTACTTGCTTGTTGTGTTGCTTTATAAGGCAATCACATTTGAAGCAAAACTCTATAGCTGTTCCTGCTCTTAAAAGTAGGCTAGATTGGATTTATTTTTCTAAACATATTCACAGCAAATGTTGGCCTTATGCAATCTTGCACATTGCTCACTAGAAATAGTGTATCCTATAATGTCAAGAGATTAGAGTCATCAGAGCCACACACATTTAATTGCAGGTTCTTGTACCTCATCCTCGCCTCAACTTTTTCCCTTAATTGTTTACATTTCTCCTTGTCGCTGACACGTGTCACTGTTGCCCTCACTTACTGATCTACTTGGGAAAAGACAACATTGCTTAAGGGTTTGGTAAAATACCTGTTTAACGAGACGTATTGAACCTACTGCTGCTCCTTTTTGGTTTTGGTTGCCTTGGTTCTGATATTTGTTGTTTTGAATCTATTTTCTCTATCTCTGCTCTCACCACATGTTTGAACAATGAAAACTTGGGAGAACAGCTTTAGCATGTGGTGTCGGTACATCAATGAGCTATCAAACTACTATTTGTTGAACAAATGACACAGGTTTTAACGCAAAATATCCATGAACAACG
>CM050999.1:19089459-19169459 GCA_027704905.1 Muraenolepis orangiensis
CTCCCATTTGGGTCATCATCACAATTTGATCATTATTGGATGTGTAAAGGTCTTTTGACCCCAGTGACATTCCGTAATCAAGAATGCAGAGACTGAGATGACGATACAAAACTATGAGTAAAGTAAATATCTTTGCTGTTGTCCCACCAACCATAGCGGAGGCATTCTTCGATACGGACACAGTTTGAGGGATTGGTGGGCTCCATAAGAGAAAGTGCTGTTTCATTGACCACTATATTGAGAGGAACATTGCAGGTTGTCCAATCCACTTCTGACATGGTTTCAACATGCCTTCAAGTTTCCCTTAAGCCTTTGTCCTTTTTCCATGTTTTTTGTCTGGACTGTTCTCTTTTATAATCATCCATTGATCTCACACACCTTACATCCCCCATCAACACTTTCCTCTACCTGCTTGCTTTGCTCTGGCCCTGCTCACTGTATAACAGACATACAATGGTTTATATATATAAATATTTTTCATATTTGTCCATATGACCCACCACAGATGCAGTGTCAAAAAAAAAGTCTGTTCCATGAAATAAGCGAGGAAGTATGCCCAATATAAAAAATATATCTTATGTTTAAGATGTATTATTACTTTAATTATAATAAGGAAATATGTTTTGTTCTGCTCAACATGGTCAAATGTGTTTTTTGGCATTAACATTTCATAAACGTTCTGAGCATGGGTTATTATATAGGGCAGCAGTACCTCAGTCTGTTGGGACTTGGCTTGGGAACTGGAAGATCGCCGGTTCAAGTCCCCGAAAGACCCTGGGCACTGCAGAAGTGCCCTTGAGCAAGGCACCATACCCCTACACTGGTCCCCGGGCGCTGTATATACAATAGCTGCCCACTGCTCCTAAAACTAGGATGGGTTACATGCAGAGAATCAAATGTCACTATGTCTGACATGTATGTGACCAATATAGAGGATTAAATTCTCCATATTTAGATTTAAATTCTCTCGGCCCTGGCTCTTGTGTGCCTGCATCACTCGCTCACCCCAGGTACCAACGCGTGGCAGCTTGTTAACTCTGCCAGCCTCACACAAACACATTCTCCACACCAGCATGCACCTTCTCCCTCCCCAGCTCATAATACCTCCCTATCTCCCTCTCTATCTCTCTCTGTTGGATATGCATATGTGGGTGCTTTTTGGGATATGTATGTTGGAACATGTGTGTGTGTGTGTGTTGCAAGACAGTGTGTGTGTGTGTTCGGATATTGATTGTATGTGTGTGTGTGTGCGAGCGTGTGCCTGTCTGTGTGATGGGTTACAAGCAGCAGACTGAGAGGTGCAGGACTGAATAATATCAAACAAAAGTCATGGTGTCAATATTGTTTCATCTTTATGGATTTCACAATTACTTTGAAACTATTATGTTGCAGGCAGCCTCAAATAACACCATCAGATTAAATCTTAAACTCCAGTATTCAGTGAAACTAGGACATGTGCGTCTCGGCCGTGTGCTAGGAAGGAAAATGTTTTTTAACTGAACCTCGTAGATCTTTGCACATCCATTATGATTACTGTCATCCCATCCTAATGCACACCTCATATTTTCCCGGAATGTTAATGAAATTAAAGTTGATTTTGTCTCAAGGAGGGTAATGTCTGATCCTGAGCTCATTCCTTTAGAAATATTCAAGCAATATCACCGTGCTTGAAACTTGATACATTTAATAAAACGTAAAATAAAATGTGAGAAGAGCTTGTACGTGGTGATCACGCTCACATTATATTCATATAGTGATCAGCTAAGCAGATAGACCGTACAAGGTAGGGAACTATGTTGCCTTTGAGCAGATTGGTGCTAAAGTTAATCTAATTTTGCTCCTTTTAATAGAACTGATGAGACAGTGAGGCAGTGGGGAGGATGTGTCAGTGTCTCGGTATGCAGGTTATACATCAGAATTAAGGAAAATGAATGATGTCTGCTTATCCAATTTGCATAGTTATTATACCCTCCACCATCCACTTATTTTTTTTCTCATATCATCTTCTCCGGTTCGTCATGCTCAAGTGCCACCGCTGGTCATTTCCATCGGATCTGTTAAAAGCAGGGAAGCTGAGGCATCCCATTGGTCATTATGCCAGCTCATGGAAATTTGCCCTCCAGAAATGGGGAATTAAATTCCCATTGCTGGTGGTAGTTCACTCTTTTAAGGTTGACGGAGTCCAACCAAAGGCTGCTATACCTAATCATCCTGGATTCAAATAGTTCATGGTGACACAAGCGCAGTCCTCTCTGCACCAACCTGTCTCACAATGTCCAATGAAAAGCAGAATAAGAGGAGCAGAAGCATGGATGGATTTAACTCAAATTAAGCAGCAAAGTAGGGAGGGGCTGATGAAGAATTCAGCAACAACAGATGTTGATGGTGCCATATCTCGCCACCCTCTGACAACAAGTAACAGTGGTTCATAATCACAGTTTTGGTTGACAAACTTAACGTCAAATCACAGGGAAAACACTTAAGAGTTTTGGACTGTTGGTAAATGCCATGGTTTTTCCAGAGATGATACTGTCCCTATGCTTTGTTTTGTTTTGCATGTGGTCACATGGCTGGCCTACAGCATTGGTTAGTGAAATGTGGGCACGTCTTCCACACACGGGGATAAATGGTGTTCTGTAAACCCTGCTGGCCGGATGGAGAGCTGTCCATTGGAGGGCAACCGAATGACCTCCACTAAAGACTAAGGACAGACTCAAAGCCACACACAAGGAAGACATACGGCCGATAAATCCCCTTGAGCGTATCTCCCCAAGATGCTCTCCGCTCCATCATGACCGGAACGACGGTCCAGCCCTGGTCATGACAGGGTCTAAATGTGGATACTGCTGCAGGATGGGCTTTTCAAGATAAATACCTCATGAAATCTGTGTTTATTTCACTTCTGAACCTACAAGTTCTCCCTTGCTCAACATGGTTGGCCGTGTTCTGTTTCCGTTCGCTTCATAGTAAATCAAGCGTGATGTTATTAATGCTGCTTGACTGTAACTCGCAGTTGATGGTCAACGCTGATCCTTTTGGAATCATTATTTTACAGCAGAGGATCTTGTGACCTTGTCACAGTGGTCTTGTCTGTTCGTACATAGTATTTATTTGCAACCTTGAAGAACATATGACGTATTCTTCTGTTTCGACTAATGACATCAAGCAAATGATGACGGATGATGAAGTCGAGAAACAATATATCTGGCAGGACCAATTGTGTGGCCCAACACGGTCCCTTTGAGGTGTTTTCTGCATTGTTCCACCGTGCAGTAAGCAGAAGAGATGGCTGAAAATATATGTTTTTGAAAAAACTAAGCTAATATTGTTGGCCTCCAAGTGGCCATCCCCCTCCTCGACCCTTTGGTGGGCTAACCACCTCTTCTGGAGAGCAACTGGTCGACACTGAAGGAAACGTGTTGATGTCATGACATCAAAACAAAAATGTTTCGTAGTTTTAATGTCTCTTTCTATCACATCTTCCTTTTCCCCTTTTTTTGCAAAAATAGAAATGATTCAAGATTCAATATGTTTTTATTTTCCATTTGCATGTACAATGGAATCACCATTCCCTCCCGCAGTATGAATTTCAACAACAATACTTTACTATGTAATACTAAACTATGCCATACTATAGTATTACTTAACAATACATTACTTAACAATACTATAATATAAACAACACTACATCCTACGATATGCTATACTATATCAATACTTTACACAATACAAATAACAATAAAGTGGCTGATGGATGATACAGTATATATATTTGGCAAATTGTGCAAAAAGCATTTCATAGTGCCAGTAGTGCAGCAGCATCATGAATACAGTGCAGTACACAATGATATAATTATTATTATCATGATATTATACTATATTATTAGACCAAGCACAATATGCTACTGTGGAAACTTTTCAAACTTGCGGCGCAGTTGGATCCTTTATTCTCTATCAAACTTTCAAAAAATTGAAAGCTGGTACAGCCACTGAATGTGCTGTCTTGCTTAGCAGCACTGCCATGTCCCACTCCCCCTGTGTTCTTCTGTGTTCCACTCCAGCCTCCTCGGAGTGAGACCTTTAAGGCCTGGTGACTTTCACCAGGTGTACAAAATGAATTTATGAATGAACGTGTCTTAACTCAAAAGTTACTCAATTAGTAACAGTTACTTCCTCGCCTAAGACCACATACTGTAGTTTAGCCTTGTAATGTTTCATAGTAGTCTGTCAACAAGAGAATTGACAATATAATATATCTTAAAACTACACACAAACAAAAACAAAGCACTATATTACATAATGTTGTTAAAAATACATCCAATACATCACCGTGGTCACGACACTACGTGCTTTGAATGGGTGTGTCTAGTGTTTACGTTAGTAACATATAGTAAAATATAACAAAATATAGATTTAATTTAGTTATATTTTGTTTATAGTAGTTTACTTTAGTTTGTTGTTATTTAATTTTTAGGTATTAGTATATTTTGTGTGTGTTTATTCCCCCTGTTTCAACTGTTGCACCTTAATTTCCCTCGGGATAAATAAAGTCTCTTGAATCTTGAAGGCGTCTCTAAGGCCCAGACTCGAGTCTGGAAGGCTCTTTAGAGACTCCCTACAGACGATGGCAGGAGACGTGATGCCCTGACACTGATTGCATGTGTTGCTGTCCCCAAGGATTGATGTGTCTGGGGGGAAAGGGTACCACTGCATCGCATTTTGTAAAGATGGAATGAACAGTCACACTCTCACACACTTACACAGCCAGCCGCCAATCAGTGTTTTATGTTGGTGATATTAATTGAGTGATGTTTTTTTTTACATACTTTGGGGCTATGATGGTTAAATAACACGTAGCGCTTGTGCTTCATGTTGGGGTTTTAGGTCAAATTGTATTACGGTGATATTGGAGCAACGTCAAGCTAGTAGTGGATTAAAAAAAAAGCTAAAAACTAAATTATATTTAAAAAAAAGAACCTTACAAAGAAAATTCAAATCAAACGTCATAATAAATGCAGTTCTTCGGGAAAAGTCCTCTTTCATGCCATCGACTTCAGGGCTCCGGGGAGTGTGAATGTGAATACCTCCTGAGTGCACTTCGGAACAATTGGTGGGCTCTGGAGTTGTGATGCAATTAGACAGCGATGGGACGCCATCAGAACCCCTTTCACACTCCCAATTACTGCCCCGGCCCTTGAGCACCAGCGTCATAAGCCGTGTAAGTCATGACTCGTGGCCTCTCTGTATCTGACAGCTCTCTCTGTATGTGTTGGTCCTGATCCCCCATCACCCCAGGGAAGGGTGAAGGAAGGACCTTCCGTGTAGGATGGTTAGCAGTGGGATGGCTAGTGCAGCTGGTCAAACGCTGCGGAGGTCTTGCTAGCGGTGGTGGTGGTGTACGTGCGAGATATGCTTGCAACCATGTACCCTCCATTGTATCTGAGTAGGAGCCACAGCACTTAATGCAATTATAAAATTGTCTTATCGAGTCTATGAATTATACCTTTATGTGACACTTTGAAGATTCTACAGCATATGTTCTTGAGTAGTAACTTCCCTACACTGCTTGCTACGCAGCACAAAGTGAGTACTGAACTGTACTGAACATCCCATTACTGAATCGCAGTCGACACAAGCCAAGTAGTTATGCTGTAAATGGTAAACAGACTGCATTTATGTATTGCTTTTAACCAAAGCACTTAACAAATTATGCCTGTAATGTTCTTGGAGACTTGTTAGGAATGAAGTTGATGAGTTGTTCTATTCTATTGTTATTGTAAATCGCTTTGGACAAAAGCGTCTGCTAATATTCATACACATATTCATACACATGTTCATACACCAACAGTGGTGTCAGCCATGCAAGGAGACAGCCAGCTAGTCAGGAGCAGTTAGAGTTAGGGTGTCTTGCTCAGGGACACCTCGACACTCTGCTAGGAGGAGCCGGGAGATCTAACCAGCAACCTTCCGGTTGCCAGACGACACCCTATACCTCCTGGGCGACCGGCGATCCTACTCTACTGCTGAAATCCGCTGCGTGATGTCATCTAAGCGTGACCTCCTGTCTTTCCAGGTCCTGCCCCTGGAGAACCAGATGAGGGACCCCAAGCGTTTCCCCATGGCCCTGAACATCGGCATGGGCATCGTGACAGTGCTGTACGTGACCCTGGGGACCCTGGGATACCTGCACTTTGGGGAAACCATTAAGGGCAGCATCACTCTCAACCTACCTCACGATGCCTGGTGAGTCCCACACACACACTCACACTCACACACACACACACAAAAACATACACCAGAGGAGCCACGTCCATTGAGGAAAGGGAGGAACATCCTCCCCAAAACTCCCTAAATTCTGTGTAAATACTGATAATATAACTATTTTAACACTTCGAAGGCACAACAATTATTTCCTGTGTCAAATAACCAACAGCACCCCCTACCGCAATTAAAAATTACTGTACGGTCTGTCCTTGTCAAGCTCCCCATTGAAGTCCATTATAAAACTGCCGGACCCCAGTGGCCGGTGAGTCCTGGTTTTTAACATGAGTGTGTACAGCAGTAAGGGAGGACGATCCTTCCTTAAGGTGGGTCTAGCCAGAGGCTCTGTGGACCAATCATCAGAGCTCACTGCGCTGGTGAATACCCAATCAGAGTTTTTGGGATAGGGTTATCATCATGCAAGGACCTATCTTGTGTCACAAAGCGTTCCAGGTGCATGACGCCAAACGTAAACAGAAAGTTTGGCTGACCCTGACAATGTGGTGTTCCTTTGGCTCGTGTATACAATTAACGCAATTAATGTGCATAACTGGTTTAACCATATGACAGTATGTCTTATTTTTATTAAAAACAGGTAAAAATACTTTACACAAAACACGCTTTCAATTCTGTTTGGTTTGTTTGGTAGAACAAGCCACTGTGCAAATATTTTCATCATTAATGGAGCTAAATAGCAATTTTTCATCAAAAGAACGCTTCTTCCCCCTTAGATCACAATCAATTTCAATACTGTTTGGCTTGTCTGCTAAAATTACCCACTAATACACTGTCACAATTGATAGTGAGACGAGGTACATATATCAGATGAGGTACTGTGTCATTGACCCTATCTTTATAGTTGGCCTATATTGTCATGTGAAGAACAGAATACAACTGTCATACCCACTAGCCACCCAGGCTATGCATTATGTAGATCTGTGGTCAGACCATATCTTGAACATGTCACGGGTTAGGTTTGGACCCAAATGCTGCACACAGACACCAAAGGCAGATAGTGGTATTTATTGCGATAAATATCACACAGACAGGGACAGGCAGAGACGTAGTCGGGGACAGGCAGGTGATCAGAACCGGGGCTGGGTAGACGAACCAGGCAGGGACAGGCAGAGGTGTAGTCAGGGACAGGCGGTAGATCGAGAACCAGGCAGAGCAGATGAACCAGGCAGGGACAGGCGGAGGCGTAGTCAGGCGGTAGATCAGGAACCAGACAGGGCGGGCAGGACCAGGGCAGGCAGGGTCGGCAACAGGAATCAGTCCGGGCACGCTGGAGAGTCTGTGTCATCAGGACAATCTGGCAAAGTATGAGTGTGCGGGGGTAGACTTAAATAGGCCTATCATGCGCTGCAGGTGTGGGGGAAATGTAAATGCGGGTTGACGCTGCCCCCTAGTGGAGGCAGGGTGAATAGCCATTGTGACAGAACATGTAAGAAGAACAGTTTTCACAGCACAAATGGCCAACTGTATATCAAAAAGACACCTAGAATTCACCTAGAACAGAATTCTAGCAAGCTTTAATCAACTCTCAGGTAAAGGAAGATTAAAATAAGATCTTATCTTTTTCTTGCCTATTTTTCGTAGACAAAACTGAGCTATATTTAAGTATGAGATTTGACTATTTTCTTGTTTCCTGATAAGAGAAAGAAAAGACAGTTGTATGCAGGCTAGTTACACAAAATCTCCTTATGCTGCTTCAAATGTGTCTGGGTTTCACATGCCCACATATGCCCTCACTAACATCCCTATCCACCACCAAGCTTCACTAAGCGCACCTTCCTTCCTCCCCTACTTTTACAACCCCCAGCCGCCACTGGGGGTTGGGGGTCGCACACGCACACGCACACACACACACACACTGCCCCCGCGTTACTCAGAAAACAGTTTGACGAGCTGGAGATCTCCTTCTCCTTCCCATTTAATCTTACATGATTGATTGGACCACGTTGTGATTGAGTGCGCTCGTCGTTTATCGTCAGCTCCAGAGTTCTGATTAAATTGGGGCGAGGTGCAATCTGGAAAAGGCCCTGACGGGAACTAATCAGGAGCAGCGATTGTAAAACTATATTTAGGGCCCTGGGTCTGTAGTTAGATTTTGGTGTAGTGTTATTCCTCAATCGGGGGGTCTAAGATGTCTATCTTGCAAATCCTACAGTCTACAAACCCTCTGTGGCATGCCACATTTTTACACCAATCCTGATCTAGGCAGCCACACTAACCGCTTGACCAGCAATCCCAAATCCATAAATAAATAAGAACTTTATAATAAAGAAGATAAGATGACTAAATAAGAAGAATGAAGTCTCGCAAGCATAACGGAAACAACTGCATGCCTCGATTCACTTTAGTGCAGTGGCGAAGCGTCTATCACAACTGGACCTTCTGTAGACCAGGGGTTCCCAAACTCCAACGGGGGGGGGGGGGGGGGGTGTCGCGATCGCGAACATCGTGAAGTCCAACGGGGGGGGGGGGTAATCGCGATCACAAACATTGTGTGTGGCTTTTTTTATTTTTTTTTTCAATGATGATACTGTCGTGAATCTGTGGGAATCAGAATTCCTTTATTTGTCACTCACGTTATTATTAACGATAACAATAATACAATAATAATAAAATAAAAAATAAATAAACCTCATGGGTCACATCAAAAGGATTCTGAAATCACCTCGCGACCCCCCCCCCCCCCCCCTCGGGGTCCCGCGACCCCCACTTTGGGAACCCCTGCTGTAGACCACCACCCAGACCAAATTCCGTTGTTCTAGTCAGACTGACGTCACGGAGGACTCACTTTATGCCTTATCTCATTTAGGCAGATAAGATTGTCGCAGCCAATTTCCAAGTGTACCATAGTTGGTAAAGCAGTGTCCGTGTAGTGAAGTAACAGCCCATCATCTTCGCCTTCGCCATTTTGACGTAAAATCCTACGTAGAAAAAACGTAGCACTACGCTAGATCCACTCTCGCTCCAGCCAGTATACCTTCTAGCTCCCTATTGAGCTGTGGGGAAATCTGAAAGAATACGCCCATTGGCTACAAATCACTATATGATTGGTTGATCAAATTGTCAATCCAAACGTACGCTCTCATTCAGTCTAAGGGCCAAAGTCATCGGGAATACTTTGGTTGAAGGATATTCATCCCAGCAGCCTAGAAAATGATTAGTTGCATTGTTTTTCCAACACAAAACCACTCAAATGCGTAGTGCATGGACCGAGAAAGACAAACAAATCAACGTAACACTGTAATATAACAGATAACAACACAGATACCATTCTCATTTATTCATTTTATTTAAATTTGATTCAATTGTATTACATTTTATTAATACAATTAATTCGATTTTTTTTTTGTTTCATCTGAGAGTTCCAGGGTCTTCTCTGGTCTTCACCACTGCTTTAGCGTAACCCACAAGTGTCATGTCTCTTTCTCACTTACGTAGCGGTTTGTGTAGAATGCCAGTATTGAAGATATTGTGTTTGTGTATATGTATGTTTGTTTGTGTGTGTGTGTGTGTGTGTGTGTGTTCACATGCGTGTGAGAGAGAGTAAAGGTGTGGAAGTCCTTGGTTCCCTGGTCTCCCCAGTAACATATCAGAGATGTGCATTTCATATATCGCTGGATGCACAAAGGCCCAGCTAAATACATTCCAGTAATTGTTGAGGCCTCAGCAAAAATATAAAGAAAAAAAAGTATAAAGCAGTGGTGTGAAAATCTTATGTGCAATACCCTACGACAGACAGCAGTTATAAAAATAAGATAAAATAAGATAAAAATAGAATAAAGTTAAAAAATAAAATAAAAATAAAAATGCAATATATTGGCACAGAAAACAGCAATATGTATATATAAATTAATGTAATAAAATATACATTTTTATATGCTATACGCCCTTGTTCAGCAGCCTGATGGCCTGACTCATGTAGGGCTTTGGGCCTGGGGGCCGGCACCAGGATGAAGCCACTGAGGGGGCTTGTAAAATGTGCAACGGGGCAATTATTGTTCAAAAATACAATTTAACTGTGCACACATCTAGATAACTACAACATACGGCTACTTTTATTTATTTTTTTTCTCTCTCTCAAAGTTGTTCATACGATTTTAAAAAAATCTGTTTTAACAGCATACTTGAATAACAACATATTTTCGAATGATTTTCATTACAACCAGCCGGGGATGTGTGTACAAACAGACGTTTGTGTAAAAGCCCTGAAGAGGGAGTATTTTAATCCACAAACACACAAACACAAACAGTCATGTATTATAACTTATTATAACATGTATAATATCCTTTAGGAAGAGGTCTAGCAATGTACAGGCCTACAGGTTTCTAACACTCTGTAATGTACTGTAGGCTCTAGTACTGAATAGTAAACGTCAGCTAAATGTACTGAAATACTACTACGGATATCAATGTATAAAACAACAACAACAACAGTCTTTCCCTGCACCCTGATATTTGCATTAGTACTCCCAATCTGTCCTTTATGTAACAGTACTGAGGTATTACAACAACAAGTAAACTGAATATTAATCCCCTTTCTCCCAAATATCCTGTTTACTCACAATTAGCTAGTTGTTGCTGAAGAATACACTCAACACAAACATATGCCACCTCATTTCAGTACAGTGACATATGATTATAGTTACACAAATACTGGTACCAAAACTATTATGTCCCTCCCTCCGTGTCTGCATCTGATCGGCATACATTGTGATAAATACTACACTTACATATACAGAAAGTTGCATTCGATTGAATCGATGGTGACTCGAGATGATGCACATGATAGGGTATGATATTTTACTGTTAGCCTTAGAGTGTATGGGAATGATTGATGCATATTTTACCGTAAGTATTGCAATATATGCACATTCACAGCGGTGATACAGGGATTTTTGACCACCCCCCCACACACAAAGAACAGCACTGTTCATTGCTGACAACAACAGCAACCACAGCCAAAGCCATAGTCACATGTGTCTTGACCAATCACTTTTTGATATTTTTGTATAGATACATGAAGCTTAAACAGAGGGGGCAACAAATAAGCTCCATTAAGATGCCTTGATAAATCCTTGATCTGTCATTTGTCATTTGTCATTCCCCGTTATCTAAGTATCTGTTACACAAGGTGGTGTTCGATGGTCTCTGCAGGTGAGTGATGGAGGGTTTAACACCACCCGAACCGCTAAATGTTGTTTGTGCTTATCAGGTTAATCACCTCTCAAGAATCCCCCCTCCCCCGGAAATGAATGACTCTGTAGACGTCCATAGCTCACCCTCCACAAACAAAGCTTGCAAGGCTTGCTACCGACAACATAAACAGTGCATACTGTATTTCCCATGGACTATACTGTAGGTACCTGCACATCAAGGAGGGAGGCAGAGAGAATAGGGTTCTTGTTGTCATTGGGTGGACCCCGTCCTAACCCAGCTTCTGCCTCCTGCTTGCTCCACTTTAAGAGGACTATAAATCAACCCCTCTTCCAGGAGGAAAACACATTTATTCTGAGTCCGTCCCCCCCCACCCAATCCCCCTTCATACATGATAGCGTAGCGTTAACGTAGCGCATGGATCATAGCTGCCAGTCCCCCTAGATTACGAAACTTCGAAAAATCCCATTCCATACCCATACTCTTGCTGAAACAGGTGAAGCAGGTGTTTTTAGTGACTGCCATTGTATTATATGGTGTGGGAAATGCAGTGTTCCTGTGAGGTGGGAGCCCCCGTATTAATATTAACCAGAGAGTAATCTGAATCTGAATCAGAAAGTGGTTTATTGCCATATACCATTGTAAAAACACACAGGAATTTGACACGGGTGTCACGGTTACGGTGGTTGACAGGGGGCGTTGCCAGGCCGCGTGCGCTAGAGGCGCACACACACGCACCTGCCAACCATTACCGTGGCTAATTGCCATTGATCTCACCTGGGGGCTATTTATACAGCGGCGTCAGTGAGAGACGTCGCTCGTTCGTACTGTGTGTAACCGGTACGCTACCAGTCCCCAGGTGACATTCATCCCTGGCTTTTGATCACCCTGCTACGGACTATCAGAGAGATAGCCCGCTCGTCTGCTGTTCCAGCCCCTCGTCGGTCCAGACGATCAACGCACCTTGACTTCCCGGCAACCCGACCCATCGCCTGTCCCAACTATCCCTACGCCTGCTACCTGTCGGATCGACGCACCTCCTCGACGCACCTTGACTTCCCGGTAAACCCGACCCATCGCCTGTCCCAACTATCCCTACGCCTGCTACCTGTCGGCTTGACGCACCTCGATCTCCCGGTCCCAGATCCCTCGTCGGTCCTGGAGATAACCATCGATTGTGTTTTTGTGCCGTAATAAAACCCCTGTTCTCCCTTTACTGGTCTCCGCCTGCGTTCTGGGTCCAACCTCACCACACACCTTTGTGACAACGGGTCCGGAGCAACACAGTAACGTGCAAAACAAAGGGGGAGGCGGGGGAGGCGGGCCTCGTTGACGAGGCTGGAGGCCGTTTGGAAGAAGCTGCGTTTGTGGTGTACAGTTCTTGAACTGATGGCCCGCAGCCAGAGGGGAGTGGGGCAAAGAGACTGTGGCCTGGGTGAGAGGGGTCGGCCATAATCATCCTGGCCCGCTTCGGGGGGCCCTGGAGTCATGCAGGGTCTGGAGGGAAGGCAGGTTGCAGCCGATCACTCTCCACACATGCATACAAATAAACAAACAAACACGGGGAAGGTCACTCTCCGCAGAGCGTATGACACGCCGCAGGTTGGACTTGTCACTTGCAGTGGCATCGGGAAACCAGGTGGTGAGGGAGAAGGTGAGAATGGACTCAATGATGGAGGCGTAGAAGAGAACCATCATGGACTGAGGCATGTTGAATTTCTTCAGCTGCCGCAGGAAGAACAGCCTCTGCTGGGCCTTCTTGGTCTGGGAGCTGATGTTCAGCTCCCACTTGAGGTCCCGGGAAATGATGGTGCCCAGGAAGCGGAAGGAGTCCACGGTGTGAACTGGGGAGTTGTGTAGGGTGATGGGGGGGAGAGGCTGGGCTCTTTCTGAAGTCTACAACCATCTCCACTGTTTTAGAGTGTTTAGCTCCAGGTTGTTATCACTGCACCAGGTCAGCAGTCTGTCGATCTCCCTCCTATAGGCAGACTTGTCACCCCCAGAGATGAGTCCGATGAGGGTGGTGTCGTCCGCGAACTTCTGGAGCTTGACAGACTCGTGGCTGGAGGTGCAGCTGTTTGTGTACAGGGAGGAGAGTAGGGGAGAAAGAACGCAGCCCTGTGCTGGTGGACCTGGAGCCAGAGATGGTTTTACCCTGCTTCACATGCCGTTTCCTGTTCGTAAGGAAGTCAGTGATCCACCTGCAGGTAGATTCAGGCACTCCCAGCTGGGAGAGCACGTGCTCCAGTGTGAGCGGGAGGATGGTGTTGAACGCAGAGCTGAAGTCCACGAACAGGATCCTGGCATAGGTGCCTGCGGCGTCCAAATGCTGCAGGGGGAAGTGGAGGGCCATGTTGGGTGGAAGGGGTTGATGGGTGTGGGAGGGAGGGGAAGTCTGTTGCGTTTCGAATGTGTTTGTGTTTCGTTAATGATTGATTGCTGCTGTGTGTGTCAGGGCCCCACATTATGTGGATTGGATCAGTCTAGGCTTTCATAGCTCAGTGCACAATGTTCTTCTGGTATATGTCCCATTCTGTTATACACCCATAGAGAGCTGTAATCTGTAATGACTAATTTTTTGTCATTTTTATTATATATATATACTTTTTTTTTTTTGGTGAGTGGCTATCATATCTTACTTTCAGGCTGGCCATTTGTAACTCCTAAAATTTGCAGGCACACATATTCTCATATATAATCCCCAATCAAACACTTTCCCTCTGTCTGTCTCTGTCTCCTTCTTTCTCTGTCTCTGTCTCTTTATCACTATGTAACACACACTCTCTCTCTCGCTCTCGCTCTCTCTCTCGCATTGCTTATTAGAAGCCCCCCCTTCTGCTGAGCCTACTATTGTGAAGCATGGTGAGGTTATTGCAGGGGAGTGGTCCTTCCGGTCATAGCAGCCTGGTGACCCGTTGTTCATCTCTCTGTAGTGTCCTCGCTAATGCAGATTTAACGTTGGCCCCATTTGGTATTGGATTGATTATGGAATCAGGGAATCTAAATAGGGTCAAAAGTAGTGTAGCTGTTTATCACCATATCGGAATGTGTATCACCATATCTTAATGCATTCAAATGTGTGAATGAGCTCAATTTGAATATGTAATAAATATCTGAACAAATTTAATTGTTGAATTCGTAAGGATATCTTTAGCTGTGCATGATATATTTGCATAAAGTTGCAGTTACACATCTATCTGTGTGTGAGTGAAAAAAGTTCACACAGAACTCAGGTCCAATTACAAATCTAATCGATGAGTACAAACTAGGCCTACGGGTACAAATAATTGGTTACCACGTGGGATGTTTGATAGATAGGGATGCTCAGATTAACATATCTGTTGAGGTGTGTGTGGTTTGTGGCTGGTTTAAGCAGCCTCACCTAGCCTGAGTTGGACTGATTACTCTATGGCTGGTCAGGCTGCACACCTGTAGGTCAGTTAATCAAGGCCCAAAGGTTAAACCAGCCACCACCACACACACTCCCTCGAGTGTGTGTGGTGGTGGCTGGTCCAGCATGTACAATCTGCTGATGATGATTTAAACTCTTGCAATAAACCCGATTCCACATTCACTGTGTCCTTGTCAAGCAGCCACTTGAATGGCTTGTGGCAACCAAACTTTTACCTTGAGCACCGGAACTGTTCTCACTATCTCACGGTTAGTTGGGTTACCCAGAGTGTTATACTCATGGGAAGGGACAACGTACCTATTCAGGCAAGCTTTTGGTAAAATGAAGGTGTTTTTCTCACCCCATATCCTTTGTGCCGGTTGGTTTGGTCTTGTTTGTTGTACCGTTTAAATACTGTAATAGGTATAATTCAAATGTGATAATGAAAACTGAGGGACTTGGTCAATGATGCATCACCGCATTAACGGCGAAAGCTTTTGTAAATAGTACAAAATAGAAAAATCAATATGTGTTTTTGTGGCGACTGCCACAAATAAATCAATGTAATGAAAAACACTGCACATAGGACAAGGGTGATGCAGGGATGATTACAGGGACTCTCTCCACTTTTCTCACCTTGCTTTTGGTACCACCTCCCGCTCCTTTGGATCCTGGATGGAGGTGATACCAAAGTGCCAGGTACTTCACACAAATAGAGCTGCTACCATACGGTGCATAATCACCATTAAACTACTAGAGGGGGGACTAACAAGGACGTTTAATTACAAAAGTGAGCTCTTTAGTGGATGTAGAGCAATATGCGTTTTGCACAATTAATTGATGTATATTCTGTATCATCCATCAGTCCCTTTATTGTAGTATGTATAAGTATATTGTATAGTGTTGTTTATAGTATATGGTATAGCGTATATCATAGGTAGCATATAGTGTTGTTTATAGTATTGTTTAGTATTTTATAGTTAAGTATTGTACAGTTTAGTATAGTATTGTTGTGGACATTTATACTGCGAGAGGGAATGGAGAGAAAGCATTCCATTGTACTTGTTGCAAAAGGCAAATAAAGAATCTTGAATCTTGAATAATATATCCAGTCTACCGGATTCCCATTGTGGGCTTCACGTAACGTTAGCAAGAAATGTGCTAGCGGTTCACTGAACAAAGTGCTCTGGCCTGTTTAAACATTCATTCATGTAGCATAATGTGGAGAGTGATTGCCAACATAAAGAATCACAAGGACAGCAGTACCGTTGGCGATATAGAGTTGAATGGCATAATGCTAAATACCAGTGTAGCGTTGGCTAAATATATATCGGGCATTGTGTGTTTGATGTTTTGATGGTTACTTGCATCTATGATATGCTTCACATACTTGATGAAGTCTCCTCTCACACTGCATCTCCACCTCTGTGTTCACTGCATCTTTTCCAACGTGTTTCCAAGCATCTCTCAAAATGGTTGAGGCTGGCCAGATTGTTCGTCCTCTGCAGACAACGCAACCACACTCCTGATCAGCTTTGGCAAACGGGACATTATGAATAGAGAATGACTTAGAGATTCACTGTTCTTTTGCCTGGAAATGTTTACAAATGTAACATTGCTTTTCACAAGAACGTTTGATCTGCCTTTCACAAAAGACTTAAGCCACAAACCTTCTTATTCCCCAGACCCAGATGTTGACTGGTAGGGTCTTTGATTGTACCTCCAACACACGTGAGTGCATTTCTTAACAAGGCAAATGCAGTCTAGAGTTGACCTAGGACACTGCATGCAGTGGATGTGCTCCGTATAGACACCATTGGCTGGCCAGCAGGTAAACCTGCATGCTATTCCAGTACGTGGTAGTAAGCAGAGTTGTCTGCTAACAGCCCAGCATCATGTTTTCTTCCCCCTGCAATACAACATAGGTATTATTATTATTATTATTATCGAACTCAAAGACATATATTAACACACACATCACATTAAATTAAAGAAGAAATTGCAAATTTAGGTCTACTCCTCATGCCATGACAATGTTATCAGCAAGCAAACTTGGCTGTCATCGTGCCAAAGAGAAAGTCCAGAAGGCTGACTTTTGGAGAAGCAGCTGGCCAAGAAAACATTGCATTCTGCAGACACTGCAAGAGTACATTATCGGTGGTGCCCGGTGGAAGCGGGGACATAAAAAGCAGTTTTATGATATTAAGCCAAACATCAAGCGGTGGCTACAAGCGGGAAGTACCACTCCTTCAGCGGGCCGGTGACAGTGATCTGAAACAGGCAGCTGAGGAGGGGATTTGCCTGATGAAACATGTGCCTGTGGTGCATGCAAAAGACATGTGTCTTGTCCTGGTTTCAGGGGGTTGAAAATGTGGTTGTCCTAGCAGTCTAAGCTAAATAACGTTAACTCTTAATGGACTCACATAACCTCCTTTCTGCTCCCATCTCTGAGCAAAATAAATGTATCTCCCGTTAATGTAACCGGTGGTAACGTTAGCAGAGAATGCTTGCAATTGTATTTATCATCTGACCATGAAGAGATTAACTAATCATTCTCGTACTCTTTCCCGTAATTAGTTAGAGACATATTTTTCATCTCCAGATAGAAAACTTTGTGGCCATCAACCCAACTTACCATGAGATGGCGATAATTTGATTTGATCACCAAAACAATCGGGAATAATAGAATAAAGTATGGATTTCTCCTCCCGGTCAACATGTATATTGGCCATACAGTGTGTCTACAATAATTCATTGACTTAGAATTACCTGTCAACTATTGGAAAGTATAGGACACGAGTAAGCACCAAAAAGTCCTAATTATTCTGAAGTCGTGCTAGTCTGCAAATAAAAAGATCAGTTTCTAATGCGGTTCTGCCTTAAAATCCAGATAAATGTACCCTACCCTAAAAAATATGCTTTGACGTTTTAAGGTTTGCCGGTGAAGCTGTGGTTTGCCTGGGGTTTGCCACTGTGATGAAAGATGGATTTGCCACCTGCAGTCTTTAAGGCTTCACAACATCCTCTGGTCAAACATTAGACCGGGGTCGCAGCAGATGGGTGGTCTAAAAAAACAAAACAATCTCATCACTCCTTTGTCCCCACCCCTTCCCTCCACAGGACCAATCAGCTGGTGAAGATCCTGTACTCGTTCGGCGTGTTCGTGAGCTTCGCCATTCAGTTCTTCGTGCCGGCGGACATCCTGCTGCCCCCGCTGTGCTCCCGCCTCCCAGAGTCGTCACGGCGCGTCAGTGAGATGCTGCTCCGAGGCCTGCTGGTCTGCCTGACATGTGGGTACACCTTCTCATTCTCTCCAAGATGTATCAGCTGGGGCTTCTGTGGAGCGGACCCCGCTCCTAATGTCCTCTCTTGTCTCTCTCTCTCTTGTCTCTTGTCTCTTGTCTCTCTCTGTCTCTCTCTGTCGCTCTTTCTTTCTCTCTCTCTCTCTCTCTCTCTCTCTCTCTCTCTCTCTCTCTCTCTCTCTCTCTCTCTCTCTCTCTCTCTCTCTGCCTCTCTCTGCCTCCTCTCTCTCTCTCTCCTCTCTCTCTCTCTCTCTCTCTCTCTCTCTCTCTCTCTCTCTCTCTCTCTCTCTCTCTCTCTCTCTATTTGTGTGTGCTCTTCTATCTTTTTAATGACGCTATGGGAAGTATAGTGCATATAATTCTTGAGACTTGAGATAGGCTACGAAATATCCAGTGCCGATTCTCAATTGTAGAGAATCACAATGCTACCAGATGAACAGCTTTTGCTATTAGCACACATAGATGTTAGGGTTTTTGCTTTTATGCAGTGTTACGTTTTCATTGGTTGGGATTATGGATGTTTACAGCATTACAAAAGTCTGTGGTACATATTGCCTATTCGTCGTTTGTACAATGTACAATATCAGACTAAAGATATTTTTCAAATAACATCACTATTTAAAGACTATAAACAATATTATCATACTATCCCTCAACCCTGCGAGTGAGTCACCTGTCTCACACAGCTAAGGATGGAGTTAGGCAGTTTATTTAGGAGATTGGGCTGTGAGTAGTCAACCTATCTACGGCCTTGGACAAAATCATCTGTTTTAAATTCCCAATATGACGAAGTCTTCCCCCGCGTTAGTTTTTTGGTTTATTTATATGCGTGTGTGTTTCTCTCTGTCTCTTTTCTTCTTATTCTTCCCTTTTCTCTTTTCTTTACTTTACTCCAGTGACGGGAAGAGTTTTAATTGGATGATGGTAGACTAACGGAAATGAGGCTCATGAATTGCATGACTGAGTAAATAGGGCACAGAGTATCAGTGTTCCATACGTCTCTCTCTCTCTCGCACTCGCACTCTCTCTCTCTCTCTCTCTCTCTCTCTCTCTCTCTCTCTCTCTCTCTCTCTCTCTCTCTCTCTCTCTCTCTCTCTCTCTCTCTCTCTCTCTCTCTCTCTCTCTCTCTCTCTCTCTGTCTTGCTCTCTCTCTCTCTCTCTCTCTCACTCTCACTCTCACTCACACTCACACTCACACTCACATGTCCGGATGTCCAAGACGCTTGTGTCAGAGGAGCCCCTCGGATGGTGTGTGTGTGTGTGTGTATGTTAGGAGAAACAGGTGTGGCATACCAAATGCCAGCCAGCGGTGTGCCTGCAGCTAGCGCTTTGGTGCTAAAGCGCGGCTAGCATCCCACTCTGTCTGCACACCCACATCCTGGTGTGTTGTTGCCGTGGGGCACGCTTGATTCTCAGACAGGTGAGGACCTTCACAGAAAGCTTTTTCTTCTCTCACGGATACAGGCCAACTGATCCAAAATACTTCATATTCTGCTTTTAAGTCATTGTCATTTAGGTATTCACTGTATATGTGGATAGCTATTTTTTTTAGCGGATTCTTCTTCTTCTTACTATTATTATTTTTAAGTTTACATGCCTATCACTGAATAGTAAAAAAACCCATATGCACATATGTCGATCCCTATAGATTAGAGATCCAAAAAGTTTGATACCACTTCGCCCACAGGGAGCGCTTTTCCAGTCAAGTCACAAACGTTCAGACCCCCCCCCCCCCCCACCCACCCACACAATCAGACAAATCTCTCAGGATCCGGGGGATCTTTCCAGGATCTGTGATCTCTCAGGATTTAGTGGTCCTCTCAGGATCCTGCCCAAATGAAGTAACTGTCCCCATCTCATGGGGGGGGGGTTCCAAGGTTGAGCAGGGTTTATTTTTCTCTAGTACATCCCGAGACATTCCATCGCTGTGGTGACGAATGGATTTATGTTGACGGTTGGCAAAAAAAAAAAAAAAAGGTCAGATCTAATGCAATCTTCTAGATAAATTGAATTGCTCGCTGAACTGTGGAGCCCCCCCAGAAGCTGATGTATGAAAATAAATATTTGTGTGCCTGGCGTTGCTAGTGCCTAGCCTTATTATTAATGACATCCTGAAACAGAGGGCGAACGTAAGATAGAAGCTCATTTCCACCCTCTCTCCTTTAAATCTCTCCGTCATCCTCCTTCGCTGTCAACCTTCTCTTTATTGAAACACATCCGTCTGAGCTCAGATGAGCTGCACGCGGAACTGACACTAAGACCACTGATGGAGGGTGCGCTGATCAATGTATTTCCTGGATAGCAGCTACCTCCTCCCGTCTCCGCTGGGTTCCGACACCTGCCTGTCGTCTGCCTCTCTTACCAGCAGTAAGGATTCATACACCTGCCCTCACACCTCTCTCTAACAGTAATAACTGTTTAATACTAAATAATACAACTTTATGAGGGTTGGGGTTTGTTCACCTGCCTCGTTGTCTGCCTCCCTGTCATGGCGTGAGTTTGTGGGATTTGTTGAATGTGTTTCTTGCTGTATCTCTGTGTTAGGAGACACTCTGCATGTCATCACTATGTCTCCTCCAGCTCCACCAGGGAGGATGAAACACTGCTGGCTCCAGTTAGATCTAGCTGAATGGTGTCAGGTCTCTGGGGGGTGGAGGGGTGTGTGTGCATACATTCATACATACATACATGAACACACTCACACACATACATACATACATGAACACACACACAAACTGTACATACATGAACACACACACACACACACACACACACACACACACACACACATAACTTAACAAACACACATATAACTGAACACACACACACACACACACACACACACACACACACACACACACACACACACACAACTGAACATACACACACACACACACACACAACTGAACACACACATAGCTGAACACACACACATACACACAAGGTGACTTCGCCCACTCCAAAGGTAAACAACTCTGAGGTGTCAAAGTTAGTCCACATTTAATTGCTAGGAACATGTGCAGGTACCCTACACACAAATCTAGCCCTGATTGGTTTTCACGAAACTAAATCAAGTCTGTGCTGCTGTAGTAATGTAATGGCACTTGCCATTGTGGTTGTTCAGCTGGGAGACCATTGGAAATCAATGAGAGCTTGCAGCTAGCCTCATGGCTAACTGTTTGAGGGTAGCTGTTTGGTGTCTCTTCTGCTGGCTCTTTCGATCCCTGGCTGGGTGCTGTCCGTGGTGCTGAAGCAGGCAGCTTTGAGGGTAGCTTCTGTGTCAGAAGGGGCTGCCGGCTGGTGGCTGTCCGTGGTGCTGAAGCATCAGAGCGCTCATCCACATGGAGCTGCTGGAGCTTCTGGAGCAAAGTGCAGGTGTCTGAGGGCAAGGGTGATTCTCAAGGCCGTGTGTGTGTGTGTGTGTGTGTGTGTGTGTGTGTGTGTGTGTGTGTGTGTGTGTGTGTGTGTGTGTGTGTGTGTGTGTGTGTGTGTGTGTGTGTGTGTGTGTGTGTGTGTGTGTGTGTGTGTGTGTGTGTGTATTTAAAGGGATGTGTCGGGCAGTTGGAGGTGTCTTTGCCGTCATTGCTTTGTGTCTGTGTTGTACAGACTGTATCATAGGTTATGGCTGACGGTGTAGGCCTTTGCTGGTGTGTATGTGAGTGTTGGTGCATGATAGTATCAGTGTGTAAAATAGCATTGTAGCTAATGTCTCATGATTGAGCTTTTTTACATTTCTAAAGTGTGGGTCTGTTAACTTGCCAGGGGAATGTATAATATATACAATATATGACATTTTGTTGAGGTTTTTGTTTCGATTTATTGATGATGATGTTCTTTGCTGTCAGTGTTTCCATAATACTGCAACTATTGCTCACTATGCACAAGAGGACACACACACACACCAAACACATTGAGTATACTGGCGGCACAAGGGATCTCCTCTACAGTCACGTTCACACACACATGCTTGACCCCCCGTGTTCACCGGGGCCCAGATTATAGATGTGTCCACACAGCAGCACCATGTATGTACTGCCCCCCCCCCCCCCCCCCACCCAGAGATCCCCGGGACATGACTCTGGGTCTATCTCATCTGGCTGTTTTGTGTCCCATCTTCCTCCCATCCCCTCCCGGTGTGTCACATCTCTCTCTTGTTATTGTTCCTTGGCGCCCTGCTATTCTTTACAAAAAGGTATATATAACGGGGGGGGGGGGGGGGGAGAGAGAGAGGACAGAGAGAGGACAGAGAGAGGACAGAGAGAGGACAGAGAGGAGAGAGAGGGAGAGAGAGAGGAGAGAGAGAGAGAGAGAGAGAGAGAGAGAGAGAGAGAGAGAGAGAGAGAGAGAGAGAGAGAGAGGAGAGAGAGAGAGAGAGAGAGAGAGAGAGAGAGAGAGAGAGAGAGAGAGAGAGAGAGTGCCCACGGCAGCATCTTTTGATGTACTGTAGCTTTTTTCAATGCGCAGGAGAAAATATTCCCTCTGCTTTCCTACTTGCCAAAAGCAGCGTTGATTGATATGAATTTTTGGAGACTTGGAGATATATAATCTTATTCTATTTTGAACCACTTTGAGAGACTTGCATCCCAACCTCATGACACACACATATACGCATGTGTACACACACACACACACACACACACACACACACATGCACGCACACACACTCTCGGTCACTTCTCCTCGCTTGATGCACACCTATCTTCACGGTTGGCTTTATTTCCCACGTGTGTACGTTGATCTGCGTTGGGTTTGTCTAAGGGAACCCCGTGGCCAGTCTGAGGGAATATGAGATGGAACTGTTTCAGATCTTTCAGATAAGTGCTTTCGGATTTATATATATTTTTTTAACCAGAGCTGCTGCAGACAAAATACATTACCAAGTACAGCGTCCGCGTAAATGTAAAATAAGCTAAAAACATTTTGTGCAGTTGTATGTTTACCTCATAGTTATCCAGTAAGTTATTATGGATTTAAGATTAAAAAAATATATATATATAAACATTGTGACAAAAGGGCACAGCAATAACAGTATTTGTAAATAAAACGATCTCTTTATTGAATGATTGATTTTCCCCATGTTTTTCAATCGGATGTAATTGCCGGGGCAACTGCACATGGACACCCATCAACACACCCTGCACAGTTACACTATGTTAACAGCATCTTTAACGACATCCTTCCAACCTCGGCCAAGACTTATAAATCCATAAAACAGCTTCGGCCTTGTCATGTCCCCCACTGAATTGTCCCCACTTCAAACATCAGCATTTTATTACGATTGGATAAATGAGATATCGCTTGGCACCCTGTAAATACATGTTCAAGTAAACTATTAACACAGAGATGGCGTCTAGCCGAGAGCATTCACACGACAAATGCAAGACTGTTGGTGTTGGTCTCATGTTGGGGTCACTGCTGAGAGCCATCAAATCATCTCTAATCTTCTTATCTCTGGAGCCATTCTCCTGCTTAACAGGCACTGCAAAATGAGGTGATAACTTATGCTACCGTCTAAGAAATGGTTGCTTCTTGTTTCTTCTGCACACGCATTATTCCATGGCTAACTAGAGGTCCCCTCCCAACAATCTAACAATCATCTAATCAAATCGAGTTGGGCAGATAATCAAGACCTCTGGCAGATCCTCTTTCACTCCCAGAGCGTTTGTAGCAAGTCAAGTTTCTCCAATGAAGAAACTTCCTGCTTGACAGGCGTGACCCTGTGTGGCCTTTTGTGCTGGTTCAGGTCCCCTCTCCCTCCACTCCCGGCAGGCTTTAACGGCTTCATTTAATGCTGTTCTTCGTGGCTCTTTGAATAATTAACGATTTTTGGATGCAGATCATTGACATTGTTTCCTCCAAACGGCGACTCTGGGTTGATGTCGTTATGTTCCCTGGATCTCCCCTGACGGCGAGTGATGTGTCCTGGCAGGGCAGGTCTATTGCATCCTCCGGGCCGGGTGCCCACCGGTCGTCATGTGACACTGCAGACGGGCGCTGTCTAACCCTTCCACCCCCCCTCCCTATACGACCCTCTCGGCTCCCTGGTCCCCCCCCCCCCCCCCTTGGCGGGAAACACAGAGGGAAGGAGAAGAACTACAATCATACAAAGAATAGGACCCCTTTTAGCGGTGTCTACTCGTCTTGTTTAGATGTAATGACAATCAAATCATCGCTTGTTGTCGCCGTGTTTGCCGGCCGCTCATCAAACCACTGATGATGCGTCAAGGAACTTTTGAAGGCGAAAGCGGGGGAGTTTTAATATGGCTGAAAGGGTTTTTTAACCACCAACCAGCAGTGTCAGCAATAGATGTTCTGGGTGGATTCTTCACTTCAAACCGTTGGAGCTTGAATGCTGCTGTCTTTTATCTGTGTTTGCCTGCTTGCCAACACTGGTGACTGGTTTCGAGGAAACATTTTCCGTATCACATGCCAAGATTATATAGCCTATGTTTTGTTTATGTCAAGTGTCCTTCTCAAAACAGATTTGACAAAGTAGAAGAACAAAACACTGAGCAAAACTACAATTATGATCGTGTTGGAGATAAAGATTCAAGGTTGTGTTCTTGTGGATGGCTTGGATGCAATATACATTTGAATACATTTAAAATTACCCCAAGAAGCACAGTGAGGTCGGTGGTAGTGTTGGAACTAAAAGCCCACAATAACAATTGTCTTTAAATTGGATTGCATTGGAACATGCCCCAAACCCTCCCTGTCCTTATCTCTTCAGGCTCGTGTCCAGAAGTTGTGGGAACATTTCCAACTAATTAGATAGCGGCATAACAGCAAATCCAGCTATAGGGTGCACCATGTTTCAGGGCCACGTTGCGCAGGGCTCCCACCACTCCAGCGGCCTGCAATCAATGGTGACGTAAGAAGTACAAGAGGACACCTCCTGCTTCTCTGGCCCAACATGTACAGCATCTAAACAACATGCCTGTTCTTGTAATGCCGCTTGCTGTTGTTAAAGCTTCAGGGTACCACAGCACCGCTAAGCTAGCCCCCGCAAACCAAACCAAAGACATCACTATAAGGACATGCATGGTAAAATACAAATAAATATACGGTACTAAGATAAACTGTGTGTTTGTCTTCTGATGTTGAAACTGTCTTCAAGTGGGGACAGTTTAGTCGTGTTTGTGTTAAATGTTAAATGTTATTTTTTTTAAATGTTATTTAAATTTAACTTTGCACAAACTTTTATTGCTTGCTTTGTTTGTGTACCTCTGGTGCATTCGGTACACAACACCCTTTCATTGGCAACTGAATGGTGACCCTTTCGGTCCCATGTCTAAGATCCCATGTGACCCATGGGATCGAAAGGGTCACTATTGGTGCACCCACTGGTGTTGTGCTTTAGAAGTTGAATCCAAAGAGGAAATGAGTGACTTCACTGTGTCATGACCCCTGTTTGATGTGCTTATTGGGTCAAATCTAGGGATCCAACTTTATTGTACTTTTGCCTGAACACTGGTTCTGCTCTTGGAGGCTTGTTAGGAACACTTAATGTGTTATATATTATGTTATTCTTTAAGTTAATATATATATTCTATTATTCTATTATTTGATAGTTTATTATTCTGGCTTGTTAGTAAAGTAAATGCACTTATGACTTCTGGTGACTAGTAGTTATCTTGCCCACCTGTTGAATGACCTTATTGTGAGTCACATTGGACAAAAGCGCCTGCTGAATGACTTTCAGCAGACTTTCCATCTGTTTGGCATGATGAAAACCCTGACCATATAATGCTGAGACATACGACTGTCTGACAGTATGTGTACTGTCTTTATAATGTGCTGCGGTGCATGTTTATCTGTGTTAAACATTGGTGTGCATTCGACTGTACTCTGTTCTCTCACAAGCACCGCAATTACTCGAACCTTCATCAGAAATACGATAAGGCTGACACTTATACAGTCGTGAAGTTTATCTGTGTGTGTGTGTGTGTGTGTGTGTGTGTGTGTGTGTGTGTGTGTGTGTGTGTGTGTGTGTGTGTGTGTGTGTGTGTGTGTGTGTGTGTGTGTGTGTGTGTGTGTGTGTGTGTGTGTGTGTGTGTGTGTGTGTGTGTGTGTGTGTGTGTGTGTGTGAAGTGTGATTGCCCTGTCTGCTGGGCTGTGTTAGCTGTTGGTTGCTAGAATGCGGTTGGCTTTGTGTTGTTCTGCTGTCCTCGCTCAGCACCTTTCTTCTGCGCCCTCGAGGTCTTGGGTTTGACTCCTTACTTTGGTGACGGCTCAGTTCAAACCTCTTTCCTTCTTCTTATTCGTCTTCGTTTGTTATCATGCAGTTCCTCCATTTTCACTCTATACTGGTGCCTGCAATGGCTGGCTCTGTGTCCACAGAATACACATAGAGCTTTAATATTAAACTCCCACTTCCCAAAAGCTAAATGAACAAATACATATGCAAGTACAAGTACATACTCATATCAATACATTTCTCCCTCCAGATGTATCTGCCCCATTGCCCCCTTCTTCTCCATCCTCTTTTTAGCAATGATTATGCTTTTGATTATGCATGAAGCAAAAATCACACACACACACACACACACATGGCCGAAGTGCACAGGAGGGGGGGGGGGCTGCAAACCGGATCTCCCAGTAATCCCTTTAAGGCCCTGGGATGCCTCAGTGGCCTCATGAGGCCTGTGAGTTATTGCATTCCACCGCGGATCTGACAAGTCCGTGGCTACCGCACCGTGTTATTTTTTTCTACAGTATCGATATTGAGTATATAAAAATAGATATGGATAGGGATTAGACCCTGTGAATTGCAGCGCAAGCAAAATTGAAATGCAATGCATGCATGACATGCCACAGCATTATACTGTATAACATTATTGGCCAACCGTGGACTCGATGGAATTAAATTTTACGTCTTCATCGCACCGCCGTCCAAACCACATTAACTGGGCCTAGCGAGGTGTACGAGGTTGGGGTAGCGTTTATTGTAATCTCTGTCCTGATCAAACCAGTGTAACCGTCGCTCCTGGCTTCACTTTAACTGTTACTAATCTGTAACTAATCGTTACTAATATTGTTCACCAAAAGGACATTGTACAGATAATTATTTTAGAATGCATGTCGCGTCAGTGAATTGAACGCAACGGTGAGTCAAACGTAACAGTGAGTGTGTGTCTGTCTGCACATGCATATGCTTGTGTATGTATGCACATGCATGTGTGTGTGTGTGTGTGTGTGTGTGTGTGTGTGTGTGTGTGTGTGTGTGTGTGTGTGTGTGTGTGTGTGTGTGTGTGTGTGTGTGTGTGTGTGTGTGTGTGTGTGTGTGTGTGTGTGTGTGTGTGTGTGTGTGTGTGTGTGTGTGTGTGTGACGTGTCGAGGGGACTGGGTTGATGTCGTTATGTTCCCTGGATCTCCCCTGACAGCGAGTGATGTGTCCTGGCAGGGCAGGTCTATTGCATCCTCTGGGCCGGGTGCCCACCGGTCGTCATGTGTCACTGCAGACAGGCGCTGTCTAACCCCCCCCCCCCCCCCTTCCACCCCCACTCCCTATACGACCCTCTCGGGACTGGCTCCCTGGTCCCCACTCCCCCTGTATCTGGTCGGTTGAAAGTGTGTCCGTGCACTGAGGTGTCTAAATGAGCTGTGCACACATGACATGTTTCCCCCCCTAAGTGAAGTAGTCCCAGTGCCCTGTCACGAAGTGCTGACACCTCAGACTCGGTATAAGCAAAAGCGGCCGACTGTTTAATTGCACTCCTGAATGAAACGTGTTTTGTTTTTGTATACTTGTGAGCATGACCGACCCCGTACCAACACACATAGACACCATCGGACTGTGTAAATACACACAGACACTCGCACACACACACACACACACACAAAGTTAAGAGGTCTGTCGCATACGTTGAATATTTCTATTTCATCCAGAAACATTCATTATTAGTATGTTTCATTTCTCAGTGTCTGTAAACCAGAGGGGTACCGTATATCTCCATCTCCGTATATCTTCCTGTCAATACCTCAACGTTGCCTTAAAAATAAAAGCATCTCATTTAATTTAAAAAATAAGACAAATTAAGCTTTAAAGGGATAGTTCACTCATTTGAAAAAGCACATAGGGCAATAAAACAGTAACTTCTAAATATACCCTGAGTTTTTCACAAGCAGCCGCTGCTTTTCTATTTAATTACTTTTTTTGTTGTAAGAAAATCTATCTTTCTGTGGGAGACGCCATTTTGTCTGTCACGTGACCAAATTCAGTGGCTGTGACGTCAACAGTGCCACAGTCGCCAATCGAGCAGTCATTCACTATTGTTCGGCATGTGCATTGTGCGTTGATTTTGATCATTCAATATCGACACAATGCTGTATTGTATCGCGAAATACTGCAAGGTATCTGACAAAAGTAATCCGGACCATGCACACTTCTTCAAAGTGCCGACTCAGCGATCGAGGCTTCATACGCGAAGGCAGTGGTTGGCGAAGTGTTGTCATCCTCCCGGGCCGGACAGGCAAGCTCGGGTGTGCAGCCAACATGTTTTGGAAGAAGACTTTGAGAACTATTGTCAGTTCAAGAGTGGCTTTGCTCATCGCCTGTTGTTGAAGCCTGCTCTGATCAGCTGTTCAGATCTGATCAGCTGTGCCGAGCGTGTTCGCCCAGCCCGGCGGTGACACTCCTACAGAGCAAGTCCTAAGCAGTGCCAAGAGAGCAAAGAGAAGTGAGTCAAGAAGCAGAAAACAAGTGACTAAAAAACATGCGTTGTGTAGTTAGTAGGTGTTGTGTTCGAGGCTATGTTCTGTGTGGGTTGTGTGTGCGTCTCGGGTCATCTCGGGTGCTGCTGCCGTTGCTCAAACACATCCTGTCATGTTCGTTCTTTTCTCGACAACAACATCTGACCCATGCTGTCTATATATATTCCACTGTCGGGCCTAGGCCTCCTTGGTTCAAACCTATATGGTTGAACCCCTCTTTCTGCATTCAGTTCAATAGTTTCTTCCTCACTTGATGAATCACCTCGATAACTCGCCATTTAGCAGATGTACAACGGAGCACTGATGACGTCATAGCGATCACATGACTAATAAAACTGGCGGCGTCCAGTGCAATTACGATAAAGGTTCCAATAAAAATTATAAAAAATACTAGATGAAGTCGTAAATCTACCATATTTTCAGAATATGTATAAAACATAATTATCTACACATACATTTTCCTATCCTATTAGTGAACTATCCCTTTAAACATATATGCAGTAAAGAAAACTCAAACGTTGACCAACAGAGCTACATCCTAAGAGATCAAGAAACACACATTGGGTTAGTTACAATACTATTATTTTTCCTTTTTCCTTCGCCGTTCTCAGTCTGCGGGGGTGTGATGGACATGTGGAGGTACAGCCATGTGACAGACACCCTTACCCCCACCCCCCCTTGTCGTCTCCCGACTCAGCCCTCACCCCGGTCACGACCGTTAATCCTCCCACCCCAGTGACCACGGAGCACAAGACCACTGTCTGACAAGAAGTCATTCACACGTCGACGTAAAGCTTTTAATCTCTCCCCGAGTTCACCAGATACTTCCCCCCCCCCCCCCCCCCCCCCAAGACAGCATGAGTGCGGAGGAAGATGTCGTGTCGAGATAAAGACGCACAACTACAGAAGCGAATGGAAGAATGTGTTGCAGACGTTGATGCTCATAGCACTGGGATTAAGACCCTTTTTTTCTTGCCCGTCTCTTCCCGTCTGTGAAATCCATTGAAGTGATTGATTGGGACATTAAATGCTGGCAAACAGCCTTAATCCAAGTGTTTTATCCCCAGTTCCAGTGCCAGACTAATTGCTCCATCGCTACTCCGACAAACACTGATACTGAGTCAGACAGCGTTGTGTAACGGAGTAAGGTTCCAATGGTGAGCTGTGACGTCTCTCCCCGATGAATCACAGAATCACACCCTGGAGGTGGGGACGTTGCCTTTTGTTACATTTTCTTTGCAATTAGCCTGAAAAATGGTGATTGTGGAGAAGCTCAGGATGCGCTTGAGCGCGGCTTGGTCACAGGAAACCATGGTCTACGTTCCCCATCCTCCCACTGTCTCCCAGGCACTTTGAAACCCCCGCCATGAGTCACCTCAAGTGGTACTCTACAGCGGAAAGCACCCATCTGGCCCACGCTGAATCACAGAGTGAAGCTCTTCTAGCCCCCCGGAGTCGAAGGTCAAGCCAGCCACGAGCCGTCAGGTAGTGAGGTGGTGAACTTGCAGATGTCCCAAGGGGCACGAGGACTGAGAACCAATGAATGGGGCTCTGATTCCTTGTTGACATTGAGTTAGTGTTTGATTCATCCCCCTTCAAGTCAAGTCAAGTCAAGTCAAGTCAAGTTTATTGTCACTTCACAGTTTACAGTTTAGTATAAAGCAGTGATGTGAAATTCTTGTGTGCAATACCCGACGACAGACAGCAGTTATAAAATAAGATAAAATAAAAATAGATAAAAATAGAATAAAAAATAGAATAAAAAATAGAATAAAGAATATAAAATAAAAATAAAAAATGCAATTTATAAAATGCAAAAATCAGCACAGAAAAGAGCAATATATATATATAAATCAATGTAATAAAATATACATTGTTATATGTTATACGCCCTTGTTCAGCAGCCTGATGGCCTGACTGTGGAAGCTATCTCTAAGCCTATTTGTACGACACTTGATACTGCGGTATCGCCTGCCTGACGGTAATAGTGAGTAAAGTTCGTGGCTGGGGTGGGCAATGTCTTTTATAATTCTTTTGGCCTTGGCCACGCACCGCTGGTTGTAAATGTCCAGGAGGGAGGGGAGCTCACCTCCAACGATATACTGGGCCGTCCGCACCACCCTTTGAAGCGCTCTGCGCTCGAGTGCCGTGCAGTTCCCGTACCAGGCGGTGATACCCCTGTCAGAACACTCTCGATGGTGCCGTTGTAGAATGTTCTCAGGATGCGGGGGCCCATGCTGAATTTCTTCAGACGCCTGAGAAAATACAGGCGTTGTTGGGCCCTTTTCACCACGTGTGTGGTGTGCGTGGACCATGTGAGGTCCTCGGAGATGTGCACGCCGAGGAACTTGAAGCTGCTGACCCTCTCTACTGCAACGCCGTCGATGGAGATAGGGCTGTGCTCTCCCCTCTGCCTCCTGAAGTCCACGATCAGCTCCTTGGTCTTCTTGACGTTGAGGGCGAGGCTGTTCTCCTGGCACCACTGCTCCAGCGATCCGACCTCCTCCCTGTAGGCTGTCTCGTCGTCGCCGGCGATCAGGCCCATCACTGTCGTGTCGTCAGCAAACTTGACGATGACGTTGGAGCTGTGCATAGCCATGCAGTCGTGGGTGTAGAGGGAGTAGAGGAGAGGGCTCAGCACGCATCCCTGGGGGGCTCCCGTGTTGAGGGTCAGTGGCTCTGATGTGGTGCTGCCCATCCTCACCACCTGGCGGCGGTCCGACAGGAGGTTCAGTATCCAGCTGCACATGGATGGGGGTACGCCTAGACCTCTCAGCTTGGTGTCGAGCTTGGCAGGAACTATTGTGTTGAATGCTGAGCTGTAGTCCACAAACAGCATTCGCACATAACAGTTCTTCCCCTCCAGGTGGGAAAGGGCAGTGTGGAGGGCCATGGCAATTGCGTCGTCCGTGGATCTATTTTGACGATATGCAAATTGCCATGGGTCCAGCGTGGTAGGTAACACGGAGCAAATAAAGTCCTTGACCAACCTCTCGAAGCATTTGCTAACGATCGAGGTGAGGGCCACAGGTCTGTAGTCATTCAGGCATGTTACCTTGGTTTGTTTAGGGACAGGCACGATGGTGGATATCTTGAAGACCGCGGGGACAACAGCCTGGGACAGGGAGAGGTTGAAGATGTCTGCAAAGACTCCTGCCAACTGGTCTGCGCATGCTCTGAGGACGCGGCCCGGGATGTCGTCGGGGCCTGCCGCCTTACGGATGTTCAGCCGCTTAAACGTGCGGCGCACATCCGCCTCCGAGATGCGCAGCTGGCTGGTCTCCCCAGTCGGTGCTGGCTTCGGCGGGCTGCCGTTTACGTCGAACCGAGCAAAAAATGTATTTAGCTCTCCTGGGAGGGAGGTAGAGGAGTTCTCTACACAACTGGTTCTCCCTCTGAAGTTCGTTATCTTCTGCAGCCCCTGCCACATACCCCTCGCATCGTGTTTCTTGAATTTATCTTCCACTCTGTCCTTATACTCCCGCTTGGCAGTGACGATGGTCTTACGGAGGTCGTAACGGGCTCTCGTATATTCCTCCGTATTCCCGGAACCAAAGGCGGCGTTACGCGCATGTAGGGCAGCGCGAACATCGCCGTTAATCCACGGTTTCTGGTTGGGATATATCCGAACCGACTTGGTCGGAACAACGTCATCTATGCACTTCTTGATGAACCCGGTGACCGACGACGCGTACTCGTTGATGTTATTGTCCGAGGCAACGCGGAACATGTGCCAGTCAGCGTGATCAAAACAATCCTGCAGCGTAGAATCTGATTGGTCCGACCAGCATTGGACCTCCCTCACAGCGATCGGTTGCTGCTTCAGTCTCTGCCTATAGGCGGGGAGTAGCTGGATAGAGCGGTGATCTGATTTGCCGAACGGTGGGCGGAGGAGGGCCTTGTAGCCATCACGGAAGGGAGTGTAGCAGTGGTCGAGGATCCGCTCCCCCCGTGTGTTGCTCTTTATGTGTTGGTAGAACTTCGGGAGAACCTTCTTCAGGTTCGCCTTGTTGAAGTCCCCCGCTACGATGAGAGCAGCCTCGGGGTGGGCCGACTCCTGTTCGCTGATAGCCCCGTACAGTTCCTTCAGCGCTGTGTCCGTGTTGGCTTGTGGGGGAATGTAAACAGCGGTCACGGTTACCGCTGTAAACTCCCGAGGTAGCCAGTATGGACGGCACATAAGCATCAGGTACTCCAGGTCCGGGGAACAGAAAGACTTGAGGGGATGTACATGACTTTGGTTGCACCAAGATCTGTTTATCATGAGACATACCCCCCCTCCGCGATCTTTACCGGAGAGAGCCTTTGTTCTGTCCGCCCGGTGTACGGAAAATCCCGTCGGCTCGATAGCTGCGTCGGTAACCCCCTCCGACATCCATGTCTCCGTAAGGCAGATAATACAATTGTCCCTAGTTTCCTGGTGGAATTGAATACGAGCCTGTAGTTCGCTTAACTTATTGTCCAGAGACTGTACATTAGCCAGTAGAATGGTGGGTAGTGGGGGGCGATCGGATCGACATCTCAGCCTGACTAGCACGCCGGCTCGCTTCCCTCGCTTCCTCCGGCGACGCTTGCGCGTAATCGTGCCCAAAATGGACGGAGATAATCCAGCTGTGACTTCGGGCGGGACGTCCGAGTCGAAAGAATGAAAAAACTCCGGTAGGCGGCGAGCGACTGTCGATCTGATCTCCCAAAGTGTGCAAAAGTTATAAGTGAACTTGCTGCTAACATCCTGAACTAAAATAGTTGCGATAAAAAGAATAAATAACAAAAAACTGCGTCGTCGTGCGGGAGCTCGCGACACGGCAGCCATCTCGTACGGCGCCATAGTCCAAAAAAAACAAAAAAAAAACAAAAAAAAAAAACTTCTCGTTCATACCGGCCAATCAATGAAATTAATCTCAATCACTTTCCCGGGAACTACATTCCGTGATTTTCATTTTGTGTTGTTTGCTCGATGAACTCCATTAACTTTCACTCAAAACACGTCCACAGCTCACAATAAAGGGCTCCTTGAGTTCCCGTTGTGGGAACAGCTCTGCGGGATGAAAGGCCTCCCACCGCCTCATGCCGTGTGCCGTTATCGCCATGCACACTTCAAAGCTCGCCTCCTTCAAACTCCTCCTCCTCTTTCTTTAAGAAGTGGCCAAAATAAATTAATGGGTTTTTCCCACATAGCAGAAATTAAAATAAATCAATGTTTAGACCCTCAGGGTTTATAATGGGATGGAAGATGAATTCCCCATCTTATACCACGACTGAATGCTAAGTTAACATGAGCAGTGTTGATGCTTTGAACAAACATACGGCCTCCATGCTGTCCTGAGGTTTATTGTCCTTTGGACTGAACAAGGCTGCCTTGCGCTCTTCCTCATGAAACCACCATTGGCTTGTAGTTCTTGAAGTTCTGACAGGGATGGGATCAATCGGACTAGCTGATGTCTTGTTTAGTCTAAGTTGCCCATTAGTGGAACTTCTTAGTGGAACTTTTGTTTACTTTGCTTTCCGAAACATTCACTGTCAAAAGCACACTACCTTGTTTGTGATAAATTCACTTTCTGCTTCGTGCCATTTTATTTTTGACAAAATATAAAATATACGTCTAACCCTTACCCTAACCCTATTAACCCTATTAATACAGCCACAGTGTGAGTAAGTGTTGGCTTTTGAAATGTAATTGGTCAGACTCTCGGTTGAGGTATGAGCTTGTTTTTCATTGCGGGGGCTATCGTGAGTAAATGAGCAAAAGTGGTGTTTGAATATTTCTCTGGCAGCTTTCCTTTATCGCTGTCAAGTTGCTTTTGACTTTTTGTCTCTCATTGCAACATCCCATGTGTGCTCAATCTGATGGATGCTCTCTCTCTCTCTCTCTCTCTCTCGCTCTCGCTCTCGCTCTCGCTCTCTCTCTCTCGCTCTCTCTTGCTCTCTCTCATATCCAAAGCAAGTACTCCTATTTGTGCAGGTCAATAACACCATTTGCATGTCCAAACGATTATACCACCCTGTCAGAAACGGGAAGGCAAAGCTCTCCCTAATTTGGGAGCCTGCAGCACAGAGCTGTCAGCTGAGTGTACAGGAGGTGTGGGAAGGGGAAGTCGGTTACTATTAACACGATAATAGGAGCGAGGGGCTATCAGCGGCGAGCAGGGAGTCAGACTCTTTGGCTGTGTCCGAAATCCTCTTCCTCATACCCTTCTCCGTCTCTACCCAGTTCAAGGTAGAGGACTATATAGTGAAATCCTTACCTCATTCCCAACTCCCTACTCCCTCTCTACGCAGTTCAATTAAGATGACTATATAGTGAAATCCTTATCTCATTCCTTACTCCCTACTCCCTCTATAGTAGTTCAATGTAGAGGACTGTGTAGGGAAATCCTTCCCTCATTCCCTACTCCCTACTCCCTCTCTACGTAGTTCAATGTAGAGGACTATATAATGAAATCCTTCCCTCATTCCCTATTCCCTACTCCCTCTCTTGTAATTCATTTTAGTGGACTATATATTTAAAACCACTTTGGCACACTACTGGAGTCTCCATTAATGACGTCGTTGCTGTCTCATAATTAAATGTGTCAGGTCTTCGTCGGTGGACCTCGCTTCTTGGCCGCCTGCCGTATTTCTTTCAGCCCAATGCATGATGGTCTATATGCTAGGTTAGCGACCGTCGGTTGTACACTACTTTTCTCGATGCATTGTGGGTGCACTATTAAGGGGGTAATAATTCTCACTATACATGTGGACTGCACTACAACATGGCAAACTCACTATATAGTGCACCATAAGTGATTGCGGACAATTGTTCCTGGACACTCTTTAAAGTGGAGCAAAGTGAGTGGAGGGAAAACTATCCGAGAACCCATCTGAGGGCCTGTCCGTCTCACATAATCCCATCTGTCAGGACCTGGTGGAGTCGACTTACACCTGATTTCTCCCACTAGCCCCCACCACCACTACCACCACAACTACACCACCTCCACCAACACCACCACAACAACAACACCACACCCACCACCACAACCAACACTACCTCCACCACCTCCACCACAACAACACCACCACACCCACCACCACAACAACCAACACTACCTCCACCACCTCCACCACAACCACACCACCACAACCACTACCACAACCACCACTACCTCCACCACCTCCACCACAACCACTACCACAACCACCACTACCTCCACCTCTACCTCCACCACACCCACCACCTCCACTATCACCTCCTCCTCCACCACTACCTCTACCTCCACTAACACCCCTACCTCAACCTCCACCACAACCTCCACCACTACCTCTACCTCCACTAACACCCTACCTCTACCTCCACCACAACCACCACCTCCACCCATCACGTCCTCCACCCACCACTACCTCTACCTCCACTAACACCCCTACCTCAACCTCCACCACAACCTCCACCACTACCTCTACCTCCACTAACACCCCTACCTCAACCTCCACCACAACCTCCACCACTACCTCTACCTCCACTAACACCCCTACCTCTACCTCCACCACAACCACAACCTCCACCATCACGTCCTCCACCACCACTACCTCTACCTCCACTAACACCACTACCTCTACCTCCACTAACACCCCTACCTCTACCTCCACCACAACCACAACCTCCACCATCACGTCCTCCACCACCACTACCTCTACCTCCACTAACACCACTACCTCTACCTCCACTAACACCCCTACCTCTACCTCCACCACAACCACAACCTCCACCATCACGTCCTCCACCACCACCACCAATGTCCTCCAACTCCACCACTGAGATTGTCGCCCACTTAAACTCAAGTGGTGCTTTGACACATGACGTAAATTCATTCATTCATTCATTCGTTCAGAGTATCAATCAACTAAACTTCAGTGCGAATTTCGAGTAGTTCGCACTGTTATTATCCGTTCTTTCATATAATTGTACAACTAAAAGGGTCCTTGATTGTTACAGCGTTCATATAACCACTTAGTTTGTTTCATTGAGTTAAAAAGGCTCCTGGTGAACGAGAAGGGATGCATGCAGCACAAAGCCTGTCGACACATTTTGACAGCTTGGCTGTTTTCTAAAGAATAAGAAGAACAAAGCCTAAGAAGAGTAAATCAAGGTTGGCAGAAGGACACGGCCAAGACTTAAATCATGAATCATTCCAACATGATCCCACCAGAGCCCTGGTTTACATCCCCGGGCCCAGGCGCCCATTAGAACGAACACGCCAATGACAACGATCTAAAGCACCTTTACTAATTAATTGAAAAGGGATTCAGAAGCATTAAAGGATCACCCCGTCACCATATTGTAAAGCTCCCCCGGGTCAACCTACACCAGGGTGTACATGGGTCTGTGTCTGTGTAATCTCTCCAGCGACTGTAACCGTCAGATGGGCAGGTTGGGTGGACGGACGACCGTGGTGACCTAACCTGCTTTGCATGTTGTTGTGATCCAATGTTCCTTTCAGTCAGAAGACTCTCCTGAGCAGGACTGAACTTTCTCTCTCTTTTTTTCCTATCCTCTCCCTCTTCTATCATGTTTTATGGAGTGTGCAATGGTAATGAAGTGATGCCATATGATCGAGTGCATGCCACGTAAACAGCAGTCTGGCTGTGTGTGTGTGTGTGTGTGTGTGTGTGTGATCCCTTTGGCTCAAGGGATTCATGTTATGGATGTTCTTTTGGCTTACGTTGGTAGATGTTTATCATGTCTATCTCATGTTTCTGTGTCCTGTATGATATGCACTGACGGCAGGTGGCCACACACCACACACACACACACACACACACACACACACACACACACACACACACACACACGCCCCAAGCCATTCCCTCTTTCCTCTGTAATGTCTTACCATGCCGACCAGTCGGGGCTTCCTTCACTGACACAGGGCCATGTTTCTGGGTTTTTTGTGCTTAGCTAAGCGCTGAGGGTCAGAACCAGACTAATGGGCGTGTCGTGCAAATGTTCTTTGAAAACGTGATTGAGACGTATACCCGGCCGCTTAATGGATTACCCACACCGTCGTGGATCAATCCTGTCTCTCTGACGTCCGGGCTAGAAGCCCCAACCAGTAGTATGTGCTTGTGTGTTGTCGATCTGTTCGTGGAGTCTGTGCGTTCCTAGAAGATTATGCTAAATGGGAAGTTGTATCGCTGCAGTCCCCTGATGCACACGCCACAAACTGAGTGCATTACATATTTAATTTTGACTCTAGCCTGAACATGATGTCATTGGCTATGCATCACGAACAGACGGGACTCAATGTGTCTCAGTTGACTTTTCCGGAACGAAATGACCTCCAGGAAAACACAATGAAGTGAATGGTGTTTCTCAGTATTTTTGTACAGCCCACATTTAAAGCCCACATTTTGTGAACGCAGCACAGTGCAGAGAGAGAGAGCCCCGGGCCCAGGCCTGTCCTCACTGATCAACTGGGTTTGATCTGTCAGTGAAATCTGCCCCAGTTGCTGCTGATTTGATTGGCAGATCAAAAATTCTGGCCTCCACTGGCACACGTTTCTCCCCTGGGCTTTTTGCACAACACACACACACACACACACACACACACACACACACACATATTTATATATTATATATTTATATATTTAACTTATACAGTTTTGTACTTTTTTACTTTTTTTATCCTATTCTGTTTTTTATAACTGCTGTCTGTCGTCGGGTATTGCACATAAGATTTTCACTCATTGCTTATACTTGATATAAGCATACTGTCACTGTGAAGTGACAATAAACTTGACTTGACTTGACTTGACACACACACACACACACACACACACACTTGGTTTTGATCGTCTCGACCAAGCAGGAGGTGTTGTGGTGATGTCACCTCTGTGTTGCCTCGTAGTGGTCCCTTCTCTCCTCTTGGTCAGGTGACGTGTGGTGATGCAAACTGAACTTTTACCGTCAGGCAGGCGATACCGCAGTATCAAGTGCCATACAAATAGACTCAGAGATAGCTTCCACAGTCAGGCCATCAGGCTGCTGAACAAGGGCGTATAGCATATAACAATGTATATTTTATTACATTGATTTATATATACATATTATATATATATACATACCGATATATTTTAGAAATAGCATTTTTATTTTAACTTATTTTATTCTATTCTGTTTTATTCTATTTTTATAAATTGTTATCTTATTTTTTATAACTGCTGTCTGTCGTCGGGTATCGCACATAAGATTTTCACATCACTGCTTTATACTTGTGTAAACTGTGAAGTGACAATAAACTTGACTTGACTTGACTTGATCCTGCAAACACCTGACGTCAGCTTCCATATACAAAGCGTACTTTGTCTTGGCACCAGCACAGTTACACATGTCTGTACACTTTAATTAAATGAGCTTGTTTGATTGATGACGGTGATCATTTGATCAGCAATATTTGTGCCACAATAGGAAACGTAATATAGATCAACACCAATTGACACCCAACATCAACGTCTGTGTCTGTGTGTGCGCACCAACCTGGGTTGGCTTGTGAGTTGCAACAATAGTAGGTGTTGTTACGGCATCAGCAATTGAAACCCAGTGGATTCTTGCTCATTCTTGCCCCCCCCCCCCCCACACACACACACACACATACATGCCTGTTTTGGAGAGAGGACAGCAAATCTGTTCTGCTGGATGGAATCAGAAGGAAGCTGGGAGCTCAAACCACCGGAACAGAATGATCTGATTGCATTCCGTCTTTCCTTGAGTTGTACACTGTGATGAAACGGTCTTCCTGAAATTGGATTCTAGGCCCCTGATGTTTATGGTGTAAGACCTCTTGGATTGTGATGATAATAGCCAAGCTCCTGTTTCCTCCATCCCACTCTCCCTATCTCCTGCCCACCTGTTAGGGAAGGCGAGAGGGAAGGAGAGAGTGAGAAAGACGTCACGGAGAGGTAACAGCCACCGTGCCTGAAGCTGTGAATGGAAACAACTCTGCGTGTGCGTTGTGTGTCAGACAATGGGAGTTATACGTGTGTGTGTGTGTGTGTGTGTGTGTGTCTCCTGGAATGGTGTCTATATGGCCCTAAGATCTGCTGCTCACTTGTTTGCTATAGTTTTTTCACCAAGTTGTGAAAGAACTCGACTCCCGCTTTGTAAGGAACAGCTTTTGTCAGTGGGCCATAGGCTTGTGTTGGCTCATGTGGGGATGGATAGTGACTTTAACAGATGTTTATTTTAGACAATAGTCTTCGAGATTATTATTTGGAGCAGAGACTTTCATTTCACTTCTTATTTTTCAACTTTGTTGAGAAGAGGATTTTCTTGAAGTAGTCAGCTGCCTTTCTGAAAATGTCACCTGTGTGACCAGACCAATATTTAGTTTTCTTTGTAAATTTAACCTATATCTAACACATATATCAAGTCACATTTGAAGCCTCTTAATTGGTGTACATGGCTCAAAAGGCAAATCATTATTATTGGTTTAAGGCTTAACGTCTTGGATTTGAATTTGTAATGGATGAATTTGTTGAATCTTCTTTAGGCTTCACCTTTTCGATTTCCCATCTGTCTCTTTCTAAGGTCCACATTGTTTGGCAAGTTGGTAGCGGTCTTTCGGCCCCTAGACGGGTGAAGAGAACAATCTCTTTTAGGTTGAGGTTCTAGGTCTTTGCGAACTGAGCAACATCCATTCACATCCATGTCATTCATGATTAGTTCTCAGATGTGGCCATTTAAGCTTTTGCCTTGGACCAGTCGACAGTGGACACTCCCCATTACACTTGGATCAGTGTAATAGAAGGATAGGAGACGATGCCTACCCAGTGTGATGTGTGTAACTTGCCAATAGTTAAACAGATATTGACAAAAGTAAATTATGCAGTGCACACACACACACACACACACACACACATTTATGCCAACTGTGTAATGCGGTAATGCAATGTAATTCTGGGTCTGCATGAGGGGGGCAGTAGTTCTTGGTTTTGCTGGTCCAAGCCATTTCCCAGTCCTGCCATTTCAGTAACGGAGTCAAAAACAAAATCTATTTGGATAAAAAAGACACAAAGAGAGACACAAGCAAGGTCACCTCAAGTTGTAACGTCTTCAAACTCCCCCTCCCCCTCCGAAGACATCACATCCCGGCTCCCTCAGGGCCCTGGTAGAAGGGACACATAAATCACACCCATACACTTGCCTTATCGGGGCCCGGACAGCATCTGATAAGCTCTCTGCTGCCATCCTTCTGCCTTTCAACTTCTTTGAATAGCATTGTTCTCTGACAGGAGACGTAATGAAGGTATCAAGGGGTCGTATCACAGATGTTTTCACCCTTGTGATGGGGGGCAGTAAGAGCAACTCCTGCTTTTGGGGACATTCATCACTGAAACTCTTTAAGGGCAAAGCTTGGTGATGCAAACGCGTGTTATAAAAGTACATTTTCTTTAACTTCTCACTGTGTGTGTGTGTGTGTCCTTGGTGGAGAGGGGTGTTTAACACATCAGCTGGAGATACAGAACATTAAATGGGCAAAATAGAAAAGTGTAACAACAATCGACAAATAGACCAAATAAATGGCTCTTCTACCGGAGACGCACTCCCCAGCAGCGTAGTCAAGCAGATCTAATATGTCTATTTATACACAAAGTGTGGATGTTAATGCAATTCACAAATGACTCGCGGATACACAGAGATAGAGAGACACAGAGAGAGCCACTGACTGGAGCCAAACAAATACAAACAAATAATTGACTTGCGTCTATTTTCTCCACAAGTGCTTTCATGCTTCCCCGTGAAAGGGAGCCCTGAAAAGTGAACTCTGATTGCTCCTTCATTGGCTTCTGTCATCCAAGATGTTCCTGAAATAGAGACACAAACACTGACGTTGTCATGTGCATACCGGTGCTGTTACGATGTTAATTGTGAAGCCCAATGTGACCCTTAAAGGAACCAAGAGGTACCAACATGGAACCAAAGAAGAGAGAACAGCTTGAGACAATACGACCTTATGACCTTAAGTTCACTTTCAGATCCTTACTCTTTTTCTTTTTCTATTTAACCGAATTTGGTTTAGCTTTTTTTTGGTTTGCAGACCCCTGTCCTAATGGGACGGAGAGAATCTTTACAATAATCCAACGCATTATCGCCGTTTTTCCTCCCCTGATAGAAGTACACAAAATAATAAGTCAATGCCGCTTTGATTTATTGTGGTTTTTTCCTTCACATGAAAAGCACACATTTTCCTGTTGGCATCAACCCTGGCCGCGGAATAAAAAACTATTTTGAATGCACCACATTGTCACGTATGGCCTCTGCACTGCTATGAAGAATGAACTAAACTTGTTCTAAATGAGGACGCACTCCCTGCTCTGCGTTAACCACACCATGTTTGGCTTTGACTGCGCTGCATATGCACACACATCATCCTACATTCAAGACTATATTTGTATAGTCCTTTATCAGAGTTCCCTTCAAATGCCCCTCACAGCCCACCCCCCTGCCACTATCCTTCAGAGCTCAAAGAGAACCTCCTTGAACCCCAGTGGGAACATAAACAGCCCTTGAGAAGGAACACATTGGAGAGATCATTGGAGCAGGAGTTCATTGATGTGACCTGACACACCAAGGCATGGCGTGGCATGTTCTAAACGCTAGTAGATAAACTCTGTCGTAAGTAATACTTCTGCTTACCTGCGTGTCATTTATCTAAAATACAGATCCATTGTGTAAATCAAACCAAAAACGAAACAAAGGTTACCTAAAATAAGGAGGCATGTTGGCTTACATTAGCCATAGTGTAGACCGTGGAACAACCGATGAACACGTCACACAGTATTAATCAATTGGTTTGATTAATACTGTCATTTGTCACACTGTGTGAGTACAGGGTGTGTGATGGTCTGGCTCCCAGTGATGCCATGTGTGTCATCCAAAGTCTGTTCTTTGCTCTGTCCAGGCAATATAGAATATGGATGAAGGTTTGCATACCCAGCACGGGAGTTTTTTAGGCTATTATATTATATATGTATATACTGTATACTGTATGCACTGAACACAGCAGGCTTTGATGGAGTGGCGGGAGAACACAGTGGTGTGTGTTAGCAGTTGATCCCGACTCAACTGTGCTTCATGTCCTCCTGAGGACCACCAGGTGTTACAGCCTGGCTCATGGTTCATGTCCTCCTGAGGACCACGAGGTATTACCGCCTGGCTCATGCTTCATGTCCTCCTGAGGACCACGAGGTATTACCGCCTGGCTCATGCTTCATGTCCTCCTGAGGACCACAAGGTATTACCGCCTGGCTCATGCTTCATGTCCTCCTGAGGACCACCAGGTGTTACAGCCTGGCTCATGGTTCATGTCCTTCTGAGGACCACCAGGTGTTACCGCCTGGCTCATGGTCCATGTCCTCTTGAGGACCACCATGTGTTACAGCCTGGCTCATGGTTCATGTCCTCCTGAGGACCACAAGGTGGTACTGTGTAGTGTGATTTTTCAATACATGAAAACACACCACTTTGCAGCTTTCTCTCCACGTCCTTGTGTAGGTGTGTTATCTGCTTGTCTTTACTGGCATGCATGTACATAATGGTAATAATACATTAGTAGATTTATTGTCGTTCATAACTCTAGCATGCCCTTGTGTTATTGCTGCAATAACTCATTTAAAGTCATAAGTGTCCTTAGTCATTTTAAATTGGTTCCTGCAGCCCTTTTTATAATGTTCATTAAGTGCACTTCATCATTAGTAACAGGCATACTCTAACCATTTACAAAGCCTATGCAAAACAGCCCTCCTGCGATTGCTTTGGAGGGGTTTTGTCCTTGTTGTAATGGTGGCAGGCACACAACAAGCACATGGATCACTAGCGTGATGTATATACTATATATACGTGTATATATACGTCTATATATATGTGTACGGTGCTCATGTTTTACATCAGCTCATCGCTACAATATAGCTGCAGTTGCTGTAGAAAACAAGCTTGGTCTTTCCTTTTCCCTGAATTTGTATGCTTGGCCTTTCGTCGAGGTCCACGCGTGAAGGGGTTATGAGTAGGAAATTCATTTTCCATCAGTGTTGTTTTCTGCTCAAAGCCTTCGCGGTCTTCGTTCCGCTTGCCGCAGAACAACACGGACGTCGGAAACTTCAAGGCGAGGTGCGTATTCCTGTCGGATCCGGGTCACCCTTCAGGCCCGCCGGGTCACGTGTGTGATTACACTGTGAGACCGAATTCTTCTACACTGTCCTCCTATCTCCCGCTGAGTCAATATATTAGTATACCAGTTCCTTTTTTCAAGTTGTAGAATCAATTCAATTGATGCATTAATGTGTGCCTCAGCAGTCTACGCACGCACACAAACACACACCACACACACACACACACACACACACCACACACACACACACACACACACACACACACACACACACACACACACACACATAGTGTGTTTTTTGAAAATAACGATATCAGTTAGATCTGAGCCAATTGTTCCTTGGTCCATAAGTAATCGAAAGACCAAGTTCTGTGCAAAACCTTTAAAGTTATCTTGCTACAGACAAACATAACCTCCTCGCATCTTCGATGGCGGAGGTATTTAATGATTCCCTTTGACTTGTCTCTTGGGGTGACAAGGTGGCTGTTGGTACGAGGTATGTTTTTAAATATTAACGGCAATCAGAAATAAATTAAATGCAGCTTAATTGAGTAATTTCACTGCTTTGAAGGACTTTCAGACATCCTGCATATAAAACGCAGACATACACACTACAACTTATGACCTTTTGCTAAAAAACAAAAACCCTGAAATGATTGGATGGAAGTTAATAGCAGCAGGTAGAAGGTGGCCTCTCACAATAATCAGTCTGACTCTGGCCAGGTGAGGCTGCTTCAACCAGACTCTAATCAGTCTGACTGGGGCCAAATGAGGCTGCTTCAACCAGACTATAATCAATCTGTCTGGGGCCAGGTGAGGCGACCTCAACGACACACACACACACACACACACACACACACACACACACACACACACACACACACACACACACACACACACACACACACACACACACACACACACACACACACACACACACACACACACACACACTCCACAACCTCTCCTTTCATTCATTAAAACCTTCCAAGTAAAGTCTGATGGTCACACTCCAAGCTAGAATGCATGTTGTAAGTCCAAGATCAAGTGCCAAGGTTCACCCATGGCCTGTGGGTGAGGCTTGTTAAATAATGTGATTTATATTTCGGGCCGGTATGTTCCGCCGTCTCTACTGGCTGTTCAGAATAGTAGTTATGAGCACCACTCAATCACCTCCCATTACGTGCGTGGGGCCTGGATGTCTCAATCCATGCTAAGCTGCACGTGAGCTATCAGTCTTGTCCACCCTCGTTAAGTGATGTAACTTAAGGCCCGTTCACATGCCAGGATTGTCCAATTTATTAGAAATGAAAGAATCTGACCTAGCTGTCCTCGTCCCTTCTCGTTGAACGCTTGTGTGATTACATTTAGTATGCAATGAATTCAAAATCTACAATTATTTGTGGATTTCAAAGCACAATCATTTTTTCCCACAAGAAACTCACTTTGCCTCTTGACAGCATTAGGGGCTTCCGGGATTCTGAGTAGACGGACTGTAGAATATTAACAGATTCACATCAGATACAATTTAAATACATATTTCCACCCATATGTAAAATCAGTTAATGTCCAAATATGCTTGCAGCAAAGATTAATGTTTTTCTGTAATGTGACAACGATTTACTTGTATTCACTATGTTACTTGCTGTAACATGACACTTCAAGCACTCGTTTAACATACAATGGTTCCTGAATCATCCCAGGAACTAGTAAAATATTTCATTGATTTTGTCATTTCGTTGCTCATGGGCTTAGGCATAGGGAATGTTTTATTTCACTGGATAATAACCAATCCATTAATTCATGTAATAAACCATTGAGATCCTACCTGAACAGGGCATTTGCTTATACTATTTTCGTAAAATAATTGAGTTATCCTTTTATAGGAGGAAATACATACAGTATACAGTGGAAATATCGTGTTCCATGTGTTGTGGATTATAACACGCTGTTGGTATATCATTATGCTTTGTAAGCTCAGTTCGATGTCTACATTCTTTGTTCAAATTTTTTTCTAAATGATGTACAGCGAAGCAAATTAATTGTTTTTTTAATTTTCATGGAAGTCTCCACCTCACACTCTAACAGTGGAAGACAGATCGCAGATTGTGACAGATCGCACACAATCGGGACGATGCAAGGGACACTCATTATTAGGCTTTTATCTTCAAGGAAATACGAACGGATGGAACCAAAATCACAGGCTGCTGATGTATCTAATAGGACAGAGCTCATCTTGACACCGTTTGTTAGGCCCCGTATCTTTTCCTACAAGCCTTTAAAGTAGCTGGCGTCACGTTTTTTCTGTATTGTATCATGAGACACAGACGAGTCTTTTCCTAGTGGTCGTAGTGGTGCAGCGCTACGTGGTTTCAATAGTCAGTATGTGTGCCACAGTCAAGCATTTGAAGACAAATTAACTAATGTGATCGGTTGCATTGCAGTGCAGTTCAGAGCATAGTCGGCGGTCATGGCAGCGTCTTTAAAAAATGAGCAGGCTAGTGGTGGTGCTTTCTGCACAGAATCATGATTCATTGATCTCATTTGTCTGTGAACAGAAAAAGGGGAAATTCATCAGGCCCACCGAGAGGGGAATGAAACAAACCCCCCCCCCCCCCGGGTCCCACAGACGATATGCTTACCATGTAAATACACTAGGCTGTTTATAAACCTTGCATTTGGCCCTCAAGGATGTTCATTCAATGACGGAATGTTTTCCTGTGTGAATCATTAAGTGTGTAGCAGACACACACACACACACACGCTCACATGCACACAAACACATACACACACACACATATTCATTATCGAGGCCCCTCATTACTTTGGACAGTTTATTTAATGAAGCAGCGGGAACTCAACACACATTTCTCAGATTTCCATGACTCTACTACTGCTGAAAAGAAGATTGTTACTTGCCTGTTGGCTCGCCGGGCAACCTGTTTAGAATTGTCTATATACATACAAAGTCACTGTACATATATTATCATACTGTATATACAAATTAATGGATAGCCAGAATCGGTATTGGATTTGTAATGTCACCAACGTCTAATTAACAGTACAAGTTGTCTGTCCTGAACAGAAGTGTTAAAATGAGTCAAATCAATCTCAGCGATCAAACCCATCTCACAGTATTTTCTTTTACATAATCTTCTCATTCGATTTCATGTTTCTGTTCCCGACTGGGACCGCCATGCTGTGGTCATCTTGTTTGTTGGCCTATCTGCTGAAGATGTGCGTGGCTGCTGTGCTGTGGTTTTTCGGTGTGTGTGCGTCCTTTGAGTCTGTGTGCCTGTCTAGTCTTATCAGTTACCCCCACCACCGCTATGACTAGCGGGAAGCTTGGACCGTGGAAAATCAGACTTTGATGCAGGAACTGCACAAGGAACATGCATTCATCATGCAGACGATAAGGTCACATGGCAATTCTCCCCCGTCAGCATATTCCAATACTGTGCTCTCTGGTTCCAGTATTAAATTGTGCCCTCTCACACAAGATGGAATGTGGTGCTCAGCATCCACATCCACAAGAACCTGAGTTGTGAGGAATCTAGTGTTATGTAAATGTTCTTAGTAAATAGTCATTGGTATGGTATTTAAATCTGTTTTTCCGTGTTGTTTGGGGTATCCTCTAGGAAAGTTTATTCCAACAGTTGATTTTGTAATTTTAGTTTTCTTGTGCTGTGGCCTGGGGTCAGGGTGCGTCCCCTTATCTGACATATCATGGGCTGCTTCACACTTAAAGCGATAACCCTAACACCCTAACCCTAACTGCTCCTGAGTTGGCTGTCTCCTTGCATGGCTCACACATATGAGCTGCCATCGATGTATGAATGACCAGGAAGGCAGGCGTGTGCTGCCATAAGGGCCCCATGATGACAGGTCTGCAGTTGGCCAATGACAGGCCTGTAGCCAGGCCAATTACAGGTAACTGCTGCGGTGTGTGTGCAGGCAAGGGGTTATTGGAGGAGAGTTATGAAGTGCCCTTGCCGGTGGATTTCACCTATATCTCTCAGCCCCGGATGCCAATGGTTTTCCCTTGGGGGGGGAGGACCAAGAACCCCACCCCGAACCAACCGAACATTGTTAACCTTTATAAATAGACCCCAAAATAACGATGTGAACCTGTCATTTAGGGATTGTTTGATGTTTAGTCCGGAGGGGGGTGAAAAATGCAAAAGTGTGAAAGCAAAAGAAAAAAAGATATTTTTTTTATCAGTTTGACTCGATGGCTTATTCCACAGTCTGGTCTCAGAGTTCTCCTAGGGCACAATAGAGGAGAGGACTACTGCAGAAAAGAGAGAGAGAGAGAGAGAGAGAGAGAGAGAGAGAGAGAGAGAGAGAGAGAGAGAGAGAGAGAGCGAGAGAGAGAGAGAGAGAGAGAGAGAGAGAGAGAGAGAGAGAGAGAGAGAGAGATGAGAGAGAGAGAGAGAGAGAGAGAGAGAGAGAGAGAGAGAGAGTGTGTGCGTAGGCACAAACTAGACAAACAATTCCACCTAGATTTGGCAAAACAAGCACAATGCTAATTAAATGCCATGAATTTTGCCTGGTAGTCTCTCTGTGTGTCTACCAGTAATTTATGAGAGTTGAGCCTAATTAATTTGAAATGTCAAGTCAAGTCAAGTTTATTGTCACTTCACAGTTAGTATAAAGCAGTGATGTGAAAATCTTATGTGCAATACCCGACGACAGACAGCAGTTATAAAAATAAGATAAAAATAGATAAAAATAGAATAAAAATAGAATAAAGTAAAAAAATAAATAAAATTTAAATTTATAAAATGCAAAATATGTATATATAAATCAATGTAATAAAATATACATTGTTATATGCTATACGCCCTTGTTCAGGGGAGCTCACCTCCAACGATATACTGGGCCGTCCGCACCAACCTTTGAAGCGCTCTGCGCTCGAGTGCGGTGCAGTTCCCGTACCAGGCGGTGATACACCCTGTAAGAACACTCTTGATGGTGCCGTTATAGAATGTTCTCAGGATGCGGGGGCCCATGCTGAATTTCTTTCGACGCCTGAGGAAATACAGGCGTTGTTGGGCCCTTTTCACCACGTGTGTGGTGTGCGTGGACCATGTGAGGTCCTCGGAGATGTGCACGCCGAGGAACTTGAAGCTGCTGACCCTCTCTACTGCAACACCGTCGATGGAGATAGGGCTGTGCTCTCCCCTCTGCTTCCTGAAGTCCACAATCAGCTCCATGGTCTTCTTGACGTTGAGGGCGAGGCTGTTCTCCTGGCACCACTGCTCCAGCGATCCGACCTCCTCCCTGTAGGCTGTCTCGTCGTCGCCGGCGATCAGGCCCATCACTGTCGTGTCGTCAGCAAACTTGACGATGACGTTGGAGCTGTGCATAGCCATGCATTCGTGGGTGTAGAGGGAGTAGAGGAGAGGGCTCAGCACGCATCCCTGGGGGGCTCCCATGTTGAGGGTCAGTGGCTCTGATGTGGTCCTGCCCATCCTCACCACCTGGCGGCGGTCCGACAGGAGGTCCAGGTATGCTCTGAGGACGCATGCTCTGAGGACGCAGCCCGGGATGTCGTCGGGGCCTGCCGCCTTACGGATGTTCAGCCGCTTGAAGGTGCGGCGTACATCCGCCTCCGAGATGTTCAGCAGGCTGGTCTCCTCAGGAGGCGCTGGCTTCGGCGGGCTGCCGTTTACGTCGAACCGAGCAAAAAAAGTATTTAGCTCTCCTGGGAGGGAGGTAGAGGAGTTCTCTACACAACTGGTTCTCCCTCTGAAGTTCGTTATCGTCTGCAGCCCCTGCCACATACCCCTCGCATCGTGGCTCTTGAATTTATCTTCCACTCTGTCCTTATACTCCTGCTTGGCAGTGACGATGGTCTTACGGAGGTCGTAACGGGCTTTCGTATATTCCTCCATATTCCCGGAGCCAAAGGCGGCGTTACGCGCGTGTAGGGCAGCGCGAACATCGCCGTTAATCCACGGATTCTGGTTGGGAAATATCCGAACCGACTTGGTCGGAACAACGTCATCTATGCACTTCTTGATGAACCCAGTGACCGACGACGCGTACTCGTTGATGTTATTGTCCGAGGTAACGCAGAACATGTGCCAGTCAACGCGATCAAAAAATCCTGCAGCATAGAGCCCGATTGGTCCGACCAGCATTGGACCTCCCTCACAGCGATCAGTTGCTGCTTCAGTCTCTGCCTATAGGCGGGGAGCAGCTGGATAGAGCGGTGGTCGGATTTGCCGAACGGTGGGCGGAGGAGGGCCTTGTAGCCATCACGGAACCGGGTGCAGCAGTGGTCGAGGATCCGCTCGCCCCGTGTGTTGCTCGTTATGTGTTGGTAGAACTTCGGGAGAACCTTCTTCAGGTTCACCTTGTTGAAGTCCCCCGCCACGATGAGAGCAGCCTCGGGGTGTGCCGACTCCTGTTCGCTGATAGCCCCGTACAGTTCCTTCAGCGCTGTGTCCATGTTGGCTTGTGGGGGAATGTAAACAGCGGTCACGGTTACCGCTGTAAACTCCCGAGGTAGCCAGTGTGGACGGCACATAAGCATCAGGTACTCCAGGTCCGGGGAACAGAAAGACTTGAGGGGATGTACATGACTTTGGTTGCACCAAGATCTATTTACCATGAGACATACCCCCCCCACCGCGATCTTTACCGGAGAGAGCCTTTGTTCTGTCCGCCCGGTGGAGGGAAAATCCCGTCAGCTCGATAGCTGCATCGGTAACCCCCTCCAACATCCATGTCTCCGTAAGGCAGATGATACAATTGTCCTTAGTTTCCCGGTGGAATTGAATACGAGCCTGTAGCTCGCTTAACTTATTGTCCAGAGACTGTACATTAGCCAGTAGAATGGTGGGTAGTGGGGGGCGATCGGATCGACATCTCAGCCTGACTAGCACGCCGGCTTGCTTCCCTCGCTTCCTCCAGCGACGCTTGCGTGTAATCGTGCCCAAGATGGTCGGAGATAATCCAGCTGTGACTTCGGGCGGGACGTCCGAGTCGAAAGAATGAAAAAACTCCGGTAGGCGGCGAGCGACTGTCGATCTGATCTCCCGAAGTGTGCAAAAGTTATAAGTGAACATGCTGCTAACTCCTGACTAAAATAGTTGCGATAAAAAGAATAAATAACAAAAAACTGCGTCGTAGTGCGGGAGCTCACGACACGGCAGCCATCTCGTACGGCGCCATACTTCGCACATACTCCGCACTGTCATTTGTAAATCAAAGTCTGTGTGTGTGTCTAGTGTCTGCATCCACGGCAACGAATGGTGTGCCACCTAGTAATGGTAAATTACTAGGTTTAATTAATCACTTTTAACCAAAGTGCTTTACAAGTAATGACTCATGCTTCATAAACACATTCATACACACATTCATACATCGATGGCAGCTCCTATGTGTGAGCCATGCAAGGAGACAGCCAACTGGTCAGGAGCAGTTAGGGTTAGGGTGTCTTGCTCAGGGACACCTCCGCACTTGGTTGGAGGAGCCTGGGAATCTAACCAGCAACCTTCCGGTTGCCAGACAACCCACTCTACCTCCTGAGACTGCTGCCCCATAATGCATCCTTGCCAAGATCACTATCAAATTTGTATAATTTTGGGCATATTTCATCGCTGTCCAGTCCACATCGACCATACTTCTATAGACATATTACAACCGCTGAAGCTGCATTTGGTCAGGTCGATTCTTTCATTCTAGACTTTACTTCTTCCTGCTCCCTGGTGATTGGAGCTGGCTCTGTTTCGTGGCCTTTTGTTGGGACCTGAAGTATCTGGGGGCCTGTGACGTGAGCAGACGAGGCCCTGGAAGGACAAGCCTCCTAAAGGCTCAGCAGGGATAAGAGGAAGGAAGGCAGAGAGGGCTTTTTGCCCCAAAATGCCTCTAAAAATAGCCTGTTCTCGTCCGTCTTCTCTGCCAACGATTGTTCTCTGTGAACACTGTTTATCCGCGATCGATGGAAGAGTGGAGAGGTCTCTGCAAGAGGAGGTGTCATCGTCAACATGACCAGCAGGTGTACTGGTGATGGTGGTGTTCAGTTGTTTGCATTTAGGATCTCCCAGAATAACTGAAGTAGTATTTGGACTTCCCGAGGTTGAAAGATGACGTATTATATATTACATTAATATTTAAAAAACAATTAGTTAAGATCATTCAGAATGGTTGTAAAGAAAATACTTTTTTTTCTTCATGTTACTAGTGATATTAACGTCTGGTTAAGATGAGAATCTAAATACGTCAGTTAATCATGGATTAATATAAGATGAAAGAAAATATCCATAAGTTATGTATGTAGACTTTATTTCTAAAAGGACTAAAGTATGATTAAAGTATGTCATTCTTCTGTATTTTTTAGTTGTCCTTCGAACTTCAACTCAGCCTAGAAGAGACTTTGTAGGTTTGTAGATGGCTCTCCAGTAAGTGTCTATTTAAATACAATTACTATTTAATATTCAGGTACTGATGTACGGCATGAGATTCCTCTATCTGCGAGGTGCGTGGGCTTCCAATGCAGCCTAATGACTTTGAAGAGAGAGAGAGAGAGAGAGAGAGAGAGAGAGAGAGAGAGAGAGAGAGAGAGAGAGAGAGAGAGAGAGAGAGAGAGAGAGAGAGAGAGAGAGAGAGAGAGAGAGAGAGAGAGAGAGAGAGAGAGAGAGAGAGAGAGAGAGAGAGAGAGAGAGAGAGAGAGACAGACATGCAATCGCCAATCTTCTTCTCACAGAATATGGGCTCTGCAATACCCTTCCTTCACCCACTCATCATCATCATCATCACTATGCTGTTCCCCCTCTCAGTGGCTCACTCGTTACACACAGCCTGTTTTTGGTTCTCTGCACGGAAATCATTTTATCACCTGCCAGTCTCATGAGACAGGGGTCATGGAGTCCAATTAAGGCAGCAATTATCCCCCCTGAAGTGGCTAATTAGAAGTGGGGGGAGGTAGAGTGGAGATCCGCTCTGACCGCAGGCACTAGTGTCTTAAAGAAAAGATAGACGAAGCACGACTGACTTTGTCAAATGGTTATAATGCGCCTGTAAACAATGTTGTTATCTTTTCGATGGATGATTTTTCAAGGTGATGGTGCACACCTTTACGGTAAGACTGCTGTACTGCGATGAACACAGCCGCTCCTGTTATACTGCTACTTGTTACACTTTCCAAAATGATCTTGGTCTTTAGAAATGTGACCGATAAAATAACTGGGACCTTTAGAAATAAGAGCAGGAAAAAAACGGCGATCTTTTGAAATGAGAAAGAAGAACTGGGATCGTAAGAAATGAAAAGAGAAAAAGCTGTTTGACGTCATAGGTCACTCATTGTTCAGTGGAACGCATGTGTTATGCAGTGATATATATATATATATATATATATATATATATATACACTTGGTAGAATAGGAGTAGAGTGTTAAGTGAGCTTGAGGGATCCAGGTTTAAGAAGGAGTCAAAGTACAAATCTGCTTCGGGTGCTCCTGGATTATTAACGTCAAGGACCTTAATCACAGGGCTGAGCAGAGGTCAGGGGACGTCAAGAGGAAAGCTCTTTGATGGGCATAATTACTTGCAAAGCATGTTTTTACAAGCCTTTGTTTGAAGTGAAAGCCTCACAGATTTAGAACAATAAGTTGTGCTGACTATAACTGGGCTTTTCATTTTCGTCTAAATGTGCTTAGTGGTATGTTCATAGGTTGCCCAATCCTCCAAATATTCAGACATTAAAAACGTTCAGTTGAGTTAATGCTGGACATAACCTACAAAGCAGGCTCAAGAAAGTGAAAGGTAAAGTACAGTACTATATATATATATTCCAATTTGGATGCAGATCTGCTCCAAAATCCCATAAGCAATCGAATCATTCTGTACAAAACTTTTGAGTTATCTTGCTTACAGACAAATAGTCAGTCAGTCAGACAGACAGACAGACAGACAAACAGGGGTGAAAACATAACCTCCTGTCCATCTATGATGGCGGAGGTTATTATCTTTGGACACAGCAAACTGAAGGTGTATTCAAGGTGCTATCATCACTATCATCGTCACTCTCGGTAGCTGCATAAGGGACTTCCGTGCTACGGTGATACGTCTGTGGCATCCCAATACGACCCTGGTCATTCAGTCCATCAAGTGGTCCCTTTTACCGCTCTGTGTCATCTCCTGGCCCGGGTCCTCTTCTCCTGCCTGCGCCAACATGCCTGTCACACTCTCCTGTGATTTTTTTCTCGTCCCCTCGGTGGGGGTCCTGGCCCGTCCCCTCGGTGGGGGTCCTGGCCCAGTCTGGACCCGACCGTGGTGGTGATGACAGCACAGGGCCGACCCAACACACAGAACACGGTGTGTGTCTGTGTCTGTGTGTGTGTATATCTAGATGAAGATAGATAGCCGGACGGACAGCTCTTGTGTCCTAGGAGGTCAGAGTTGTTCCGCAGTGAAGGAAGGTGTTAGTGCGCACGCACACACGCGCACACGCACACGCACACAGAACTCACACAGAACTCGCAATAGAATATCAGTTAAGCCAGTGGTCGTCAGTGTGTTCCAGTGTAAATCTAAAGAGCTTCCGTGTGATTATTCTGTGTGCTCGTCAGTATTTTTGAAGCACACACACAATTGGTGTGTGTGTCTTTGTTTTATGTTGTTTGTAATGTACACACTTTCAGCTCAAATGTGCCTGCCATTAACAGAACATTAGCAGAGAATGCCCTCAGGACGATTTGTTTGTCTGTATTCTGTGAAATTGTATTTAATACAATTTTACCAAGAAAGGACTGATAAATGAATAAAACTGAAAATATCCTGTTGAGCTGTCAAATAATAGATGTCCAGATGTAATAGATGTAATATGTCCATTATTAAATAGATAATAATATACATTTAAATAGAGAGAACTCTCCTGTAAGGGTTGTCAGTTTTTCTTTTATGCCAAGCAGGACCTCATTTCTAAATGGTAGTCGTATCCTTGTGATCAATGTTCTTTTCTTTTCCTTCTTATATTCTAAAGCAGTATTGCAAGTAATTTTATGGTGAAAAACTATTTGGTTGGAGATCTAATTAAGGAGGGAGATTCGTATTCAGATAGCCCAGCAATGGTTGCAGGGTTGATGACCGTGTCTTAAAGCCAGCAGTTTTTGTTTTTTCCGCTTCAGTCCCATACCACTTTTAATACATTGCTCCTTTAAGCATTTCAATTGAATTAAATATATTTCATTTTCCCTAATCATCCATTTCATTATCGCCAAGTAATGTTGCCTGAAGCAGGCCCTGGCCCGTCGGATAGCTAACCACACATTCAGCGTTTTTTTACAGTACGTCCATTAATGTACTCGAGCCACAAAGGAGCATATTATATCTGTTATATTATATTATATCTCCGTTAACCAAAAGGTTGGTTCTTTGGTAGCGTTTTAAGTATCCAGGAAAACTAAAGGCCTGACATCCTTTCGATATTTTGCTGTTGGATTTAAACACATTTTCCATACATGACAAACTCTTGCATTGGATAAGTCTGCTAAACAGTCGTCTTCCAGATTCAGTTGGGAAGCCTCAAGGAAGCCTCAGAGTTTGCATAAAGGGTGGCATGTACAGGTTGTTTGAAGCAATGTGCAGGTCTTTTTAGTCTATGTTCCCCCATAAACTAACAAATTAAGTTTGATACTCTCTCTCCTCTCCCTCTCTCCTCTCCTCTCTCTCCTTTACTTTGAGTTCAGTGTATTGATTGCTTTTTTTTTGCACAGATGTCTGGCGCTCAAAAATACAATCATTCACGGTCTACTATTTCCAAGCACGATATATTACTTGCTTCACAGTGGAAGAGTTGAGAATGTTAAAAATCGTTATGTCTAATAATTAATCCACTCGTCCCGGATCACCGGTGCTGGAGTCTATTGAGACGGGAAGAGCAACTATGGAATGCGGTCTACTGCACAGTAGACTTAGCATTAGACACACCACAGGGCAGTTTTGCTAATGAGCCTAACCTGCAAGTATTTTGAGGTGAGAATGAATCAGAGTTTGTGGAGAAACACCCTGAGGTCACCAGGATAGCAGAGCAGTCCAGGCAGAAGGGATCCTTAGCCGGAATTAAAACAATCTCTTCAAGGCAAACACCCTTTGTGCTACAGGAAAGACCGCAGTCTCTCATGCTGCTGTCCTTTGTTTTCTTGTGGTAACAATGAACGTAACAGTGTCACACATTTGAGTCCTGGAGATTTGCGGTAGATTTGACTGAAGGGTCGATGCCTGTGAGAGCCTCAAATTAAGTCCCGGTTCAGAATAAGGCAGACACTGTGGACAGAGATCACTTTAATTGGTTCCCTACCAAATAGTTTTAACATAAGATAACTGCAAATTCATATCCTCATATGGCTTTAAAGTTTTCTGAATAAAAGTAATTCCCGCAAATATCTCTTTTAATAAGCAGAACATCACTCGAACCGCGGCGTATTAATTAGAATATTTATGCACCATCAGGAATTGCTTTCATACAAACTTACTTCTGAAGAAAAATCTTTAAGTCTCTTGCTGCCGGGCACGGCTGTAGTTCGATCAATGGCTGCAGTGTTTAGAGTCAAGAGACACGACTCCCTGTGTGCTTTCTTCCCAATAAAACATGGATCAGTGCCAATATGTGTCTGTTTAGGCAAACACCTCATTAGCGGCGCCATTTTAATTGGGCCTGGCTCTTGGGCCTGCATGAGTGCGGTGTTCAGGTCGCCGTGGTGTTTGATCTCTTGTTCCACGGTGCTCTCCTCCTCCCAGCCCTTGTGATGAGGGTCAGGGAAGGTGCTTACCTCCACCCAGCCCCATGACGAGAACCACAGACAGTTAGCGTGTTCCTCCACCCCACTGTCAATTAGCAGAGCGCCGGGTAATTAGCGTAATGAAAAAAGGGCGCACGCGGTGCCCTCCTCAGAACCCTTTTAAGACCAACCTATTAAAAACAGCTTTTAATAGAGGCTGAAATAGAGCAGAGATCATTTTTATTTTTTGTCCCTGAGGGGACGTGGTCCGGGTGAGCTCCAGGCTAATCGAGGAAATGACAAGAGACACAAACGGTCTGACGCATCCGCAGTCCGGATTCCTCACAACAACTATTTTTAACTCTGTTAAATGTAAATGTTGATTGATCTTTCTCGAGGCAGACTAGCGAGCAGGCGTGGGAAATGGAAGAGTGAGATTCCGTCAGAAGTACCTGACAAGCGTAGGTATTTTGCGGAGGTATTTTGAGCTATGAAACTGCCGTTGAAGTACATAAGTACCTGGGAAATGTCAAGGCTGTGTCAGAGACTCTGGTAGAGGAGGAGTAGGAGCTCTGATGGATCGGTGAAAAAGGAGAAAAACAAACCTCCATGCAAAAGTTCACCGCACCAGATGAAGCCTCGTTGTCAGCACTAATCACAATTGGAGAAGTGGATCATTGAGAATCAACACGCTGCGCTTAAAAACAAACTGTAATGTTTCCCATCCTCTTATCTTCATGTTTTCTCCGCTCAGCAGTTATCAGCCTGTAGCTCGCATTATTAGCTGCTCTGCAGTTTGAACCCCGGAGTTTTGCTGTTTAATTGGACTTCTTATTAAGGTTGGTAATAGTTGGCTAGTTAGTGTTCAAAGGCAAGACCTCGCAATGCATTTTGCAATTATGTATGTAAAAGCATTTATATCCTGGATGCTCTCTCCTAAACTGGAATAGTAGAATAGGGGCAATATATGACCAGTAGGACACTTATGAACTCTTATATAATGGCATTAAATATTGTTTTCAAAAATGTCATTCAATTGAGTGAGGGTTTTGCTTCCTAAGGAGTCATCAACGCCTGGATGACGATAATGAAATGAAACTTGACACACTAAACAAGTCTTCTTTTGTTTCTTTGGTTAGAAAACAGAAACACGCTGGGCTTAAGCAGAACAATGTGCCGGAGGGAAACAGGAGGTTGCACGCCTCCGTTAGCACCCTTAGGAGCTTCTGTGGTTGTAGTTCACTGCAGAGATTTTTACAGATGTATTTCAATGGCATTACATTCACAAAAATGATTACTTTTGATCCCTCCTCCAAGCTGTTGGAAAATAGTCCAACTGTAAGGGCTTTCTGTTAGGCTGAGTGCGGAAGGAGGAGGAGAAAGAGCTGTGTGTTCTGTGTCTTGAACCCCCATCCGTCGAACACACAGACCCCCTGCTGCATACCACCACCACCGCGAGCTGGGCTCCTGTGGCAGGAAAAAAGATCATTAAGATCAAAGAGTTTAGATTGGACCGGCTCCCGGGAGTCCTGGCCTATATTCATGAGGGGCTCCTGGTGGAAATCTTCATCTCCAGGTCTTCCTGAAGGGAGAAGGACCCTCCTAAGCTTTAGATCACACCTCATGCTTTGAGATGTGAATTAGGAATGCTTATATTAGAGACTATAGACGATAGTGAGAAGCAAATTGATTATATTGCTTATTGTTGTTGTACAGTCTTAATGGATATAACTAATAATACAAATACGCCTATATAATAAAAGATTGGATAAAAGGCTCAGCTTTGAGGAACTTCTTAACCCAACTAACCCACCCTTAACGAACGGTAGAGACAGAGCTGGAGGATGAAGGACGGCAAGCATCAATCTTCCTGGAGGAAGTCACTGTGGTAGTCAAACATATCCACAGTGGCAAAGCCCCAGGGGTTGATGAGATCTGTCCAGAAATGCTAAAGGCTCTGGGTGTTGAGGGGCTGTCATGGATGACGGGTCTTTTCAACATTGCATGGAAGTCTGGGAAGTCTAGGACAGTGCCTGAAGAGTGGCAAACGGGGGTGGTGGTACCCCTGTTCAAAAAGGTTGACCAGAGGGTGTGTACCAATTACAGGGGTATCACGTTACTCAGTCTCCCTGGGAAAGTCTACTCCAAGGTGCTGGAAAGGAGGGTTTGGCCGATAGTCGATTGAAGAGAAACAATGCAGAAACTGACCAGATTTTCACTATTGCAAGGATTCTTGGGGTTGGCTTGGGAGTATGCCCATCCGGTCTACATGTGTTTTGTGGATTTGGAGAAGGCATATGATCGGGTCCCTTGAGAAATACTGTGGGGGGTGCTGCGGGGGCCATCCAATCTCTGTACTCCCAAATCAAGAGCTGTATCCGGATTCTCTGTAGTAAGTCGGGCCTGTTCTCAGTGGGTGTTGGCCTCTGCCAGGGCTGCGCTTTGTCACCCATCCTGTTTGTGATTTTCATGGACAGGATTTCAAGGCGTAGTCATGGAGGGGAGGGGTTTCAGTATGGTGGGCTCAGGATTGAATCGCTGCTGTTTGCAGATGATGTGGTCCTGTTTGCGTCATCAGTATGTGACCTTCAGCACTCACTGGATCGGTTTGCAGTGGAGTGTGAAGCGGCTGTGATCAGCACCTCCAAATATGAGGCCATGGTTCTCAGCAGGAAACCGGGGGATTGTCTACTCCAAGTAGGGAGGGAGTCCTTATCCCAAGTGAAGGAGTTCAAGTATCTCGGGGTCTTGTTCTCGAGTGAGGGGAGGATGGAGCGTGAGATTGACTGGAGAATAGGTGCAGCGGGAGCAGTATTGGGTGCCCTTTAACGCACCGTTGTAACCAAAAGAGCAGAGCCAGAAGGCAAAGGTCTTCATCTACCGATCAGTCTTCGTTCCTACCCTCACCTATGGTCATGAACAATGGGTAATGACCGAAAGGACGAGATCGCGAATATAAGCGGCCAAAATGAGTTTCCTCAGGAGGGTGGCTGGTATCTCCCTGAGGGATAGAGTGAGAAGCTCAGTCACTCGTGAGAGACTCGGAGTAGAGCCGCTGCTCCTTCGCGTAGAAAGGAGCCAGTTGAGGTAGTTCGGGCATCTAGTAAGGATGCTTCCTGGTCGCCTCCCGAGGGAGGTTTTCCAGGCACATCCAACTGGGAAGAGACCACGGGGCAGACCAAGGTACAGGTGGGGTGATTACATGCTGGCCTGGGAACGCCAGGGAGAGGGAAGTTTGGAGTCCCCTGCTGAAGCTGCTACCTCTGCGACCCGACCACGGATAAGTGGTAGATGATGGATGGATGGATGGATGTATAATAAAAGATATAGGCCTATACTGACAGACAGATGTATTTATATTGACATTGAAAACACAAATACAAACATTTGGCCGATACATAATGCTCCTACAAGCTTCCCCCATAATGTTAAAATTATACCAATGGGGAGATGTGTGTTATGTTTCAATAGCACCGTGTCTAGAGACTTATCACTCATATCTAAACTAAAACTCACCTCCTTGACTCACACCAGCTGGCCATGTGTTAACCCTATAACTTGCAGAAATACACAAATCATCCTTCCAAAAACACACACACACACACACACACACACACACACACACATACGTTGTCTTCTGTGTTTTGTGGTTACATGCAATCATTAGTCCCCCTAACCTGTTGGAGCTGAGGAGAGCCTCCGTCAGAACGGATGGAGATGAATGCATCCCAGATGGTGGAGGTTATGAATTGTTGGGGCTAGGGCTGTGTGTGTGTGTGTGTGCGTGTGTGTGTGGGGGGGGGGGGGGCTGTCAATGCAATTGAAAGCTGCAAAAATAGACTGGTGCTTCATGGTCAGAGAACAACTGCCCTAGAGCCAGTAGCAAGCAAGCTTTAAACGCATCACCCAGCGGACATTTGCTGGCAAACAAATTAGCAAAACTGAATGCTGGTAAAGTGGAGGGGAATTGAATATTGTTTATGTGCATATCGTACCCACATTGTAATTGTACAAAGCTGGTTGAAATCTGGTTAAGTATTCCTTAAAGAAACTATTGCACCTTTTACATATATTTTGTGTTACAGGATATTTCTGAAATGGGCCAATGTCATGTCAACAATGGTCGTGTCTCCTCTGCTGCCAAATACCCTTGTGGCAATTTGAAATTGTACACACAGCCATTCATTTAGACGGGCATTGACTTTGTAAATGGGGGAGACGCCCATTATGTAATGTTATGTTTCTCTAGTGATTGACTAGGGATCTGACTGATCCCTTGCTCATTAAAACACATGGGCACACTACAAGCATGGAGCTTAAACAACAGCAGACTCACTGGCTGGTTATTCAACTTGGCTTACTATTAACTCAGAGATTGGGGCACAGAGAGGAATGGATAAGTCTGGCTAAGAGCAAAGCCCAACGCCAGTGATGTGTGGCTGGTCGAGGACAACAGGGAAGGGGAGAGTGAACTTTTTACAGCTATGCAGAACTGTGGAGGTCTGTGTTATGGTGGCAGCTATGGATACCCCGCATGGAAAAGCTTTTACAAAACGAACTGCTGTAACGGAGGACCCGCCTCCAGGTGTGCCCTGGACCAAACCCACCAAACATCTGGACCCTGCAGGGATGAGACAGTTCCCTTTTTGTCTGCCTCTCTCTCTCTCTCTCTCTCTCTCTCTCTCTCTCTCTCTCTCTCTCTCTCTCTCTCTCTCTCTCTCTCTCTCTCTCTCTCTCTCTCTCTCTCTCTCTCTCTCTCTCTCTCTCTCTCTCTCTCTCTCTCCTCTCTCTCTCTCTCTCTCTCTCTCTCTCTCTCTCTCTCTCTCTCTCTCCTTTGATTCATGCTGACAGATTGTGTTCATTGTAGCATTGCAATCATTTTCTAGATTGGTTTGTTTGTTATTTTTTGATTGGATGTGTCACAATGTATGCTACATGCTTAGCTTAGCAAGTTTGCCTTTCTCTGACTTGTGGGTGTAGTGTTCAGCGATGCTGTATTTGGCCTTACTCAATCTCAAGCCACAAATGTGAATGATGTTTCCAACTTTGCTGTGCTAGTGTTTGCCCTGTGCAGCTTAGTGCACCTTTGAGGTGTCTCAGAGGTGGCTCTGACAGGTAGTTACCGACTGATCACTGCAGACATCCTAACAGGAAACAAAGAGTCACTTGGGCTGACACACACACACACACACACACACACACACACACACACACACACACACACACACACATACACACACACATACTGAACACTGGGATGATTCTGGAATTCAAACACCAGCACTTCCAGATAACCGTTCCATCTTTCTGCTGCCTGCATACACCTACAAACTCAACACACACACACACACACACACACACACACATTATTTGATTTTTTTTGGCAGGAACAAAGGCAGCAGTGTTTTCTGCAGTTTAAAGAGAGGAAAGTTGTTATTTTTGCCTGGTGTTGGAATTGCTCACCTCTCGCCCTCTCTCCGGCTACCCGTCCTCAACCGTCCTCACCCGGGGTGCTGTCAGAGCTCACAGATTGTCGTATCCTGTAATTGGACGAGAGGGTCAGATTGCCGTGCCGACCTCGAGACCGATGTTGGAATACTCTGCATGTTTGCTGTTCTTCCTGTGGGCACCCGCCTCCCCGCTCACGCAGTCTGCACATCTCAGACGCCACCTTGACCCACTCTTCGGTGTTCGGAATCTGTTGGCTTTTGTTTATATTTTATTTTATAAGGAGGTCAAAAGCTATTTCCATTTCATAACCATGTCTGGATGCTCTAGTGCTCCATAGAGACGGTTCGGTGTTGGCACCGAGAGGTGGGGTTATGGGGGAGGACCATCAGACGTTTTTTGTCAACGTGACTACACCAACAAGCGGGAATTCCATCATCCCTGGAGTGTCTGAATGTTTGTACGTTGTCTGAAGTTGAAGTATATGTGGTGTCTTCAGGGACTTCTCAAAGGGCAAATATAAACAGTTCATAACAAATATAACTCCCCAAATATAAAATTTAGTGGTCAGCCTAGCTGACCACGCTCTTAATCACCTGAGCATACATGCAGAAAGTAAAACTTTGTAACCTGTTGGGTGGATATCTAAGAAGTGAAGGAACAGGGTGACGAACACACACACACACACACACCACACACACACACACACAGCTGTGACTTCCTGCATCAGCTTCTGTGAGGAAGCTGTGTTCCAACGGGGTGAGCTGTAACAACAAGACTCAGGCAGCATGGTGCTTGGAGAAGGAGAAGGAGACAGGGATAGGTTTAGACTGGCTGAGTACTAGTTTTGGCGTGTACTAATATCTTATTAAGGGTTATCAAAGTGTGTGCTACACAACAGAAAATGATGTTCCTTGAAATCCATTGCAATCTCTTTCCTTTCATTCCTTTAAGCCGGGAGGAGTCTGTTTGGTGCAGCTGAATGAAGCTCCGATGTTTTATGTATTCTAAGGTTAGGCTTAAGTTCAGCATCAAGGTTTTTTTTACACTTTTGAGGGATGGTTGTTTCCGGTTTCGAGATGATGTCATTGGTAGAGAGGGGAGAAGAGCTTTCTTGAATATGGGTTGAATACAAGCATGTGGAGTGTGTGGTTGGTTGATTATAGTCTGGTTGAAGCAGCCTCACTTGGCCCCAACCAGACTGATTAGAGTCTGGTTGATGCAGCCTCACCTGGCCCCAGTTAGACTGATGGAGTCTGGTTGAAGCAGCGTCACCTGGCCCCAGTCAGACTGATTAGGTCTGGCTGAAGCAGCGTCACCTGGCCTCAGTCAGACTGATTAGAGTTCAAAGGCTGCACGCCTGTGGGTTCCTATGTACTCAGCTACAAAGCGCTTTTAAACAACGAAAGGCCTTTCAGCGATACTTAACCAATTCCTGTGCTTCTAGTAAGGGAACTGCATGCAACTTAATCACGTGATTGGATTTCGACTGTCCTAACTTGCAAGCCGTGTATTTTCAAAGCAATGTTTTCTAAGACAATAAACGGCAGCGTTATGAGTTTTGCATTTAATTCTCTTTTTTCTCTGTTCAGTTTAAGCCCCGATGTGCGTGCTCACTTTCTCTATGTCCTGCATTCCTCAGCATAACACAAAGGCAGAATTTCACGTTGGCACTTTACAACTTGTTATCGCACCTAATAGCTCTGTTCTACTGGCTGATGCAACAAAATACAAAATTGGCACAAAAAATGATAATTCCTCCTTTACAGCCTACGGTTTTTTCCATGTTGCTCAGAAAATCAGGTATTGTTGACATTTTTCAGATGACAGAGCACCATTAACGATTAAGGAAGGCAAAATTGTTCCTCAGTAAGAGTAGTAAACGTTCTCCTCTCTCTCTCTCTCTCTCTCCCCCTGTTCGGTAGTGCTGATCCTTTCTCCCCCTGCAGTGTCGCGGGCGGTACTGATCCCCTCTCTCTCTCTCTCTCTCCCCTGTAGTCTCGTGGGCCGTGCTTATCCCTCGTCTGGACCTGGTCATCTCCCTGGTGGGTGCGGTCAGCAGCAGCGCCCTGGCCCTCATCTTCCCGCCGCTCATCGAGCTGATCGCCTACTCGGACAGGCAGCCCGCCGTGTCCCCCGCCGTGCTGGTTAAGAACCTGCTGATCGCCCTGGTGGGCTTTGTGGGCTTCCTGACCGGGACGTACGTCACCGTGGCGGAGATCTTGTCCCCCGGCGAGGGAGGGGAGGAGGAGTGGACGGTGGCCGCCACCCTGGCCGCTGTGACACAGGCGCTCAATGCCACGGATGGTGTCCGATGACTGCGGCAATGGCGACTCTACCTCCAGGGGCCCCGTAGGGAGGAAGAGGAGGTCCGTGGGGGCCAACCCTTCTCAGCCCTTCCCCTTTTTTATGCTCCCCTCCTCGCTCCAAACACCCCCCTACTCTGCCCTTCCCCTGACTCCACCCCCAGCTACCCTGTGGGGCCACCAGCCATGCTGCAGCAGCAGCTAAATTCAAGCAAGTCATTCCTACAGCCAGGTACACACCCAAGTGCACCCCACCCTGACCCTGGACCACACAACAAGGCTTAGAACATTCCTTCAGGGTCCTGGTTTAAGGTGGACCGCCGCGAGGTTCTCGCGATGGAGCCCGGTCCTGTGAGATGGTTGAAGAGAGAGACCACCGCTGGGAATCATAGGAACAAACAAACATACCCCTCAATCAATCTGCATTGAAGCCATGTACAAATACAATGATGAAGAGATTATGAAGAGATTATTTTTATGATAAGATGCAGAACAGAATATGGAAACATGGATCAATTAACACACACACACACAACTAGACACAAACACATAGGCAATACTCATACTCAGTATTATGGAGTGAATACATATTGCACACGAGCTCTTTGCATAACGTACTTTATTTCTCATATAAACTTTTCCCCCTCCCCACCCATTGTATACGAAAAGGGGCGTCGGCAACAACGCCAGTGGCTGCTCTTAGAAGGCAGAGTGTTACAGTTGCCTTTTGTTTCCATCACGTGTGACGCAGCAGGTGTGCAGTGGAAGGGCAATCGGATGAGAATGTCAGTGTTTCGCAGGTCCTTCCCTGGCCACTGGAACGTGTACTCAAGCAAAGCTTAAGACACGCCTCCTCCGCCCAACCACACGTGTCAAACCAGCCGTCGGTGAACGGATTTAACGAACCATTTGTTATTGATCCATACACCCGTGTTCATCAAGTATGTTCAGTAGTTTCTTATCTTTTGTCCATTTATTTGTCCATATTTTTGTTTGCTCAGATACGGTCCAAAACAAATCCACATGCATGGAGATGGTAATGTCGGGCCAACGGTGCAGTCGTTCACTGCCAGAGCTCTGAGAGTCAGTGGCTGAGCAACGACCATGTGAACGAGAGTCTCATAAGTGGTGACAATGCGGTAGGGTCTTCTCCTTCCATGCATCTGGCTGCTCTTCAATAGGGTCCTCCGCCCTCTCAACCAGCGCAGCTCTGAAGTGCAGTCCATTCATCACCAGGGCGCTCTCCATATTTCAATTATAGCAGGCATATGCACAGCGGTGAATTTACGATGCAATTGTCCCGTATCTGTCCAGCAATAAATTAAAACTCCAATCCCATAATCGTCATCAGTAGATTCGATGACCTTTGGGTGAAACCTCCCAATCATGCCGCCGGACGATAATGTATTCCATTTTTACTGCACTGAATTCTTAACCTAGAGTCTTTTTGACCGTGGTTTGTTTAGATTAGGGTGAACCGAGTGACAACAGCAGCAAAACAACGAGCTGTGATGGAGATGTGAATGAAGGTAATCAAAGATCCAGCCAAGTCTTCTTTGCCGTGTACATATTTGTATTAACTATTTATTTGCACATTGCATGGTCATTCTTTCTCCCTTTGACACAAATATTCCGTTTGAATTTTCAGGATTTTGTTTTCAGTGTGATTCATTTCATCAATGCATACTTAATTTATGTGAGTGTTTTAACGTGTGTGTGTGTGTGTGTGTGTTGTGCCTTACTGTTCACACATTACAGAAGTAATGGGTAAATTAATCAAATTCAAATGTTATGAATTGATGATTTCCTTCATGATGACAGTTGACTGCTTCACTGCGGTGAAAGCTGTCGGAGTATCTCACAGACAGATGTTTGACACACTCAAGATCATTCCTCTCAACAGTCATCTTAATGACAGCCACTGGTAAAACATCAAAAAGACCAGCTTCATCCAAGGACCATTTTGTGGAGTGTGCTTTATTGTCTAATGTCACATGACAACTGTTATGTCAACTATTATTTGACTAAAACATTTTTTTTTTATTATTAGGATTTCAAGTTAATAAAAAAAAATATATATATATATATATATATACTACTGAAAGAATATTGGAAAGAATTATTTTATTTGTGTTCATCTTTTTCTTGAAAAAATAGGATTGTGTGTGTGCGTGTGCGTGTGCGTGTGTGCGTGCGCGCGTGTCGGTGACCATTGAATTGTGTTCAACAACTCACATGCAACGTTGTGTTTCTAGTATACATTACATTACAGTCATTTAGCAGACGCTGTTATCCAAAGCGACTTACAGTAGTGTGTTTCAACAAAGGAAGGTAAGAGAATAACTCGTCACCAGAAGTCAAAAAGTGCATTTCATTTCTAACAAGTCGCCAAAAACTGAACCCGTGCTCGGGTACAATAAGTTCAGGTAAAAGTACAGTAAGGGAAAAGTACAATAAGTTGGCAAACGATATAGAACAATATCTAGAACAATATCTACCCATCTATAATATCGAATCTACTTGACTTAGCACTACGAGGAAGGATCTGGGAAGTGTGTCCTGAAGAGATGGGTTTTCAGCCTGCGGTGGAAGATGGGCACTGACTCTGCAGTCGTGACATCCGTGGGGAGTTAGTTCCACCAAATTGGGGCCAGGACAGAGAAGAGCCGTGACCGCGTAGATCGGCCACAAGGGCCCCTAAGCGAGGGGGCAAGCAGACGGCCCGAAGAAGCAGAGCGAAGTGGACAGGTTGGGATGTAGGCCTTGACCTTTGCCTGGTGGTAGGATGGAGCAGTTCATTTTACTGCCTTGTAGGCTAGCACCAAGGTCTTGAACTGGATGCGAGCAGCTACAGGTAGCCAGTGTAGAGTCCGAAGGAGGGTAGCTGTGTGGGAGTACTTGGGTTGGTTGAACACCTGCAGCTTTCTGAATGAGCTCCAGGGGCCTGATGGCAAATGCCGGGCGCCAGCAAGGAGGGAGTTGCTGTAGTCCAGTCGGGAGATGACAAGAGCCTGGATGAGCACGTGTGCAGCCTTTTCAGTGAGAAAAAGCCTCTATGTTGTAGAGGAGCAATCTGCAGGAGTCTGTCACCGATGTTTGCCGAGAACGACAGTTGGTCATCCAGGGTCACACCCAGATTCCTTGCGGTCCAAGTAGGTGTCACCACAGCATCATCAATGGTGACAGCCAGGTCTCGGTGTGGACAGCCCTTTGCCAGGAAGAACACTAGCTCAGTCTTGTCCAGGTTGAGCTTTAGGTGGTGCATCAACATACACTTTGAGATGTCTGCTAGGCACGCGGCAATGCGTATTTCTACTTGCATGTCCAAGGGGGATTAATAAAGTTTCTTGAATCTTGAAGACCAGTTGGGTGTCGTCAGCATAGCAGTGGTAGGATAAGTCATGGGAGTGGATAACAGGACCAAGGGACGTTGTGTAGAGGGAGAAGAGAAGAGGACCCAGGACCGATCCTTGTGGAACCCCAGTAGTCAGTCTGCGTGGTTCTGACACAGACCCTCCCAGTGCCACCTGGTATGAGCGACTTGTCAGGTAGGATGCAAACAAGGAGAGAGCAGAGCCCGAGACACCCATCCCCTCACAGTGTTGATTGCTGCAGACAGGTCCAGGAGTATCAGAACCGAGGAGAGCAAATTCGCTCTAGCAACATGGAGCGACTCCGTCACTGCCAGAAGGGCAGTTTCTGTCGAGTGACCTGCCTTAAAACCAGATTGGTGGGGATCCAAGAGGCAGTTCTGGTGGAGATACAAGGACAATTGGTTAAAGACAGCACGTTCAAGAGTTTTGGATAAGAAGGGCAAAAGGGATACCGGTCTGTCGTTCTTGAGTTCAGAGGGGTCGAGTGTTGGTTTCTTCAGGAGGGGGGTGACTCTGGCAGTCTTAAAAGCAGCAGGAAAGCATCCAGACGTCAGAGATGAACGTCTGGAAAAACAAAAGCTACTATCACTGAACATAAAGATTTACATTAACATTTACATTTACACACATACATAAAGATGTCTCAAAAAAAGCCTCAACAAGCCATACATTTACATTAACAAGCCACATTATCACAAGGTCTCACACATGTTTACATGTAAAAAAGCACTGACAAACAACACAAGGATAAAGGAGCACAATTCATTTCTGTTGTCAGACCCAGTCCATGTGGAGCCGGGAGGGACCTGCTAATATTCCAGTGGTGGTTGACCCATAGTCCAGCACCATACTTAGCTGCGATAATGGCTTAACTAACAGCTTTACAGTGTCACTGCTATGGTTATTTGTTCTATCTTATATATATCTATATTTTTATCACATGCTCAGAATTTCCAGAGCAAAACATAACAAAAAAGGTATCTTTATTTTTAACTGTGAGGCTGAGGCCTGTGAGGAATGCACAGAGAGCTTTAGATGGATCCAGCAGTGCAGACAGACATTCATCTCAGCTCAGTCAGGCAAGTTTGGTTCTTTTGCCGACAGTTCAGTTCAGTACACCCTCCTTCAGCACTCTCCCAATTGCATGCTGGGTATAATATTATTCCACAGATCCGTCTGCAGGACAAATTGGTCTCCGATGCAGACCTTGGAATGCCCCCACGACCCTCCCAGCAGAACCTTCCACATGGTGACAGCTGGACACAGCTCTGTGAGAACACATGGATTGGAAAGTGTGCGTCCAGCACACTTTCCAATCCATTGTTCCAAAACACACTTTCAGTCTCAAAAAAATCTGTATTTGTACTTGCCTGTATAGTGGTGATATCTTGTTGAAGTTATCATCTGTGTGTGTGTGTGTGGGTGTGTGTTTGGAATCTTTATGCCATCAGTGTTGACACCGTTTGAACCGGCTGTCTGGCCGTTTTCACATTCTGTGTTTGTCTTTTAAATATTGAAACCATTTTGAGTATACAGGTAATCGTTATTGGAAATGTGGAAACTGATCTCACATCTTTCTATCACCCAAATATGTATAGCCCACACACTGTTTAAACAGTCGCTATGCCGCAGTGGCTATAACTGCCATCAGACACATTTATTGTAAGTTAACTTTATGGCAAACAAAATAAAACCTGCAAGCATTCGAATATTCTTATGAAGAGAATACACATTATTTAAACAGGAACACAGATCAGTACGCAGGTGAATGCTAAAAGTATAAAATGAAAAAATGGATCATTTGTAATGCTGAGACGCTGTGTGCCTGAATGGCCACAGGGGGCAGCCACAAGCCGGGGTGTCAAAAGCAGAGACTTTTTACACAAGGACACGTCTCGATGTCTATGTTATCTGTCCAAACTTGTCATGAGAAGATACCAAGGGGAGGTTAAAAAGAGGCATCACTACAGCATTTATATAGTAGATAGTAAAGATAGTAATATATAGATAGTAAACATCAACGTTAGTATCAAGGTCATCCTTTATGATGACATTTATCTGCAACTCGCTTACTCTGGGAATTTAAATGTAACTATGATGGGGATTCAATATGACGAAGGACGGGAGGATATCAATATCTGTAGTGATGCAGTGTTGTCTTCCCCGTATGGAGGGCTAAAAGTGCCCAAACTAACTAACTATAAACAAATATCTAGTTATATAATGAAATGCTTAAATAAACAATGACATAAATAATGTTATAATAAAATGTTTAATATAATACATCAATGTATAATACAATTCTTAAATTAATGAATAAATAATGTAATCTATTGTTTTTCAATTGTGTAACATTTATTTGTGTGTATTTCTTCATTTCCATATACATTTATATATTTAAACATTTATCACCACATTTATACTTCCGTCATTTATGTATGTTTATGTTCTTTTATTTATCCAATTGTATATGTACACTTTATTATTTATCCATCAAAAAGTTAGGGTGCGAGTCGGTGCTAAAACCGACCTGCTAAAACCGTGCTAAAGCCATGATTTGGTTCGGGTTTTGAATAGGCAAAGTTTTTCCTTGCAACCCTCTTTCATTTAAATCCCCCCCATGTGTTGATTTAGTCCTGGGCCGTGAAGCCTAACAGCTGTTCGTTATAACACTGATCTGGCAAGTCCTATTAAGTCCACATCTGCATGTATTCTGCACTGCCTAAATGAAAGCTTTGAGGGATTACCAAAGATTAGTCAGTGGATATTTCCTCTCTCACCCTGTTGGCAGCAAATGTAGTATAATTGCTTTAAACCCCAACAGGCAAGAGCAAAACAGTTAAGGATGCATGAACTGAATTCTACTCTTAAAGGATATCTTCGCTGCATATGTATGTCTGGGGCAGAGCTCTACCTCAACTCAGTCATTTGATGGGGTTGTTGGAAAATGGACTGCATTTTTACAGCGCTTTATAACGCTCTATAACCATTGATTTGTACATCTACGGCAGAGTCAGTCAGGCAAGGAATAATAATAATAAACAATAAATAATATTTATAAGCGTACTTTTAATTTGCGTAGACAAAACTCAAAGCTACAGAGTAAAAATGGTTTAAATTAAACAACAAAATAAAATCAGCGACGTTTACACTGGCATTGCAACAAGTGGGGTTTTTAAAAATCTAGGTGAAAGGCTATTCTAAAAAGATGCGTTTTTAGGCCTTTTTTTTAAAAAGCATCCATAGTCTGTGGTGTCCTCAGCTGGTTTGGGAGGGCATTCCACAGTCTCGGAGCAGCGGAGCAGAAGGTTTGGTCTCCCATGGTTTTCAGTTTGGTCCTGGGGGGAAGGAGGAGGTTTGCCTTTTCAGAGCGTAGGCTCCTCGTGGAGGTTTGTGGGGTGAGCAGTACATCTTTGATGTATGAGGGAGCATTTCCATGAATGCACTGATAGGTGAAGAGGGTGATTTTGTAGTCAATCCTGAGTGAGACCGGAAGCCAGTGCAATGATTTAGTGATTAGTATGGGTGTGATGTGTTCATACTTCCGCACTCTCATCAGGATCTTAGCAGCGCTGTTCTGGATGTATTGCAGCTTCTGGATGTTCTTGCTAGGAATCCCAATGTGAAGTGCATTACAGTAGTCTAGCCTGGAGGAGACAAAGGCGTGGACAAGCTTTTCAGCATCTGGTAGACTGAGTGTGTGGTGGAGTTTAGCGATATTTCTGAGGTGGTAGAAGGAGGTCTTGCATGTTTGTTTGATGTGGGCCTCAAAGGTCAGGCGAGGATCCATTTAACACCCAGATTGGTAACAGTTGATGAGAGTGAAATGTTCTGACCGGAGAAGGTGATGCTGGTGATGGAGGATGAAAGGACCTGATGTGGAGTGCCAACTAGAATGGCTTCAGTCTTGGAGCTGTTTAATTGAAGGAAGTTGTGCTACAGGAGACAGCCAGCTGGTCAGGGGCAGTTAAGGTTAGGGGGTCTTGCTTAGGGACACCTCCACACTTTGCTAGGAGGAGGAGTAGCCGGGGGGTCGAACCAGCGTCACTATAGCGTAAATATTAGTGACGCTGGCTGTGTGTGAAATTCACACACATCCCAGTTTGAGGGAACAATTTATTTGACCTTGGTTCAGCGAGCAGGTAGCTGTGTGTCTGGACTAGTCACTCATGGGGTCCTCGAGACAAGGATTCCTCAATTATTCATTGGTTGTTGTTCTGCACTAGACGTAGGACTATCAGCCAGGCAGCGTTAACAGTATGATAGTCGGTCAGCGAGTGGGCATGTGTGAGCAATGGGAAAAGCACTTGGACATTCAACAGACTTATCCTGTGCATGCTAGACCCTAAAAAGAGTTGTTCAAAAAATATTTGCTTTCACCCATCACTAAAGGACTCGGACACATCTGTGTTCAGTCACAATTTTTGTAACCAATGCACTAAAAAAGTGTGAATGTTTGCCCTGGAGTCTCAACAAAGAAACACTGACAAGCGCACAGCATGCTTCCTGTAAATATATGCTAGGAAACACAGCTCTTAATGGCTAAATGAAGAGTAGACTTCCCTTTTAATGAATTCACGTCACTTATTTTATAAAATAAAAACGCATCTCGGTGTGATGCTCGGTTGTTTTCAGGAAGAGTCAGACATGTATCTACAGGACGGCCAGATTTGTGTCTATTTGCCTCTACGTTCCGTCATCCAGTGAGCATGATCCATGTGATTATGTGTTTCACCCTGCTGATCGCACCATTGATCGTGGTATCGGTAAAGCGGCTTTCATAATGGCTCCATCAATGTCCCGGATCAATGTTCTTCTTCATGTTAAGCCTCATCGGCCTTGCGCCAAGACGAAGGGTGAAGCCTTGGGGCGCGCTGCCGTCTTTTTTGAGCAAAATAAAATCTCATGGTCAATTTGAGGTGAACGCAGTTGCTTCGCTCACTTATATGATCAGCAGTTTGCACGTTGCTTCGGGACGACGGACCGGGGAATTGCCAAGCGTTCTCGCCTCCTCCCTCCCTGTTGCCGTCGTTATGCCAGCTCATCCATATGGATGCCCGTGGCCCCCGCCGGCAGAAGGGACCGTGTCTCTGACCTCTGGAATGGGCCCCCGCTGGGCTGCCTGCTCCAGTGAGCCAGCAATACACAGTAAAGAGAGGGTCAGAGAATGAGAGTCAATCGTGGGGGATAAATCTAGTAGAAAAGCTGAAGGAGGAGTACATTCACCAAACCATCATAGTGAGACCAGAGGGACATCTTGTGTTACACTCCGCAAGCTCTTTGTTATAGAATGACACAGGATGCATTTTCCTCTTTTGTTTCCTTTCTGGTCTTTCTTGCCTTTTTCCTCACTTTTTTGTTCTATGTTATCAGAATAAATCATATTTTGTAGAATGTAGTTTGGGCATGGCTGACAAACATCACACCTTGTAAATTTGGATTATTCTGAAGCCATTATAAGCAAGCCATTAATTATAAACAAGACATAAAAAGTGTCCCCTTAGGTGTCAGTGTTCTGTGGATGTATACAATGCAGGAATTAGTGTGGTGTTTTTCATATACAAAAATTTCTGAACTTTATTATTAACATATATTTATACTAATTAACAATACCTATGGCCTATACCGCACAACGCACAACTCAAGTTATAATTCAATGTTGAAATCACACCAACAACTGTAAAGAGTCCAATTATAGCCTGGCTAACAGCTCACCAACAGATGAACTGTGGGGAGAAGCATTCTGGGTAACATTGGTAACAACCAGGAGGTGGTCAAGCCAGATAGCCAGCGACATATTGGAAATAATGCTGAAGCTGCAGTATACCACAGGAGAGAAAGCAATGGAATTAATTATACAAGGTTGTTGGACATTTTGTAGTGTTTGTTTATCTGGGGCCGGTTGTTCAAAGGGTGTTTAACTCTTAACTAGTCGTTAAATCAGCTAATCAGTGGTTAACTTTTAATGCATGGTTAAATTGAGTTGTTCAAAGGGTGTTTAGTGGTCAACGTGCGGTTAACCAGTCGTTAACTTTAATCACTGGCTGAAGGTGTATTAAACTATGATTAAGACATTTCAAGTTATTCTTGTCTAGCTTTTGCCCAACATTTTGCTGCTCCACAACATGAATCAACATCCAAGACGCCAGAGAAGATACAATCAAGAAAGAAACAATTAACATATATACAACATATCAATCAAAATCATTTATATATAATAAATATATAAATCTTTCGAATAAAATTGCTTTTTGCGTTGGTTTCAAACCTCAGGGCCTTTTGAAGAAGCCTCAGGGCCATGGTAGACCCATCCATGGATTACTTTCTCTCCACTGAAGGTTATTATTATTGTTACTTCCAGGTAACTTCTAACCTTGTGATCACAATCTCGGCTTTATCCACAGATAACGGTATCTCTTTTTTGATTTAGTTTTTGTTCCTTCCAAGGCCGAGAAGTGGGACCCATAAAGGTAGACATATTAGTCCATGTGTGTTCCATTACTTATCTCCGGTGTACAGGCTGCCCAGGTTGGATCGCGATAACGGTTAACGCTGGCCTTTGCTACAGCGTGGGGCCCGGGAGATCTCCTGGCGGTGTCTTGGCGTCCGTGTCTTGGGGTCCATAGAGGGAGTGGTACACACTCCATCATGCTGTCCCCTACAGACGCCTCGGGGCCTCCGGATTACAGCATGCAGTTTGCCGCATGCGGTGGTCCGACGTATTGGTCCTGGTGAATCCCTCTCCCATCTGGGGAGTGACGTCACTGGGTGTCTGGGCTGAGGCAGACTAGTGTCCACTCAGTGTACACACTTAGCTGTGTTAAAATGCCGCTGCCTGTGTCCCCTTTTTCACCAAGAGCCTGTCACAATGGCAGTGTGTGGGTTGGACCCCGAATGCAGACAACAAACCAGAGAGGGGAGAACAGGTGGTTTATTTGCGAAACGCACGTGGAATGGTCATGGACAGGCAAGGAGTCTGGATACCGGGAGGTCGAGGTGCGTAGTACCAACAGGTAGCAGACAGGCGGATGGTCAGGGACAGGCGAGGAGTCTGGATACCGGAGGGTCGAAGTAGTGAATAGGCAGAAGACAGGTAAGTGAGTTACCGGAGAACTTGTAACATACATCCGCAAATACAAGAAGTACGAACGAGCAACGTGCCCTAGTGACGCCGCGGTATATGTAGCCCCAGGTGAGGTGATTAGTAATCAACCACGGCAATTGTTGACAGATGTGCGTGTGCGCCACCAGCACACGTGGCTTGGCCACGCCCCCTGTCAACCACCGTAACAATTGTTGACAGATGTGCGTGTGCGCCACCAGCACACGTGGCTTGGCCACACCCCCTGTCAACCACCGTAACAGTGACAGAGCCCTGAGATCTTCCTAATGAGGCCCCTTGTTATCAGGTCTAATGTTCCCAAGCTGCTATCTCTTTCCTACTACCAACGCCTTTTATTTCTAATGTGTTTCAATGGAGCATGATGATGATGCTGTGTGGGTCACTTCCTGTAGGGCCAGAGCCCCCACCATGATAGTTAGATTCTCGAGGGCCTCTTTCACATGATGAAGACGATTCCCCGGCTCCTACTAGCCAAGTGTCGAGGTGTCCCTAAGCAAGAAAAGCCAAACTGCTCCCGATGGGCTGGCGGTCGTCTTGCATGGCTGACCGTCGGTGGTTGAAGTTGTGTATGAATGGGTAAGAGGGAGGCTTGACTTTTAAAGCGCTTTAAGTGTTCGCACTGATTAGAAAAACGCTATACAAATGAAGTCCATATTCCCAAGTAATCCTAGGCACCCCTACATAAATGGTGTGTTTTTACCTTTAGTTTGTACTTTTTTATAGGATTTAATGTATGCAATGGATTACATGTCATGCCTCACATTCACCCATTCATACACACATAGGGTTCGGATTTTTGTAAAGGTTTGTTCACTATGAGCGGTTTAAGGAACTCTGCAGGGAATGAGTCATATTCATATTTATTCCGCTGTGTCTTGATTCAATAGGCCTATTGTTCACTTGAGTTCAGCCATTTATCCTTTATCTAGAAAATTCCCCTCTTCTGTGTAATCCATTCAATCCATCACTTAGTGCTTTTTGATTGAAGTGAATATCCAATATCGGGACCGTTGAATTGAATGTGTTGATCTAGACCACTAACTCCCTTTAATTACTGCTGAGACTCATGTTCCACTTCGGTTTCCCGCCTATTTATCCCCCATCATTTATTCTCCCGCCAACACACGCCTCTCGGCCAGAGGTGAAACACTTTGGCAAGACCGGCGTGTTTTTGTGAAAGGCGCCATCGCAGAGCTGTCACTCTTAAATGGCGGGGCGTGACCACTCAGCAGTGCCACTGTTTCCACATCAAAAATGAGTGTCACTGACTAACGTGTTTTGTCATGTTTGCAAAAGGGGTGCAAATTGTTGTCATATTGCTTTTATCTACTGCCCGCTACATTCTCATGACTAACATGAGCCAGGTGAGCCAGCCACCATTATTAAAATGAAAATCCATACCGCTGAAATGCCTCCTTGGAGGCAGTGAAGCAACGTCCTTAGAGGTTTCTTAATCTATACAGTGAAGCTACCTCAGAAGAGGTTTCTTAATCTACACAGGGAAGATAACTCAGCAGAGGTTTCTTAATCTATACAGTGAAGATATCTCGGCAGTCTTTACAGTGAATATACCTCAGTAGAGGTTTCTTAATCTATACAGTGAAGATACCACAGTAGAGGTATCTTAATTTATACAGTGAAGCTACCTCAGCAGAGGTTTCTTAATCTATACAGTGAAGATACCTCCAAAGAGGTTTCTTAATATATATAGTGAAGATACCTCCGTAGAGGTTTCTGAATCTATACAGTGAAGAAACCTCAGTAGAGGTTTCTTAATCTATACAGTGAAGTTACCTCCGTAGAGGTTTCTTAATCTATACAGTGAAGCTATCTCCGTAGAGGTTTCTTAATATATACAGTGAAGATACCCCCACAGAGGTTTCCTAATCTATACAGTGAAGCTACCTCAGCAGGTTTCTTATCTATACAGTGAAGCTACCTTATCAGAGGTTTCTTAATCTATACAGTATAGATACCTTAGCAGAGGTTTCTTAATATATACACTGATGCTACCTCAACAGAGGTTTTTTAATCTATACAGTAAAGATAACAAAGTAGAGGTTTGTTTTACCATATATACGGTTGATATAATAAAGTATTATAATTTTATATACACACTGAGCCATACAGATGCGAAAAACAGTTTTTAACTTTTCTAAGGTAGTTGTTAACTTGTTTGCTGAAGTTGGATAAAATACTCACAATTTACGTATTTGGCTGCTAAGAAAAACTTGATAGAAACCATTTATTATCATTATTATGATTATCAGTATGCATCGTGAGTTAAAACACTGCTTGATACTGTACACCCTGCCTCCACCTAAACACTGGATGGGTTTCTTTCATCATGATCTAAACATGATCATGTTATGACTGCAGCCGTGGTAGTGCTCTGGTTGAACACACAGAACCATGTGGGGGGAAGTGATGCAGGGAAAACTATAACCTATAGTCATTTAAGTGTGGTAACAAGGGAGTGAGATTGCATAAATGGTCATGCTGAGATAATGATGCAGGGCCAGATTAAAGTACCCATATTATGCATGCGTAATGTGCATATTGGTCTTCTGTTTGCAAGCACACTTTTACACACAAGGATAGTCTAAGCTAGACACACTAAAGCTTCAGAACGCCTTGTACAAGGACAGATTGGAGCAAGAGTTAGAAAAAGCACTAGACCTAGTACATTAAAATACATCACTTGATCAACATTGGTCATCTCTCAGACAGGTGTATGGTGTTTTAGTGTATGACACAGCCAAAAACACAAAAAAAACCAAGACTGGTTTGGAGGACCCAGAACTCATATTACTCGTGCAGGTGAGAGATCAAACTCACCATAGGGTGCTGCAGACCAATTGTACCAGATCCACCATGGCAGCGTAGAAAGATGCTTCCAGGCTGCTACAAAAGTACACTAGACAACACAAGTCAAACCGGTGGGAGCAGAAAGCGGAAGAACTACAGCGGGCAGCGAATATAAATTATATGAAAGGTTTCTACCAGGGACTCAAAGAAGTTTGGGGTCCACAGAAAAATAGTCCGATCCACCTGAAATCATCCGATGGAAAGGAGATCTTCTCAGACAATAAGAGGGTCCTGGAGAGATGGACAGAGCATTTCAAAAACCTGCTAAATGTACCTGGTGACATTGAATCTACAGTTCTTGCCAACATCCAACAGTGTAAGATCTTGACAATACTAAATGAAACTGCAACAATGGAAGAGCTATGTAAGGCGATTGCCACCTTAGCAGTTGAAAAAGCTCCTGACGGTGATGGAAACCCTGCGGAAATCTGGAAATTAGGTGGAAACAAACTTACCTGCATGCTTCTAAAACTTATTCATAAGGCATGGGAAGAAGACTCTGTAACACAGGACTGGAAAGATGCTAACATTGTTACAATCTTTAAGAAAGGTGACCAGACTGCGGAAACTATCCAGGAATTTCACTTATATCCATACCTGGCAAAGCTTTTGCTCTTCTCAACAGAATCACTACCTACCTTACGCCATAAAAAATACTAGAGACACAATGTGGCTTTTGCACAAATCGAAGCACAGTTGACATGATCTTTGCCTCTGCCAACTTCAGGAAAAATGCTTAGAACAAGACAGACCACTTTACGTGGTCTTTTTGGTCTTCACGAAAGCTTTTGATACAAGGAAGGACAGGATTGTGGCAGCTTCTGAGCAAATATGGATGCCCAGAGAAATTTACCAGGATGGTTGAGAAACTACACACTGGAATGATGGGAAAAGTCAATGATGCAGATGAAACATCATCAAACACATTGGCTGTATCTAATAGTGTGAAACAAGGTTGTGTATTGGCGCCAACATTGTTGTCTGTCTTTCTTTCGGCAATTGAGCGGAAACTGGTGCTGTTGAACACATTTTTTTGAGGTTCCAGTCTGTGGAATCATTTTGGTGGCCATTTTTAAGTAATTATATTTCCCCAGGGTCAGAATTAAAGTGCACTTGATTTTGTATCTTAACCAACCAGAGCCGGTGCATTCCCTTAATAATAATAATACAGCTTCTTGAATGTTCTTCATCCTTAGTATGGTGACTATAAAGCAACACTTTATAGTTCTAAGGACGGCCTGCAAAAACCGGAATTGGGAAGGATGCGGGACATTGAGTCCTTTAGCCATTCCCTCGGATAAAACCATTTTAGCCTATTCATTAGTTTATGATTTATACGCAAAAATCTGCTCCATCTAGGAGCTCTGTCTGGTTCATTAACCTCTCTCTCTCAGGCTGGTAAGCCATTTTGCACTAAAATGGCATAGTTTCCAGGCCTGAGACGGAGACAATTTGCATGTTTATATGCGTGTAAAGCGAAATAGTGCAGTTAGAAACAGCCACTCAAAGCCCTTTACACATAATGTTCTTCTATTCAGCTGTGCACACATCACGTGCACACAAACACACACACACACACACACACACACACACACACACACACACACACACACACACACACACACACACACACACACACACACACACACACACACACACACACACACACACACACACACACACACACAGCCTTGCAGTTGTGTGTGTTGCTCTCAGGGTCTCCATAAGACATTGTGTGGTAAACCTATCCCGGACGTTAAGATGCTGTCAGGTGATCTGTTCTACCTCCCAAGGTGCTGCCAGTGGCCAGGCGGAGTGCATTGCGGAGTGGACCTGGAGTCATAATCCTTTCGGGATGTCTCCTTGTCTCCCCCTTTGTGTATTTATTTAAACCTGAGCGCCATAGTGGTCTCTCCAACATGACCAGAACTCTCCTCCCTCTCTACCTCGGGGTCTCTACAGGGATTTTTGTGATGGAATCGCATCTGATCCATACCCTCTTTTTTCAGCGCTGGTAAACAGTGACTGTTTCAGGACCTCATCATTTGGACTGTCTTCCAGGTAGAGCCAATGAAGTTAAAATATGGCGGAGCCTTTAAGACCCTGTTACAGCCCTGAACCCTCAGCAGCCCACAGAGAAAGGGGCTTGCTTTGTGCTCACAAGTTGTCCTGCCCTC
>CM050999.1:19171959-19176959 GCA_027704905.1 Muraenolepis orangiensis
GTTTGACTTTGTTTTGGTATATTTAGGTTTTTTAAATGTTTACCTAAGTAAAGTGGCTTAGAGCACCTGTAAAATCACTGTACAAATATAACGACCATGGTACACGTAAGATCCTAGTTGTGCACAGTGCGGGGCCAGGAGTAGTACCAGCCAGTGGCCAATTCACATGTTGACATGTCTTGGAAAACAGCCTACCGTACTTATTTTGCAGCTCGAGGATCACCCTGTGAATAATCGTTTAAAACTCTCCATTTCCAGCCAATTTCCTGTAAGCGTATTGCCACGGCTGTGTTCCCCCGGAAAACAGGGGATGATTTGAAACCAATCAGAGCAGAACAAAACAGCCTCACTTGTTCATAGTTGACCTCTCAGTGGGTCCTCGATGAGGCCACAGCGCCGTGGGTGCTACTGTTTGAAACAGAACAGAATCGCTCATCTATTGGTCGTCCAGACAATGAGGTTTTCAACAGCTTACCCCAGATCAGTCCCCGGTCCCCCGCCGGTCTTATGAGAGTCGGTGGGAAGAAGGAGGAGGAGAAACATAACAAGGCTGTGTCGGTGTGGATATTGGCTTGCTTCAGGAACACTATGACTGTGTCCGAAGTCACTCTCTCCTCACTATATTGTGCATTTTGTTGTGCTGTCCGTATATAGTGCACTCATCGTATCCCACAATGCATGGTGAAAAGTAGTGTACTACCGGTGGTCACTAACTGAGCATATAGACCATCATGCATTGCACAGAAAGAAAAACAGAAGATTGACAAGACAGGACATCCACTGCCGTAGATCTGGCACATTTAATTATGAGACAGCAATGATATCATTAACGGAGACTCCAGTACTTTCCCAAAGTGTTTTAACTATGGAGTCCTCAACATTGAACTACTAGAGAGGGAGTAGGGAGTAGGGAATGAGGGAAGGATTTCACTATAAAGTCCTCTACATTGAACTACAAGAGAAGGAGTCTCTCTCTCTCTCTCTCTCTCTCTCTCTCTCTCTCTCTCTCTCTCTCTCTCTCTCTCTCTCTCTCTCTCTCTCTCTCTCTCTCTCTCTCTCTCTCTCTCTCTCTCTCTCTCTCTCTCTCTTTGTGCATTCATGACCAGACTTAAGCATCCTTCCAGGCCAACGACTAGCCTGAGGGAGTCTTACTTTACACCTAATGCATGAATGTATGCATGCACCTAAATGCACTGATTTAGTCATGTTCGCTTACTGCTTGAATGTTAAATTCACCCTTGCATAAAATGTGGCAGTTGAAATACATTTACATAGATACTACTCCATATATTGGAATCGTTGTATAATTTTTATAGGATATATATTTTCCCATGGTCCCCTATCAGTGTGTACACTGTGGTCCTATCACACTTTACGATCATCTGTGCATGGCAGATTATCATGACAAGAAACCATGCAGAAGCAATTTCACAGTAAGCAATTTTGTCCCCTGGTGGCAAACAATGTTATTTATGACCGGTATGACAGTACATTATTTGCTCAAAAGCTAAATAATCTATGGCAAATTATTGCCGTTCCAGATTGGTTATTTTTATAATTAAGTGCAGAGACATTCACCAATTGAGTTACTGAGCATTCAATGCTTTTTTGCATATATTGCTATTTTGTAAAGCCCTTCAAGGGCCAAGTATTAAATGCTTTTTAACCTAATAATGTTTGAACACAGTAAAGTGGAGAATGTTTTGTGAGTGCTGGACAAATGGACCTAATATCTCTGAATTCACCAACATTTTTTTTCTAGTCACTATTGATTATGGTAGGTGACTAAACCTTATTATAGACGTATTTCTTATTTTCCAGTACAATATACAATGGGAAACTAAACACACAAATGCAGTAATATTAACTTGGTTTTGAGCTTTGAATGACTTTCTAATTGTGTCTTATTGTGCTACTGAGGGCGTAGGCACTGGCAGTACACAAGAATAATACTATGAATGCACCATTGATTTTGAGCAGTTGAAGTACTGAACAATAAAAATATTGACTTGTATGTCTTTAACAGCATGTGTTCAAGAGATCCAAAGGGAAAGTTGTGAAGGATATAAAAGAAATACACACCCACGGTCAACACCATTGTGTACTCACCATGCAAACCTCGAGAGAGTTTCACACTAAGTACTTGACTAGTTGAATAAAGGAAAGGTTTGTTGTGACTTTCCATTACCTATTGACTTATGTCCTTTTCCATCAGACTCTATTATGGACTATGGACTATACTCTGGATTATGGACTTCCTGACAGGCAGGCCTCAAGTGGTGAAGATTGGGAACAACATCCTCGCACTGAGACCTAGGAGCTCATGATGGACTTCAGGAGCCACCGGGTCACCCACTCCACCATCAGCCTGGACGGGACACCGGTGGAAGTCGTCAGCTGCTTCCGTTTCCTTGGGCTACAGATTTCCGATGACCTGGCGTGGACACGCAACACAGAAAAAGCGGAATAGGCCAGAGGTGGCTAGTGAACTTCTACCGTGGCACCGTAGAGAGCGTCATGACGAGTGGCGTCACTTTGTGGTACGGCAACACCACTACACAGGACAAGAAAGCCATCCAGAGGGTCGTGAGGACGGCAGAGAAGATCATCGGGTGTGCACTTCCATGCATTGAGGAGATCTTTAGGACCAGATGTTGGAAGAAGGCCATGTCCATCATAAAGGACTGCAACCACCCTGGGCACCATCTCTTCTCCCCCCTACCGTCTGGTCGCTGGTTGCGCAGCATCCGTACTACCAGGTTTAAGGATAGTTTTTATCCACAGGCAGTGCGCCTACTGAACTGCTAGGAGTGCTGCCACTTTCACTTTCATAACATTGTCATTAACATTACACTTACATACTTTGCTGGACTTTCTGGACTCATCACAGTTTTTGCACTGCACTCATGATGCTGCTGCACTACTGGCCCTTTAAATGCTTTTGAAAGATTTTTGTAAAAATCTCTTGCTCTCATGCTGCTTTTGTTTATTTTATTGTATATATTATTTATATTTTTATGGTGTTGTTTTTTAGATTTATACTGCGGCAGGGAATGGGGAGTAAGCATTCCTATGTACTTGTTACAAATGGCCATTAAAAATCTTGTATCTTGACTGTTGTTATTGCGATAACCATAGGGATCATAGGGACAGTTCATAGGGACTTTATTTTTAGCTTTTTAATGTTAATTCATAGAATGCTATGCATACATATATAATTGGTTTAATGCCGATGCATGTTTGAAATGTGCTGTGGAGTACTGCTGAGTACCCAATGCGGCATTCGGGTCTAAATCAAAACGGAAAAGGATAACTAATTCATTATTCGTGACCTTAAGTTGGTTGGAGTAGCCAAAGTTTCCGATTAATGATGTATTCACTGCATTTGAAACGACCCTTTAAATTTCACCGTGGAACTTGTTTCAGGGTGAAATAGAGGGTTGAAGAAGCGTAAAATGGATTGCGTCTGCATTGCCTCGAACCATATATGTATCTATATGTGGCTATATGTTTCTATATATTCTATATCCTGTTTGGAGGTGACAACGTTTGAAGTGATCAATGTGGATTAAGGGTCCTTGCTGTTTTGCTTGTTGTCTACAATGGTTGTGGGTCCTACAAGTGAGATAAACAAAAAGCAAACAGGAAAGACAAGCTAGGCCCCTAGGAGATTCAAGATTAAATATGTTTAATTGCCATATGCAACAAGTACAATGGAATGCTTATTCCACATTCCCTCCTGCAGTATATATTTCCTACATTTAACACTATATACTATACTATGTACTATACGTATACTGTACAACACTATACTAGAACAATACTGTACACAACAAAAATAATAATAAAGTAACTTATGGATGATATATACATATGTTGAATTGTGCAAAAAGCAAGTGCCAGTAGTGCAGCAGCAGCATCATGAATACAGTGCAGGGCAGTGCAGTTACTGAAATGAGTCCTGAAAATCCAGCAAAAGTATGATGAAGTATGAAAAGTGTAATGTAGCATGGGTGACAATGTTATGATTGTGGCAGCACTGCTAGCAGTTCAGTAGGCACACTTCCTGTGGATACAAATGTGTTAGACTGGAGAAGCAGTTGCCCAAGGCACTGGATATATATATTACATACTGATCTGTATTAAAATCGTTTGTGTACATATTTAGTGTTTTGTGTAAATGTTTCAATGAAGCAAAACAAATATAGGCCAATTATATGTTTGTTGATTATTATTATTTTATTATTATTTATTATTTGCCCCTCCCATAGTTAAATACTTTGACTCTGCTATGCTGAGTTCAGGCAGAGAATGAAAAATCAATTAATAAATCTGTGCTGTACTTTTGCTGCAATTCTTGTCAATCGTGTTGACACTATATGACCTGCCTCTTAGCTTCTGGTCCTACATCCAGGTCCGGCCCGACCCATAGACAAAAAATAAACATTGGTTTACATTGTGATGTTTTAGGGCACTGCGATCGGTTCAGAGCCCACTCCCTCCAAGATAATAATACCCATTTAAAGCAATCATTTTAAATTTGGACCTACAAAGAAGGGTTTATATGGGTTTAAAGTCTATGCTGCGTTGCAGTGGGTTTTGCAGTGCAGCAGCTAGAGTGCTAAAGTGCACATGGTTTGTATATGTCTGTGACATTGTATTTATACGGATGTTTAAGGCCCACCGGAGGCCAGGACCGGCGCTGTCTACATCAATATAGGAGCCCCATGGTAGAACCACTATGGGTTGTTAGCCGTAAATTGAAAAACAGCTGCAAGAGCTAGCTGTGCATTATTCACATATGTACGTGAGCTGGGAAATGTACAGTTCCTGCTGTGCTCTATGCAATGCTATTCATGCTTTTCATAAAACGGGGCTGTCTATGCAGAAGAAAGCTGCTCTGTTTTACAACTCCCTCAGCAGCAGCTGTCAACATGAGTCAAGGATAATGTAAGGTTTCCACAATCCAAATGGGCAAATCAAACTGTACCCGTTTGATT
>CM050999.1:19184459-19214459 GCA_027704905.1 Muraenolepis orangiensis
AGAGAGAGAGAGAGAGAGAGAGATGAATTCACAAAAGATGAATTCAGCCTCATTGGTCGCTCTGTAATCGAGAGAAACGTGAAATCAGATCAGTTAGCGGCTCTAAGCACATCTTCCATCAACACAATGAAGCTCCTTCAAGAGTCAAAGGGACTCTACAATAATGGACGTCTGCCCAATCATGCTGCTTCAAATGGCGGCATAGCCGTCGCTAACTTGAAGCAGCTGCACTGGTGAATGACGCAGGATCAATATTGTTTTGTACACACACACACACACACACACACACACACACACACACACATTCATACTCAGAATCAGCTGACAGCTACGGTTACGTTAAAATCTTGTCAAAATCACCTCCAGTGTTCAGTGAGAGCCGAGGAAGAAGGCCATTGCTGCATCCAATGCAAAAAGCCATCAATGCAAAAAGCGTCTCCCAGCTCCCCCAGCAGAGCTGCTGAATTTCAGACCCACGCCAGACCTTTGACTCTTAACTGCTTTAAATTAGAGCTTGGATTGGGCTTTGGTGGTTGTCCAAACTGTGGTGGCCTTCCACCGACACTCTGGTATGTATTGGAACACATACCTCTCTTTGAAGGATAATGCTGTCATCCTTCAGGATGACTTCTGGAGACCTTTCATCTTCGTGAGGCTTTGTTCTCCAGTTATTTGGGAAAAGAACATTGGAGGAATGTTGCTGTTTAACGCTATGCAATTTGAACAATGGGTCAAGGTTACACTTTCGGAGGAATCTAAACGGCCCCGTACATGCAGAACATCTGTTGCATATCATCTGCTGATGATATGAAGCATACAACGTGTATGCAAAATAGGTGAGATTTAAGAGCCAGAGTGTCATGAAGTAGAATTTAAAAGTTACAAAGCCCTCCAGCAGCTGTTTGCGAGTGAAATGGGAATATCTGGTTCAAGTTGACCATGTCAGGCAGAGAGGAAGGGAGGGAGCAGAGAAGGAGGGAGGGAGGAGCAGAGAGGGGGAGAGAGGAGCAGAGAGGTAGGGGGGAGGGAGAAGAGAGAAGGAGGGTGGAAGCAGCGAGGGAGCAGAGAGGGTGGGAGGGAGGTGGTGTTTCTTTGGTTGTTTAGTTTCAAAATGTATTTTCTGTTCTCTTCCTCTTTACAACATTTGAATCTTAACTGCTACAGCATCTTAAAGTTAATTCTTTCTGCAGATATTTTCCGCAACATTCACCAATCATGAAGCTGAAATGCTGAACACTCTCTTTATTCACTTTGTTATACCGACTGAGACTTTGATCTTCCCATTGCCCTGGTACCGGCGAAGCAGTTGAATAATATCTAGATCAAACTTAAAATGGTAGCAGAGGGCTGTACAAGGTTATCACCAACCTGAGATATGATCTTTGTTCATACCAAAGAGTCGCCGTAATGCAGAGAAATTCGATCTGATTCAGATAATTGACTAACACAGTCACTCCATAGCCTTGAGCATCTGCTACCAGACGCCGACTGCAAGGTAGTGCTATATGGTACAACAAATATCTGGAGGACAATTCTAGAAACCACAATCCTGTGGTTAGTGTAGCTCATGTCATATAGCTCATGTCATATGAATTGCGGAATAAGAAGTAGAACGTGCTCTGTAAAAGTTAAAGATGTGCACTGACTGGACTGCAGGTCTGTCTTCCAATGCCTGGAACCCTGCCGTAGACCTGGTTCAGTGGAGCTCCTGTGATGTGCTTGTTGGGGTTTTGTTAGGCCAGGTCCTCCATGCACTCCTTACCTCCTATTTTCTCTGCTCAGGTGATGCACAGCACCGGATTTGTGATAATGTCCCGCAAACACACTACACCTCACAGCCCCCACGCCCAATCTGCCCACTTGGATGACATGATGGTTTAGGACAGCGCCATTTGCAGCTCCTGAGGGGCTTACAAGTAAGCTGATGAAGACATTAAAATAGGATGGCAGCTCGTATCTACCATTTTTTGGGAAACTACAGTTCCGTCTAAATAAATGCCGGTCCAAAAAAGATGCTAAAGGCTGTCCAACTAAAGAGACACAGGGCATCTCGGAGTGGGATTTTTCCTCTGCCAAATCTTCTTAGCTCTTAATGGCTGATTTCCCCATCGCCACATTGTGACTATAAGTATGTATTGAATGATGAGCAGAGTCCTGTGAGGAAAGCTCATCATCTCATTTCCTGAGGCAGGGGAGCAACTTCTCATAGGCCACGCCGTCTCTGACAGGTGGAAATAAAAGGAAGTGTTTAGGCCCTAAATCCAGACAAGAAAAAACACTCTACTCTACACTATGATGTGGCGTCCAATGGGATCATTTGACCCTCCCTTATGTCATAAATAACGTCACATCCTGAAGGTGAAAGCTAATGAAATGTTCAATCTCCATCTTTTGTAAGTGTTAGTGATGCACTGGTGGACTGGAGAGATTACAATAGCAGTAATATAAAGTACAGTATAGACTATTCTTCAGTAAATTTGTTGAATGTTGCCCATATTTATCCCTGGCACCCTGCCGGGTCCAGGGTCCTCGTTATGCCAATTACCTCAACTGGTATGCTAGCAAAGGTAAACCCAAGTGAAAAAAAATGTGAAAGAATTTGACAAGATTTGGGAAAAAAGTGGAGTTTAAAAGCACAGTATGGGAGACACTTAGCGAAGGAGATGGCGATGGCACCGTCGGCTTCATGATCGGTAATGAATGGAAAGCGATGTGTCAAGTTCTCCTGTCCTCGCAAGTTTGAACCCAGGAGCACGACGAGAAGACAGACATGAAAGTTAAGTTTACTTTGGTGAACATGGAGAATAGTCACACAGGCAAACCATTCTGACAAGGTGCAGGCAGGGAATCAAAGGTACAGTAACACGTACAGTAACACGTAACAAAACAATCTAGCAGAGAACAAAGCAAAGTAGACTGAGGGAGTAATGAGGGAATAACCTGCAGGTGAGGAGATGGGCGGGAAAACCAGTTAAAGGGAACAAGGTAATTGCATGGCAAGGGGCAGCGGCTGGATCTGAAGTGACAGGAGAGTTAGTGAAACAGCATGAGAAACAACAAACAACTAATGAAAATAACTAATAGTAAGAAGACTTTGGATTGTAGGACAGTGTGTGTGGAGTGTGTAGCCTCATCTGGCCCCCAGTCAGACCGTTTAGAGTCTGGGGGCTGGTGAGGCTGCACGCCTGTGGGTCCATGGTAATCAAGGCCCACAGGTTAAACCAGCCATCCAAACCATGCAATAAACATGACTATCCCTCATCCACCTGTGTCCTTGTCGTCGGGAGGAGCCCGGAGAAGACACTTCTGTGGTAGGACGATTTTGGTTGATTGGAAATCCGATGGTCTGGCGCATTCGTTTAAAAAATGAAAAACGGGTTTAAGCGGATTCTAGAATCTCTATAGTCGTCCAATCGAAAAGTGTGAGAAACAAAGCTAAACTTAGACAGACAAACATGAATCTGTCAGCCTGTCTTTTACAAGGCAAATGGGAAAAACTTTGAATGCACAGAAAGATTCTCCAGCAGTTACATCAGTACTCAACATGCAGACCAACGGGCTGTTGAGTGGCCCGAAGCGAGCAGTACCGCTGAAACATCTTGGCTTCTATTCTGGCCCACTAATTGCCTATTTAATAGTGGAGCATTTAGCTGTCAACTGTTTTTAAAAGTTCATCCATCTGTGGGTAGAGATGTGTTTGGCAAGCTCTTTAAATACTAATAAAAAAAACATTCCACCTTAGCTGAAGCTAAACCTACACACTTACACACACACTTACACACACACACACACACACACACACACACACACACACACACACACACACACACACACACACACACACACACACACACACCTGAGCATGCACACACACACACACACCACACACACACACACACACACACACACACACACACACACACACACACACACACACACACACACACACTGTTACGGCATGTGGTGCCTTCGGGTGGCGCTGTGGGCCTTGTTCCCTGTTACAGGTTGGATCCTGCTCCAGCACCAGGATCCAGACTCAACCAATCAACTAATCACCAATCAACCAATCACCGCCACCTGCTATTTTTGTTGTGTATAAAGGCTCCCTGGTTTATGCAGCTCACCCTCTTTGGTTTGTCACCCTCACGGCATGCACGTCCCTACAGTGGTTGGGATAGGTAATGTCCAGGTCTTTGGGACAGGTTAGTCAGAGGCCTCTTTACATTTTTCACCACGTAGGTAACTCACTGTTAAATACCTTAGGTTAGAGGGGGTATGCCACCCATGTACGTTTTTCCAGGGTAGTGTGTTTGGGTTAACCGCTTGTTGCCACCGCTGCTACCAGTAGTTGCCAGAGGGCAATTTAGTTTTCCTTTTTGTGTAGCTTTGGGAAGCTCCTTTTGATTTGGCATACTTCAACCAGGTCCCTAGGCCTGGTTCCTGAGTGTTTGTTCTTTGAGTGTGTCCTGTGTCCGTGTCCTTTGTAATCACCAATATACTTTTTGCACTTGGACCCCTGTGTTGACTTCATTCTTGCTCCGGCGCACACGGGTCCCCCTTTACCCGAAGGGCGCACACACTTACACCTCTCGGGCCGTAACACACACACACACACACACACACACACACACACACACACACACACACGCGCACGTACACACACACACACATGCTTAGACAGGAGCAATTCAAATAATGTACATGCATATTTGATGATTCTCTCAGCGTGCCCGGTACATACCAATGATGTGAGCTGTGTTGTGCCGCATATTAACCTACCATCACAGCCTGAGGGTCATCTTCCCCATGCTGGGAGTTATTTAAATAGCATTGGAAATTCATTCCCTCCGACAAACACTTCTGCAAACCCAAAGGACATGCGAAGATGAGCGTACGTCGAGAAATAATGTTTTAATACGCTGGTCGTAGGGTTATTATATTCCTTTGACAGGGAAAGCTAATTAAATTAAATTAAATTGTATTTGATTACAATTGTTGCTAGCGGAAGCATTTATATCATGTCATTCTTATATTTCATCCATTAGCCAGAAAATATGAGCTGTACAGTATTGAGTCTCGCATTAAAGGATAACTTCAGGAGGTTTCAACCTGGGCCTTTCTACCCTATTATATATGATATTTATATTTTGGGTCTAATTGATTTAGGCAGGTTTATTTATTATTCTTGTACGATTTTTGAAATTGGTCCAATATTAAGTGACAGCTGTTCAGCCGCAATCAGCGAAACGTATGCAATGTTACCCTATGGATGGATAGCACCTGTCAATGTAAAAGTGTGTTTTTGCCACTGCAAGCTCGTTATTAGGTCATGTTATTATTATTTATATAAGACAACATGATGTAAAGGATCCCTATAAGAGAAATGCTGTTTTTTTTCTTTACCTTTCTCATTGAGCCGATCTGTTTGTTATTGTGTTTCTCGAGTCTCTCTCTCGTGTAAGAGTTGGAGCGAGGAGGCTCGACAAGAGATGGTTGTGTTGGAATACATGTCATTTAAAATATTTTTGAAGTTTTAGAAGACCTTGAGCCATTAGATGCAATCAAAAAAGGATCGGATCAAAGGAAAGAGCAAGAAAGAAGTTGTACTTGTTGCCTGCATTAGTCACTTATTTGTCAACCAATATGAGAAAATAGGGTCCAGGTTTTAATAAACCTTGTCTTCGCTTACACAACCAAATGTCCTCAAACATGTTGGAAGCAATTCTCTATTACTTCTCATAAATAAGTTGGTACAATCAAAGGCCTGTTCTTCCGGCTTATTCCACCTCGAAGGAGATCGCAGTGAGCTTCGACTCACCTCTTCATCTGATTAGGATGGATTGTATTATTCTCAGCCCAGCCGATAACTGGATTAGAGTTGTATAGGTGACTTTCTGTGGGAACCATACGACTACTGCATGATTTACCAGCTGTGATGCTTCCCGACGAGGAGACTAAAGTGGTAAACCTCACACTGCTAGCCCAATTCCGTACATATGTTCTATGGCGGAGGTAAAGATAGCATGTGTGTCTATCTGTGTGTGTCTATCTGTGTGTGTCTATCTGTGTATATGTTTGAGAGCAGAGTGGGGATGTGGGGTTCTCGTTCTCTTCTAATATTTTTTCCGTTATTTGACTAAATCCTGTTGTTATAAAAGCAAACAATATTGATGCCCAATTCATGTCCTTATTTCTACAAAATGTAATCTTCTTTTCTAGCTTCTAGCTCTGCTTTTTACACACAGGGATCCATACCCGAATATATTTCCATCGCAAGAAAAACCGTAACAGAAGATTAGGCAAGCGACTATATTGTAAAAAGAGCTTATTTTGAATGTGTCAGGTTCAAACACTTGCCAATCCAATATGAAGAAGCTGCCGTGCATTCATGAGGCGTACTTAATCTGCTGCAAAGTTTGTATTCAACGAAACACAATGGCTGTTTATCGCTCCTGAGAAATTAATTCTTCCAGTATATTCAGCCCTTCTCAGACATGTTCAAGCAATCTCTCGCTCTCGCTCTCGCTCTCGCTCTCTCTGCCCCTCTCTTTCTCTCCCTATCTCTCTCCTTTCCCTCCATCCCCCTCTCTCTATCGCTCTGGCTCACTCTGTCCCTCTCTTTCTCTCCCTATCTCTCTCCTTTCCCTCCATCCCCCTCTCGCTCTCGCTCTCGCTCTCTCTGCCCCACCAAGGAGCTGATCGTGGACTTCAGGAGGCAGAGGGGAGAGCACAGCCCTATCTCCATCGACGGCGTTGCAGTAGAGAGGGTCAGCAGCTTCAAGTTCCTCGGCGTGCACATCTCCGAGGACCTCACATGGTCCACGCACACCACACACGTGGTGAAAAGGGCCCAACAACGCCTGTATTTTCTCAGGCGTCTGAAGAAATTCAGCATGGGCCCCCGCATCCTGAGAACATTCTACAACGGCACCATCGAGAGTGTTCTGACAGGGTGTATCACCGCCTGGTACGGGAACTGCACGGCACTCGAGCGCAGAGCGCTTCAAAGGGTGGTGCGGACGGCCCAGTATATCGTTGGAGGTGAGCTCCCCTCCCTCCTGGACATTTACAACCAGCGGTGCGTGGCCAAGGCCAAAAGAATTATAAAAGACATTGCCCACCCCAGCCACGAACTTTACTCACTATTACCGTCAGGCAGGCGATACCGCAGTATCAAGTGTCGTACAAATAGGCTTAGAGATAGCTTCCACAGTCAGGCCATCAGGCTGCTGAACAAGGGCGTATAACATATAACAATGTATATTTTATTACATTGATTTATATATATATATTGCTCTTTTCTGTGCTGATTTTTGCATTTTATAAATTGCATTTTTATTTTTATTTATATTCTTTATTCTATTTTTTATTCTATTTTTATCTATTTTTATTTATCTTATTTATAACTGCTGTCTGTCGTCGGGTATTGCACACAAGAATTTCACATCACTGCTTTATACTAAACTGTAAACTGTGAAGTGACAATAAACTTGACTTGACTTGACTTGACTTGTCTTTCTCTCCCTATCTCTCTCCTTTCCCTCCATCCCCCTCTCTCTATCGCTCTGGCTCACTCTGTCATCCTCTGTGACATGTTGCCGCATTCTCTCTCTCTCTCCTATTACATCCATGATGAATACCCGAGTGATTATATACAGTTCAGTTTTGTTGTTTTACGAATGGCGTCCCCTCCCACCGATCAAAGACGCTTAGTGATGACCATGGGAGAAGTAATTACCACATGGGGATTGTGGGAGAGTGGCACACACCCCACTGATGTCACACAAATTCCCCACTGATGTCACAAACATACCCCAATGATGTCACACACACACAAACCCCACTGATGTCCCACACATACCCCACTAATGTCAAGTCAAGTTTATTGTCACTTCACAGTTTACACAAGTATAAAGCAGTGAGTGAAAATCTTATGTGCAATACCCGACGACAGACAGCAGTTATAAAAATAAGATAAAAATAGAATAAAACAGAATAGAATAAAATAAGTAAAAACTGAATAACAAACAAAAAACAAAACTGTATAAAGTTAAATATATAAAATAAAAATGCTATTTATAAAATGCAATATATCGGCACAGAAAAAGAGCAATATGTATACATGAATCAATGTAATAAAATATACATTGTTATATGCTATACGCCCTTGTTCAGCAGCCTGATGGCCTGACTGTGAAAGCTATCTCTGAGTCTATTTGTACGGCACTTAATACTGCGGTATCGCCTGCCTGACGGTAAAAGTGAATACAGTTCGTGGCTGGGGTGGCCATTGTCTTTTATAATGCGTTTGGCCTTGGCCATGCACTGCTGGTTGTATATATCCAGGAGGGAGGGGAGCTCACCTCCAACGATATACTGGGCCGTCCGCACCACCCTTTGAAGCGCTCTGCGCTCGAGTGCGGTGCAATTCCGGTACCAGGCGGTGATACACCCTGTAAGAACACTCTCGATGGTGCCGTTATAGAATGTTCTCAGGATGCGGGGGCCCATGCTGAATTTCCTCAGACGCCTGAGGAAATACAGGCGTTGTTGGGCCCTTTTCACCAAGTGTGTGGTGTGCGTGGACCATGTGAGGTCCTCGGAGATGTGCAAGCCGAGGAACTTGAAGCTGCTGACCCTCTCTACTGCAACACCGTCGATGGAGATAGGGCTGTGCTCTCCTCTCTGCTTCCTATAGTCCACGATCAGCTCCTTGGTCTTCTTGACATTGAGGGCGAGGCTGTTCTCCTGGCACCACTGCTCCAGCGATCCAACCTCCTCCCTGTAGGCTGTCTCGTCGTCACTGGCGATCAGGCCCATAACTGTCGTGTCGTCAGCAAACTTGATTTCGGGCTGCCGTTCACGTCGAACCGAGCAAAAAAGGTATTTAGCTCTCCTGGGAGGGAGGTAGAGGAGTTCTCTACACAACTGGTTCTCCCTCTGAAGTTCGTTATCGTCTGTAGCCCCTGCCTGTACCCCTCGCGTAATGGCTATTGAATTTCTCCTCCAATCTGTCCTTATACTCCCGCTTGGCAGTGACGATGGTCTTACGGATGTCGTAGCGGGCTCTCGTATATTCCTCCATATTCCCGGAGCCAAAGGCGGCATTGCGCGCGTGTAGGGCAGCGCGAACATCGCCGTTAATCCACGGTTTCTGGTTGGGGTATATCCAAACCGATTTGGTCTGAACAACGTCATCTATGCACTTCTTGATGAACCCGGTGACCGAGGATGCGTACTCGTTGATGTTATTGTCCGAGGCAACGCGGTACATGTCCCAGTCAGTGCAATCAAAACAATCCTGCAGCATAGAGTCCGCTTGGTCCGACCAGCATTGGACCTCCCTCACAGCGATTGGTCTTCTGCTTCAGTCTCTGCCTATAGGCGGGGAGTAGCTGGGTAGAGCGGTGGTCTGATTTGCTGAACGGTGGGTGGAGGAGGGCCTTGTAGCCATCACGGAAGGGAGTGTAGCAGTGGTCGAGGATCCGCTCACCCTGTGTGTTGCACGTTATGTGTTGGTAGAACTTCGGGAGAACCTTCTTCAGGTTCGCCTTGTTGAAGTCCCCCGCCACGATGAGAGCAGCCTCAGGGTGTGCTGAATCCTGTTTGCTGATAGCCCCATACAGTTCCTTCAGCACTGTGTCCGTGTTGGCTTGTGGGGGAATGTAAACAGTGGTCACGGTTACCGCTGTAAACTCCCGAGGTAGCCAGTATGGACGGCACATAAGCATCAGCTACTCCAGGTCCGGGGAACAGAAAGACTTGAGGGGATGTACATAACTTTGGTTGCACCAAGATCTGTTTATCATGAGACATACCCCCCCTCCGCGATCTTTACCGGAGAGCCTTTGTTTTGTCCGCCCGGTGGACGGAAAATCCCGTTGGCTCGATAGCTGCGTCGGTAACCCCCGCCGACATCCATGTCTCCGTAAGGCAGATAATACAGTTGTCCTTAGTTTCCCGGTGGAATTGAATACGAGCCTGTAGCTCGCTTAACTTATTTTCCAGAGACTGTACATTAGCCAGTAGAATGGTGGGTAGTGGATGTCGGATCGACATGTCAGCCTGACTAGCACGCCGGCTCGCTTCCCTCGCTTTTTCCTGCGATGCTTGTGCATAATCGTGCCCAAGATGGTCGGAGATAATCCAGCTGTGACTTCGGGAGCGACGTCCGAGTCGAAAGAATGAAAAAACTCCGGTAGGCGGCGAGCGACCTGAGCGATCTGATCTCCAGAAGTGTGCAAATGTTATAAATGAACGTGCTGCTAACTTCCTGAACAAAGATAGTCTCGATAAAAAGAATAAATAACAAAAAACTGCGTCGTCGTGTGGGAGCTCGCGACACGGCAGCCATCTCGTACGGCGCCATACAAACACACCCCACTGATGTCAAACACGCACACCTCACTGATTTGATGTGCTGGGCGGTGGAGGATGGAGGACAGAGGTGATGTTGATGGTGGCAGCAGGAGAGATTGCTTCAAATGAGGTTATGTCAGAGAAGCCAAGGTGTTTTCATCAGGTGCTGAAAGGACTGTCAGCTGGGACTGACATGTTTATTTTTTTCCTCCTCTCTGACCAGTTCAAAGGCAAAGCCCATGCTCTCTCTGTCTCCCCCCCCCCCCCCCCCTCTCTCTGCCCCCCCCCCCCTCTCTCTTTCTCTCTCCTTTATCTTTTGTGGCCACTCTGTCGTACATGACTCGTCGGGTCAGCGCATACAGATTGTGACCCAAAGAAACTAAATTACCCAGCTCACCTTGAGCCACTGATGTCATGTGTGCTTTGGAATAAAGTAGCCAATATTAGCATAAGTATAAGGATCATGCATATTATCAGACACTGGGTTACTGGATCTCTGGCCTCTGTATGGGTTGCGATGATTGATTAAAGATACCGATATCATCATCAAAGTACGCCAAAGTATATACGGAAGCTACTTTTGCATCTAAATCTACGCATGACATTGATGGGGTGCTATTGCCACAAAGGTTTACATTGCAGCTGTTTCGAGGCTGACAGCTAAAGTATTCTTGTTCAATACTGGACCAATTAAAAAAAAGTGTTGCCTGCTTTAGTTACTTATAAGTCATCCAAAATGACTCCCCGGTCAGTGCAAACTGAAAATATTTAAATGCTGCAATTCATCGAGTGCAGGTCTTAGAAAGCATTCGTGAACACTTTCGTTGGAGCTCATATAAAAGAAGAAACCTCATATAACTTTAGATATAAATCCTAATGTCAATTCTAACCAGTTGCACAGCGGAGAGCACTGTTGTTTATCGTCCTTGGAGACCTGGGTTCATGTCCCCACTGAGAGGGCGTGATCTCCAAAGAAACTTAATATATTTTTATTTTATTTTTTATATAGTTATTTTTGGTAAATCATTTGAATTCTTATTTCGTAAGTACCACTCCTGACCAGATCTTAGCTGGTGCCGCAGCCACCATCCTGGTGCCGTAGCCACCGTCCTGGTGCCTTAGCCACCGTCCTGGTGCCGTAGCCACCGTCCTGGTGCCGACGCCACCGTCCTGGTGCCTTAGCCACCGTCCTGGTACCGTAGCCACCGTCCTGGTGCCTTAGCCACCGTCCTGGTACCGTAGCCACCGTCCTGGTGCCTTAGCCACTGTCCTGGTACCGTAGCCACTGTCCTGGTGCCTTAACCACCGTCCTGGTGCCTGGTGTGAGGAGAATCACCAAATCTTAGTAAGGATCTTATTTTGTAAAGATAGCAATGTAATGAATTGAAAAGGCTGAGCTTATGCTTTAATGAGGAATTTTGTATTAATTGACTAGTTACTATTGCCCTATGAATGCTTAAAAGTTGCAGTTACACACATGTCTCCCCTCCCTCCCTCCCTTCATCCCTCTCCCTTGTCTACATTGCATTCCTCTGCCTCAGTTTCAGCCAGCTGGTGTCTTTTTAAGCAGGTCGGCTACGTTTTAATTATCTCAAACGGCTTCTCAAAACAAAGGCTTAAATTGCATATGGCTCTTCTTCTTCCTTTTTCCTCCTTCCCTCCTGCATCCGTCAAGAGCGTAGACGGTGTTCAACAGGTCCAGACGGAGTAGCATTTACCTCGAGACACCGACCGTGTGTGTGTGTGTGTACAGGAGTCCAGACCCCTGGTTATGACCGCCACCGCCGCTCCACCACACCCAGGTCACACCTATGCTTCGGCAGTTGCCTTTCTTTCATTTGTTTAAGATCCATGTGAATGCACATACATATTCAACCTCGACTTCATTTGGAACATTGTTTAAAGCGGCATCTGGCTTTAACCCCCTCTCTGTCTCAGACGGTGTTATCCTCCTATGAGTCGGGCTGTAGCCCTGGGCCATGCCATACATTCCAAGGTCTATTGGCTCCAAACTAACAAAGATGGAGTGTTTTCTGTCAGGGAGAAGACAAGTTGGCCAGAGGATAAGAAGTCAGTTCCATGTTATTTAACTTTTGATGAATCATGCGAGCCCACATGATACAGAACGTATATACTTTCTGTATTTTGTTGTCATTAAGATTATGCAGGTAGTATTAATATTATAATATAAATATTTATAATTAAATGTTGCAAGCAACATTTACCTCGTGCCTCATGAATGGCAATTTATGAAATGGTTTTCCAGGTGCTGGTGGTGATGGTTTGACTGTGTTCACGGGAGGCCATGGCTGGTTAAATTGTGGTTGTGTTTCATATTGGCTTGTATTTAGAACTTTGTATTGTCTTTCTTTCAATTAAGGAGTAATATAGGTGCCAGCAACTCTCTTTATGGGTCAATGGTAACCATTTAACCTTTTTTATGATCTGGTACTATGAGTTTGACTGGCTGTTTCAACATGGTCTGGTGCTATGAGTTTGACTGGCTGTTTCAACATGGTCTGGTAATATTAGTTTGACTGGCTGATTCAACATGGTCTGGTAACATTAGTTTGACTGGCTGATTCAACATGAGTTTGACTGGCTTTTTGATGTCTTAATCCATTAATTTGTGGCAGCCTCTTTAAACCATATCTCATCAAAACCAGAGAGATGGTGTAGTATGCCCTTCAGAGCTTACAGACATCATTCTTTATTTACAAAGCCCTTCAGTCTTAAAGATGCTGAACGCAATATTCAAAAGCTATCATTTAAGTTAGCCAAATAGCCGTCAGTCAAATAATCTGTGAGTGGAGTATGGCGCCGTACGAGATGGCTGCCGTGTTGCGAGCTCCCACACGATGACGCAGTTTTTTGTTATTTATTCTTTTTATCTTGACTATCTTTGCACAGTTAGCAGCACGTTCATTTATGACTTTTGCACACTTCTGGAGATCAGATCGACAGTCGCTTGCCGCCTACCAGAGTTTTTTCAGTCTTTCAACTCGGATGTCCCGCCCAAAGTCATAGCTGGATTATCTCCGACCATCTTGGGCATGATTACACGCAAGCGTTGCAGGAAGAAGCGAGGGAAGCGAGCCGGCGTGCTAGTCAGGCTGACATGTCGATCGGATCGCCCCCCACTACCCACCATTCTACTGGCTAATGTACAGTCTCTGGACAATAAGTTAAGCGAGCTACAGGCTCGTATTCAATTCCACCGGGAAACTAAGGACAACTGTATTATCTGCCTTACGGAGACATGGATGTCAGAGGGGGTTACCGACGCAGCTATCGAGCCGACGGGATTTTCCGTCCACCGGGCGGACAGAACAAAGGCTCTCTCCGGTAAAGATCGCGGAGGGGGGGTATGTCTCATGATAAACAGATCTTGGTGCAACCAAAGTCATGTACATCCCCTCAAGTCTTTCTGTTCCCCGGACTTGGAGTACCTGATGCTTATGTGCCGTCCATTCTGGCTACCTCGGGAGTTTACAGCGGTAACCGTGACCACTGTTTACATTCCCCCACAAGCCAACACGGACACAGCGCTGAAGGAACTGTATGGGGCTATCAGCGAACAGGAGTCGGCGCACCCCGAGGCTGCTCTCATCATGGTGGGGGACTTCAACAAGGCGAACCTAAAGAAGGTTCTCCCAAAGTTCTACCAACACATAACGTGCAACACACGGGGTGAGCGGATCCTCGACCACTGCTACACTCCCTTCCGTGATGGCTACAAGCTACCGTTCAGCAAATCAGACCACCGCTCTATCCAGCTACTCCCCGCCTATAGGCAGAGACTGAAGCAGCAACCAATCGCTGTGAGGGAGGTCCAATGCTGGTCGGACTAATCGGACTCTATGCTGCAGGATTGTTTTGATCGCGCTGACTGGGATGTTCAAGTCAAGTCAAGTCAAGTTTATTGTCACTTCACAGTTTACACAAGTATAAAGCAGTGGTGTGAAAATCTTATGTGCAATACCCGACGACAGACAGCAGTTATAAAAATAAATAAAAATAGAATAAAAATAGAATAAAAATAGAATAAAGTTAAAAATAAAAATAAAAATGCAATTTATAAAATGCAATATATGTCTTTGTTTATTGACCTCAGGGTTCAAGTAGAAAATGCAAATGTAGTTCTCCCTATCACCCTTTTGTCCTAAGGGGTCTTGTCTTGTCCTTATCCTGTTTGACCAACTATAATGTTTATCTCACAGCGGGGGACAGTGGCTATTGCAGCCTACAGCTGTTGAAGGGGGGTTGGCATACAACTATTGAGCTGGATCAAAGGCTTGGCCGCTCCTGGTTCAACACCTCTGGCTTCTTCTGCCTGCACGAGAGTTCCTCTGTTCCCGTGCTGGAGATGGGGGTGGTGGAGCCAGGTGGTCAAGACTTGCATCATTGGAGTGAAAGACAGTGTCTTAGGGGCAGTCCTAAGAAGGGATAAATACTGAGTGTTGCCAGCATTACGGTGGACTTCCCTATCCTCACCTCATAGGATTCGGGGCTCCCGACAAAGCTTTGTCTGTCTGTTGTCTGTCTGTTGTCGGACTGTCTGTCAATTTGTCTGTTTGGCCACTTGTCTACTTGTCTACTTGTATTTGTTCATTGTGTTCTGCTTGCTTGATAAATCTTCAAACTTAATTGAGTTCATGTGTGACAGTTCTTATTGATTGATAATTTGCCTTTTTATTCATGTAGATTTCCACCACAGTGGTCATAGCTCCACCACAGGTGGTTCAATGGTTGGAGAGTGAAGAGCGGATTTGGGTTGATTGTTTTCAAAATCCTGCTCTCTCTCTTGTCTCTTTTCTTGACAACCCTAAAATCTTAACAAAATAATCCTTAAAAGGCCTAACTGAGTTATGTTCTGCTGTTATTTGCATCAGCATTGCTTTATGTACAGTACCATCGTAAGCTTTGCAAAATTCTGTGAGATGCAAGATGTGGGGTTTTCTGAAGTTATGCAAGATTCAAGTTTTGTATTTGCCATATGCAACAAGTACAATGGAATGCTTACTCCCCATTTCTTCCCGCAGTATGAATTCCCTACAGTTTAACACTAAATGATATACTATGTACTATGCTTACAGTATACTATACAACACTATACTATAACAACACTGTACACAATATAAATAACAAATAAAGTGACTGATGGATGATATATACTGTATATGTGTTGAATTGTGCAAAAATAATTCAAAAGTATTTTAAAGTGCAAGTAGTGCAGCAGCATCATGAATACAGTACAGTACAGTGCAGAACAGTGCAGTACGTGTAATGAGTCCAGAAAGTCCAGCAAAAGTATGATAGTGTAATGAAATATGAATGACAATGTTATAATTGTTGCATATGTATATAAGTATAAAGCAGTGAGTGAGAATAAGATACAATTAAATAAAAACAGAATAGAATAAAATAAGTTAAAAAAAGTACAAAACTGTATAAAGTTAAAAATATAAAATAAAAATGCAATTTATAAAATGCAATATATCGGCACAGAAAAAGAGCAATATGTATATATAAATCAATGTAATAAAATATACATTGTTATATGCTATACGCCCTTGTTCAGCAGCCTGATGGCCTGACTGTGGAAGCTATCTCTGAGTCTATTTGTACGGCACTTGATGATCTCACCCGCAATGAATACGATTTTTGTGATGTTCAAATTAAGTTCACAATGTTTCCTGCATTCCTGTAGAGGTACTCGACGTAGTGTGGTTTGTTTGTTTGGTATGTGATTGTGTCCCTGGCTGCTGGGATACAGCATGGCTCTCTGAACCTTGACCCCTGTCTTCCAACACCAGGAATAGTTAAAGAGCACCAGAACAGTTGGTTGTTAATTAACTCTGAAATGCATGTTGTTAGAATTGTATTTGTTTGCATAATCCTATCACCTTAATAGTTAATACAATTCAGTTTTGTTTTTTAATATTACACCATCTGACAGTCGTGTCTTTTATTGAGCACAGTTGCTGCTATGTATTGTGCCTCCTGGCTCTACCCTTCACATCCAGTTTAGTCCGGAACCACATGTTGAATCCAGTCTCTCGTAAAGCTGCCCTCTGTGTGCCCTGGATGTTTCAAGCTGTAGCCGGGAGCCAAAATAATGTTGTCTATTTGATTAAAAAAACCCAAGGACAATGTGCACGACATGAACCATGATCCATACGAAAACGCTGAAAGAACAGCAGAACATGTTTTGTGTGCTGACCACAACAACATTACAACCACATCCTTGTCCACTCCTGTCCACTCCATCCAATGCTGATGCTTGTGCAGCAAAACAACCGTGGCTCTTTTTTGTTGTTCTGCGGTTTCCGGCCGAAGACGAGGCTGCAGACCTGCATGGTCGAGGTTGAGGTCAAGAACATGGTTGTTAATAATAATAATTAATGTTAAGAGCCTCTAAACAAGCCATCCGGTAATTTCATAACCCCCTGTCCTCAGCAACCCATGACATTCACCACATTATCTCTCCATCTTTAAATAAGGACAACAAACGTTATCATCTTTTATATTATATATTATATATATTTTAGCCGGCCTCTGACTAGTTCCACCCATTTGTTTTGTAAGCGTACACCATTATTAACAGAATAAACAGAATGTTGTTCATATAAACAAATCTATTCTAATTGTCTAATTGCATTGCTTTTGCCCATGCTAATAATATCTGAAACAGAAGCAATTAGAAATCCCCATTGTGAGTGTTGCTTTGTCTTCTCTGCATTGTTTTTAACAACAAGGTGCCTCTCGACCACAAAGACCATAATTGATGCTCTGCTGAAATTGCTTGTATGTGAACATCTTTGGTCTCACTGTCTAAGACATCAGTTGTTTGGATGTGCAAAACCGCTGGAGCTACAGCGCTATTGAAGTTCATACAACCGTATTACGCGGTTAGAGTGGTTTTAGAGGAATTCATCAGAAAATCACATTCCCTGTGTCATGCTACTCATGTTTATTTGACGATTTTTGATATTTATTTCAGATGGTGTCCTGAAAATTATACTGACTAGCTTTGATTTGTCTGTTCTTTGAACACACAGACATTGAGTAACCTGGCATGCTATCATTTATTATTTTTTATTGCTTCAATGCTACTGCTTCTATTAATAATAATGTTATTATTATTATTATTATTATTATTAATAATAATAATAATAATAATTATTATAATTATAATAATAGTAATCTACCCTTTCACTGCTTAATCATGACTCTGAACATCACTTTGGATACTGATGCAAAACTGAGATCATTAACCAACATTTAAGTGAATCACACACAACTCTAAGGGAAGTTTCACCTTGCCTTTGGTGGTGAAAGATCCCGGAAAAGACTCACGTTGTGAGACGTGCTAGTGTCACAGCCCCAGGGCCTGCCTGTCTGCAGACCGGCTCTCCTTATCACAGCCAGCCTGCAGTGCAGTGAGAAAGCCCAGAGTCTTAGCACCAACACCCGAACACCCAGGCATGCCATCATAGCTGCCTGGGTCACACATGTGCATGTATAAAGACACACTCATGCATTAAATGCACACTCACACTCAAACTGACACACACATACACACACACACACACACACACACACACACACACACACACAAGCGTATATGCTTTCAAATTTGGACTGCTGCGGCTGCTATGGAGATAGAGGCACACTTTGAAATCCCATTGGCAGGGATTTGAACTCACAGTCACACAACATCAACATCTAGAATACACATACATGCATGCAGCAACATCCTGCCCTGAACCCCGTTTACAATTTCTAAGCACGTGAGGCAAATGCACACATTCGTCAACAAACCCTATGCCTGTAAAACCCAGCAATATTGGAGAGGAGGGGAAAATAAAGAAGTTGCCTAGGTGTGTTGTATTTACGTGGATTTGTGTGAATGATGTGAAGGCACTGGCAGTGTATCTTTCACAAGTGACCTTGTTCCTCAAGGATTGACGCTGTCAAAATTGTCACGTGACATCATAAGATGTATGATGGAAAGATCTACCAGCATACCCATTTGACTGTGCCAACTGGTAGTCTTGTCTATCCATCACACTGGGTAGACACTCCCACTGTGATCACTAGAGAGTAGTCACATGACACATGATAACATGGCTGATCACACTCACACCTTGGTGGTGAAATAGGGGTCCTATAACGGCTGAGATGCTTGATTTGCATTTCGATCTCAAATTCAAATGTAGGTTGATAAAGATGCTTTTTGGTTGACCGAAGAAGAGAAATCGGCAGAAGATAAACAATGTGTGTGTACTGGCCTTATTGTCCTATGGCTATTCAGACCAAACAACCAGGTTTTTCCCGTAGGACACAGTCAGACTGGGAAGGTTTAGTGCTGCAAATACAGCAGTTGACCCTGCATCAAACCCCACTCACATCCTGAGAAGAGAAGAGCGAGAGATTCAATATGTTTTAATTGCGATTTGCGACAAGTACAATGGAATGCTTACTCCCCATTCCCCATTCAATGTCACTGTGTCTTTAGTGTCATGTTTGTTTCATGTTTACAAGTCATATCTGTTCACTTGTTTATAACTCATATCTGTTGTTTTTCTGTTCCTTGTTTGTTGCTGTTTTTTTTCTGTCTGCCTGTTTACGTGAGATAAAACTTCCTTTACTTTATGTAATGGTACTGTTCTAGCAAACAGATTTCCAATTGAGTTACATTTTAGTTATAATACATTTACAATTTAGTTTCAATACATTTACACTCCGCACACACAATTGGGGGCGGCAGTATAACTCAGGAGGTAGGACAAAACTGGAAGGTTGCTGGTTCGATCCCCGGCTCCCTCGAGCACAAACTGTCGAGGTGTCCTTGAGCAAGACACCCTGACCCTAACTGCTCCCGACGTGCTGGCTGTCTCCTTGCATGGCTGACTCCGCCGTCGGTGGTTGAATGAATGGGTGAATGTGAGGCATGACTTGACATCGCTTTGGATAAAAGCGCTATATAAAAGCACCCATTACCATGACCATTACAATTGGAAACACGCACACACTGACTCACTCGATCACTCCCTTATATTCCACTTAGTCACGCACACACACACACTCACACACACAAACACACACACACACAGACACACACACACACACACACACACACACACATACACAACATTTTAGATTGAGAGGGTTATAGAAAGTTGTTTGGCACATGCTTCAATAACCATCTCCGTAGGCTGGAGAAAGCTGGGAGATGATTGATCATTCTGGGAGATGATTGATCATTCTCAGTCTCAGGTAGAAAGCTGGCCGCCATGCTCCACGCCTTGCTGTCTCGTCGGCAGTTTTACTGTTGTGTAAAGTGAGTTGCGTGTTAACCAGGTGAAGGCTGATGAAAGTTTTTTCATGATGGAAAAGGGAAAAGATTGTGTGAAAATGAATTATTATTGTTTAATAATAATATGTGGACGCCAGACGAAAAGACATTTGTTTAAGATCACTGAGGAGGACAGCATGTACATGGGCAGAGGAAACATATGCCTGCTGACAGACTAATCTTTATTCTTGGCTGTAGGAAAAATGAAACAGCAAAAATAAATAGACAACGCCAAGTGTCGACTCGGCCCCCAGATGAAAACCTGGTCCCTTTCTCCATGAGGTGTATTAAAGTGTGCGGTTCTCCGCAGCCAGGCAGCCAGGGTCGTTGGCAGGAGGCGGAGACGCTTAATTAGCGACGTGGCAATCTGTTGATTTGCATGCATCGCAGGCGGGCGTGAAGGCAACAGGCCAAGCAAAATGCTTTTGCCTGTTGCAAACTCAAATCTAATTAAGCAAAAACATATGCACACGGGCCCCCCCCCCCCCAAACGTTTGAAGGGCGTCTCTGTTGTTGCCTCAAAAATGTTCTGCATTTTTATGAGGTCACAAAAACAGGAACTGCAGATGGCATCCTGCACACTCATTCATCGAGACACAGACGAACGCACAGCTTTAAAAACGTTATATTATTTATTTATTATATAATATATGCTATATACGATTATATTATTTATTTTATTTATTAAGTAAGTGCACAAAACTGAATGCTGTAGTTTGTGCTCATTTTGTAACCGAGAAACATATATTGAAGTTATGTTATATATATGCAGTATGGCAGAGCAAGGTGGCGAGAGACTTGGTGGGCGGAAACCACTTTCACACTACTGCGCGGTGTGCCTTTAGTCCCGTACTTCCTTATATGTAACTTTTAATACATTTTGGTTTATTTTGTACGATCAGTACAGGCGGGAACAGCAGAGTCTCCTCTGTGTGTTATTGTTTAATTTGCTTTATCCGGTCACTGCTTCAGCTGGCACTTTAACACATGTTCATCCGTCTGTGGTGTATGTTGATCAGTCCCATAAACCAGACTGAGCAGCCTTGTGAAATGACGTGTTTCATTTCGTGATTGGTCAGCTTAGAGGCTATTAACGTGCACTTTGTCGTTTCCAATCATTCCCCTTTTTAAAAAAAAATTCCCCAAATGACCTGTGATTGGTGAGTGGTACAGCCCGGGGCCCCCCATCCTGATGAGTGGAACAGCCCGGGGCCCCCCATCCTGATGAGTGGTACAGCCCGGGGCCACATCCTACAACCTGGTGAGTAGTCCAGCCCGGGGCCACACCCTGGTTAGTGGTACAGCCTGGCTTACACACACACACACACACACACACACACACACACACACACACACACACACACACACACACACACACACACACACACACACACACACACACACACACACACACATACACACACACACACACACACACACACACTCACACACTCACACAAACATTAACACATCACTACTCCAACCCCAATCCTCCGTCACCATGGGGTTCACTTTCACTGTTACGCCGACGACACACAGGTCTACATTTCCTCCAAACCCTCCACTGCCCTGCCCCCCACCTCCCTCACCACCTGTCTAGAGGACATCAGGAGCTGGATGAGCAGGAATTTCCTCAAGCTCAACGCTAGCAAAACTGAGGCCCTGCTCATCGGCTCCAAATCCACCCTCACCAAGTCACAAAACAACCCAGCTCCAAACATCATCATCGACGGCTTCCCCATTCCATTCTCTTCCCAAGTAAAAAGCCTCGGTGTCATTCTGGATGGCTCCCTCTCATTCGCACCACACATTAAAAACATCACTCGCACTGCCTTCTTCCATCTTCGGAACATCTCTAGAGTCCGCTCATCTCTGTCCCAATCCAGCACTGAAATCCTGGTCCACTCTTTTGTCACGTCCCGGATTGACTACTGCAATGCACTTCTGACTGGCCTTCCCATCAAACTCCTCAACAGACTGCAAATAATTCAGAACTCTGCTGCCCGGATCATCACCCGCACTAACTCATCTGACCACATCACCCCCGTTCTCATTCAACTACACTGGCTTCCTGTGCGCTACCGGATTGACTACAAAAACCTCTTACTCACCTACAAAGCTCTCCACAATCTAACCCCCATCTACATCACTGACCTCCTTCAGGAGTACACCCCCTCCCGCACCCTCCGCTCTTCCTCCGTTGGACTTCTCACCGTCCCCCGCTCACGCCTCAGCACCATGGGTGCTCGAGCTTTCAGTTGCTCGGCTCCCAGACTCTGGAACTCCCTGCCACTACACATCCGTCAGTCTGATTCTATAACAACCTACAAAACCCAACTAAAAACCCATCTGTTTAAACTGGCTTATCCCTTATGAACGGTACCATCTTTCTTCCTTTCTTCATTTTACTTCCTGTTGTTTTTCTTGTTTTAAACCCTGCGGACACTTTGTGAAGTCCACTGTTTTTTACTTTTTTATATTTTTTTATAATTTTAACTTGACTGTAGCATACATGCTCTGTAAGGTGTCCTTGGGTGTCTTGAAAGGCGCCGAACAAATAAAATGTATTATTATTATTATTATTATCCTTTTAGCTGCTGAATTCAAGCTACATCAAATTAGCATAACAGCATCATCAGGCACAATTGAAGCCATTTACAAGTTAACTGTCACTAAACCATTACATCAGCAAGCAGCATCCCAGAATATAATTGGATATGGACTGTTGGCAATCAATGAGGTAATCACATAATAATAATAATATCATTATTGGCATCAATTGGTGACTTGTTGGATTCCCTCGTCTTGTTTTTCTTATTGGACAAAGCAGACAACAAATCAGACCACAGTCAATTCGAGTTGATGATGATAGACCCTCATCAACACTGAAAAAATTCACCAACAGTGCCCATGTATTGATTATTGGGGGCTAGATCTAGATTAATAATGTGTTTGCCACTTCATGGCCACTATATATTGTAAACCCAGGCTCATCACTCATTAGCCACTTTATTCTTCTCATTGTTATTTTTATTGTGTATAGTATTGTTATACCATAGTGATTTTTTGTCACGTATCGTTTATAGTTTATAGTATAGTAGTAATATATATATATATAAGTACATAGTGTATAGTGTTGTTTATCATTTTTTATTGAATATTATAGTATTGTATAGTATAGTGTAGTGTAGGATAGTATAGTATTGCTGTTGAAATTCTGAATGCTGGAGTACGCATTCCATTGTACTTGTAACACATAAAAAATAAAGAATCTTGAATCCTAACTACCAAAGTTTGGTGTGAGGTGAAGCGATCTCCAAACTGTCTTTATGCTGAACTGCAAACCAGCCAGCTGAGATCAAGGCTGTGGTTTAAATATTCATAAAGCACAGACTGAGGGTGCCTCAAGGTGTGAATTCAGAGGGCCAATACATTACGTTTTAATTGGCCTTGGAACTTTAACCAACTGGAGGTTACTATTTGTAATGTTTGCTTTTCAATTAGTTCTCATCAGGTCATAACATAAAATTGCTCCATCCATGATTGATTTGATTGAAGAACATTGCTACTCAGCAGATGACTAAATTATGAGTTAACAAGTGTCAGAGAAGCAGGCGGTTGCACATGTGGTCTGAAAGATAAGCAGCAATGCCAGAACAACAGCAGAGTGCAGTTCCCAGCACTACAAGGAAAACAAGCAACAACAGAAAATGCAGGCACCTCTTAATTCGGCCAGCGATTCACAAAGCTGTCATTGTGAAACTACTGTGCAATGATTCTGACATTCTGGTAAGACGCACAACCTCAGCTCCCTTATGGTGAAACCTCCCTACCTTTAAGCACAGGCCAAGTGAGGTGTGGTGGAGGGTCAGTCCAGGGTGGGGATAAACACTCCAGGGTGAGGACAAGCAATCCACACACACACAAACACACACACACACGCACGCACGCACGCACGCACGCACGCACACACACACACACATACGCACACACGCACGCATGCACGCACGCACACACACACACACACACACACACACACACACACACACACACACACACACACACACACACACACACACACACACACACACACACACACACACACACACACACACACACACACACACACACACACACACACACACACACACACACAGGACAAGACAAGAAGGGAAGGAAGTGAGAACTGCTCACATTGTTGGTAAGGAAGGTTGAAAGGAACCTCACCAAAACTGATTGTGATTTCCCAACAAAAATCAATGATTGTGATTTTTGTTAAGGCTAGTATTGACACACCTGAAGTACTATTACTGTCCCTTTTTCAAACAAAAAGGCATGAAGCATTCTTTTTTTGTCTCAGTTCATAATTGATAGTAGCACTTGTATACCATGAAAAAAGGCAGCACATTTATGATAAAAAGTTTTATTAACTTTTTGTGTTTACTCGACAATAACATCAACAACCTTCCCGAATAATATTTTCGTATTTATTTTTTTAATGTCACAGCAATAAATACACATATCTTTTATTTTTGTTGGTATATATTTTTGATGTGTTTTGGTTTTATTTATATTATAAAAACAGAGAAAACAAAGAAAGATAAATCTGTGATTATCTGTACTTTAATTATTATTATTATTATCACATCATCTTTATAATAACTGTTTTCATTTAAGCAGCACTTTCCCAAATAAATCATTATCAGCACTCAAGATGCTGAAGAAAAAAACATATTATCTGTAACAATCTAACCATTTAAAGGGGCAACGTGAAATATTGTTTAAACATTCTTAAATGATCTACAATTATCAGCAGAATGCAAATTTCTGACATCATGCCAAAGATTTAACGTATCTACTTGAGTGCAGAGATTTTGACTGAAGTTAGCAGCTAGCTGCGGCCCGTACCGTTTTGAAATACCACTTTGTACCTCAAGACCCGTACCGGCGCCGTATTCTAACCTCTCATCAATCATGTCAAAAGTAAACTGAACTATTTAGTTACTGGACCACTTGAAGGAGAAAAGCTGGTGATATGCTGCCCCCTATTTAGTAGAGGACAAATTCGATAGTTGGCCAAATCTTACACATTGCACCTTTAAATACAAAAATGAACCAAAGATCAAATAAAATAAAAAACACACCAACACATAAAGTCATGCACATTCGGTAACATCGTTAAAAATACAGATACACAAGCCCAGGGCACAGGGTTACATGTGCACTGCTTTTGTACTAAGTTTCACTTTATAAAAAAGTTGCATTGTTCACGTCAGAGAATACTAAGTATGTTTGTACTGTTCTATTGGTCTTATCCTCCAGTCATGATATGAACTGCAAAATGCATAGAGAAAGTGAGAAAGTGGCATTTATATTCATCAGCATTACTAAGAGAACCTTTTATAAACCTGTAAACTCCATAAACTGCATACACTGTTTGTCCGGGGTTGAACAGTTGAATTGTGCTTTTCTTATTTGTTAAAAAAAGACTGGATGACTTTGGTGATTTCGTGGGTGTTTGGATGTCTGGAGTCGGCTTGTGTAACTTCACGTTATCTCAGTGCCTTAACTATCCTGTTGCAGAAGATTTTCCAGATACACTATGTTGTATGTAACCTGACAAGCATCAATCATCAAAATACTGTTGTAAATGTTGATAAGAAAAGCATAAAAATACAACCCCCACAGATGTGTTATATATTCATCATTTTTGGCAAAACATTTGAGGCGATAAGCAGAGAAATACAAAAAACGAATAATCAGGCACCTTCAACAACGACACATAAATGGTCATAAAAAATGTCCACTTTTACTATAAATGGAGATTTGCTCATTATGTGTCAGTTTCTTTAATCCTGTTCACTTACATTTGTCACAAAGATGATGACATGTGATGTTGTTTTACAATATACACAAAATCTGGGGTGCCGAATACTACTACAGTACACCCAAACCATGAGGATAATGAAAGTGAAAGTATTTATAGACAAGCATCATGTATTTTGTGGCGATAAAAATATAAATAAACTATTGGTGCCTCCACTTTCGAATGCATATTGTCAAAGCAGCAGAGGAGGCAGGCACCCTGAGGTGTACATAATAATCATGTACGTATAAGAAGTTTAAATATATATATATATATATATATATATATTTATATTTATATGAATGGCACTCTTCAAAGTGTGGATGAACACAGTTATCGTAGTCTTCAATAATTGTTTGGTTTTTGTTCAGTCTTCTTTCCTCTCAGTCTGTTTCTCCACCTGCTCCACCTCTCCATCACTTCTCTCTCTCTGTCTTCCGGATACACACGGCTGGTCGGGCGCTGGCTGAGGTGTGGGCACCACAGTGGAGCCCTGGCGTTTCGCTGGCTGAGGTGTGTGCACCACAGTGGAGCCTTGGCGGTCCGTGGTGCAGGCTGAGTGCAGAGACAGAGGGATGGAGCTCGGCAGCTGGAATGCGGGAGGAAGAAGGGGAGTAAAAAAGTGAGAGATCATTGCTGAGACCATGACATAAACGTGGACAGGAGGAGGGGTATAGGTGGGAGGAAGAGGAGGAGAATGGGTTGGGGTGAGATTAGTCGGGAAAGTCACACAGTATGTCCCTTCACCTGGTCATTGTTGTTGAGTCCCAACGAGGGCTTGGTCTTCATGGCGTCCGTCCCGCCCCGGGACGTCTCCTGCAGAAAGAGGCGGGGCCTCCACACCGACATGACGATCCGCTTGTACTCCCTGCGGAAGTTCTGGTTCAGCAGGCCGTAGATGACGGCATTAAGGCAGCTGTTGAAGTACGCCATGAAATAGCTGACCACAAAGAGCCACTCGGGGATGTGGGGCGCCACTGCCTCCGGGTCGATTGCCACCGCCAGCCCAATGAAGTTCAGCGGCGCCCAGCAGATGGCGAAGAGCACAAACACCACGAACATGGTGATGAAGTTCCTCAGGTCACTGGGCTTGATGCGCGGCCGCACTTCCGACTTGACCTTGCGCCGCACCTGGATCACAAGGATCCAGATGCGCAGGTAGCAGAAGGTCACCACGCCGATTGGCACAAAGAAGTGGACGACCACCACCGTGATGGTGTAGGAGGTGCTGACCGTCTGCGCGAACGTGCACGAGTAGACGCGGGGGTCGTACTGCAGCGAGCCCACAAAGAAGTTGGGCACGATGGCCAGGACCGTCAGCACCCAGATGAGCACCACCAGCATCAGGGTGTTGCGGTAGCTGTACAGCTTGTCGTAGGAGAAGCTGTGGCAGATGTAGCAGTAGCGGTTGACGGCGATGCCCGTGATGTTGAAGATGGAGCCGATGACACTCAGGCCCATGAGGAAGCCGCTCACCTGCCGGAGAGCGAACAACAAACAGAGAGACATAGAGATTGATGAAGAAATAGACAAACAAATAAGGGGGAGTGTGTTAGAATTAGGACGATAACAGTCCTGCAAAAGTAAGTAAATAAATGGCCACTAGTCATTGGATTGGGTCAACAGTGAACAATGAACGAGACAGTGAGAGAACAAGAGAGAGTGTCCCAACTGAGTTGGGAACAGAGTCAAAGCAGTTGTTTCCCACCTTGCATTGGGTCTCTCCCAGGGACCAGCCGTCGTGGAAGATGGCGTACAGCACCAGGGGGTATGGGTAGAAGGCCACCACCAGGTCCGCAAACGCCAGGCTCACCACAAACACGTTTCCTGTCCAGGAGAATGAGTCAATGTCAAGACCTAAATATGAAGTGGAGTGTTTGTTTGACGGTGAGTGGACTTGCTGACTCACTAAGGTGACATAGGGGTTACTTGATTAAAGTGCCAATAACCTTGAGTGCAGTTGGCCTCTTTGGAGAATATGTCCTGCCAGACTTTACCCACGGCAGGCCGCTTAATAATCTCTGCCAATCATGAATCAGACCAGTGCAACCACCACCTGCTAAATGGCTCATGTGTATACATGTTCACGTTCATTGGTCAAGGTGCTTGTTATCCACGCTTCCTACACTGACAGGTGAGTGACTATATATCTAATGTATACATTAGATATATAGTCATTAGCATTAGGAGCAGCATGCTATTCTCGGGGGAAGACTCAAGGCTCTCACGAATCAGAATCTTAGAATCTCAGAATCATAAGCGAAGATGCCATAGAGGCTCCGGGGGACATGGACACTTCAATGTAATGAGGTGGAATGGATTTCATGGGAAAATGATTTGTGTTGCCACCTGGCACCATGCTAAGCCTGATTGTGTGCTCATGTGTTATTTATTGTCCCAATGAGAAGAAGTACATATAACTTAATTCCCGCCTGAAAGCGGTGTGACGGCGAGTCTCTCCCATTATAACCAGACATGATATCAACAAGATATGCATGATGTTAGCTCCAGGGATTGGACTATCTAGACACAGTATCTAGACACAGTTAAAGTGTACATAAAAGGTTCTGTAAAGGAGCGAAGAGCACTCGCTCGTCTCTATGCCTGCATCACTCTAGCTCTCTGGCTCCTCTTATGTCACTGTTAGGGACACACCTAATGTGTGACAAAGAGCATGTTTGTGTGGGAAATGCATCTGTCAATCACATCACATCGTTCACGTAGCATCACGTAATTAGAACCGGGACAATTTGGGAGTGAATGTTGAAACATTTTCCTGATGTATTCATGCTTTTGTGTTTTTAAAGCAGGCCGTACGTTTGCAGTAAAATAGCATGAGAACTGTGCCAAATGTTTTACAGTCTCACAAGTGAGAGTCGGCAGCAGCGTTTGATTGATGTCAAACACCTGTCAGAAAACGATAATGACAGCCAGGCTTTTAGAATATGTGCTTGTCCTGCAGTGGTTTGACTTCTGGCAACTAGAGCAAATCAAAACGCATGGTCTCAATATGTGGGACACAGGACAAGGGATAAAAATGCCGTGCGGCCCTGCTTCAAAAAAGCAGGACACCCGGTCACCCGGTGGATGAAGCGGTAAGCTTAAGAACCCTCAGCGGCTCCAGCTTCTGGAGTGGAAGCCAAGGGCTCGCTGCAATCACTCCACTTTGGTAATCAGAGTCTCAACATGACAAAGAACCAAGAGTATTTATCTCTGGAATGAGCTGCAGCAACATCTGAGACTTCAATTACCCATCCTTCTGAGGGACTAAATAAGGGGCAAATAACTGTGTCAAAATTTGTGGATGCTTTGATCAATCTATCTATGTCTCCTTATTGATCTTTGGAATAGACGACGCTGCCACCAGCCGTTAAAATGGCTACTTGAGGGCTACTCCCGAAGACAAGGACAAAGGGTGATGAGGAACCTGGTTTATTGCAAAAGTTTGAATCATTGTGAACAGAGCGTGTGTGGTGGTGGCTGCTTTAACCTGTGGGCCTTGATTAACAATGACCCACAGGTGTGCAGCCTCACCAGCCCAACAGTCCAACTCAGGCTAGGTGAGGCTGCTTAAACCAGCCACCAACCACAAACACATTTTTGTTTGTGATATTTCTGCAAAAGTATCTGCGAAAATTGTGTAAACCGTTGAGGTAAACGTAGTGAACACGACCCAAACAAACCCATAGATTATTTGTACAGTGACGTTCTTGACTCAATCTTCCGGAACATTGTGAAAGGAACACATGAGTGTGTTAGTTCTCTAGTGGTGGTTCTCCGTACACCAAAGGAAACAAGACAGCTGGGTGACTTGTCTAAATGTGTTTCTCAGACAACAAAGGAAGTCTATCCCACTGGAGTGTCTATCTGCCATTTGCTTCGAGTCTTGGAATCAGTCCAGGATCAGATGGATGGAAGATGAAAAATTTGCAATTCATTTGAATTGGCATTCAGAAGGTTGTTCAATTTGACTTTGAATGCTTTATGCACTGTGATAACGGTTTCACATTTTGAAACAAGGTATACTATGAATTAAACGACAATACATTGACATTGTCAGAGTACTAACAAACCCTACATGCCCTTATCCAAAGCAGTATTACACTATCAAACGAGAGCAGTGGAAAAAGAGGGCGTCCAAGCAGGGGGGAAGAGGAAGAGACAATGATCTCATTAGCATCGTGATCTAGTTGCATATTGATGAAAGTAGGGGAGGAGAGAGAAAGAAAGAGAGAGAGAGAGAGAGAGAGAGAGGGAAGGGACTGACAAAAAAAGAGAGAGAGAGAGAGAGAGAGGGACTGAGAGAGAGAGAGAGAGAGAGAGAGAGAGAGAGAGAGAGAGAGAGAGAGAGAGAGAGAGAGAGAGAGAGAGAGAGAGAGAGAGAGAGAGAGAGAGAGAGCGGGAGAGAGAGACA